>WBMY01018200.1:24982-58722 GCA_013397315.1 Donacobius atricapilla | reverse complement strand
CGTGGTGCAGGCCATAGGATCGGCTGGATGTCAGCAGCCGTGGCTCCTCTTTCTCTGTTAGCATCCGCTGGGCTCAGGGACTCGGCTCGGCTCCAGCCAGGGCCAGCCCTGTCCTGGCTGCCCCAGCCCGGCCCCGTGTGTGGTGAGACCTAAGCCAGGCCTCGCTGCTCCCCCGTCTCGATGGTACCTCATGGCAAGCCCGCAGCAGAAAGGGGCCTTTCCCAAAATCCCACATATATTTAAGCCGCGCGTCCCAGAGGTGTACACTTGTACCCAATTGGCCAACCTGGCTGTCAGTTTTAAAGCAGATCACTAATTGGTTTTTACCATTCATGCCAAACCAATACAGAAAGGCTTACTGTTTTGGAGTTCTTAGCATCTCGCATCAGCCGTTCCGCACATTTGACATCCTCCTGTACAGCATCCACACCACAGTTTCTTAAAGAGTTGAGATGATCTTGCACTTTTACACATATTCTGTCAATCATCTACTTGAACAAAAGGAATACAAAAGATAAAACATCAGAACGTTGGTCAAACACAACCTTAATCCAGTTCAGGTAGAAAATCAATAGTAGCACAATGAGATTTGCAGTGACAACATAAACTGGAAAGGCATGATAAGACCTTGGAAGTATGTCAATAGTATTAAAGGAAAGAACTACATCTCATAAAGACACCCCCACGTATTGCAAGAATAAATAGAACTTTACCATCAGGGAAAACAAATGCTGTGGAGTATTTCCCCCACAGTAACCTCCAGGAAAACTGCAAATAATCAAAAAGTTATCATATTTAAGTGTTACCCTGGTTTTTGGATCAAATTTAATGCTGAAAATGTTGTTGATATACCTAAGACTAAAGTCTAAAGGTCTCTGAACTGTTAAGAAGATCAGACAATAAAAGAAAGCTCTGTCACTACCCATTCAACAAACACTGTAGTGATTTCTCCAGTCTAAGCAAAATGCAACTGTGCAGGCTTCTGCAGTATTCTTTCAAAATGTGAATATTCCTAGTTGCAAGAAAATGAAAACTATCAAAGCAGAAGGTTCCATTAGACATTTCATGGTGGGATAAATTGAACTTAATCTGTACTCACAAGACAATTTATTCAACATGCTGCAAATGCAGGGCAGGTGGTACATCTGTATCTTACAAGACAAACCACTAAGGATGCCTGACACATAGTCAGCTTTGATTAAGATATATGAGGCAGGGAGATATAATAGTTAAAAGTCTTTATCAGCCCACTTAGCATACATTAGAAATGGCTATTTGACATTTTGAAGCAACATCTGAGTGCACGCACCATCATATCAAGTCTACAGTTCTAGCATCTTGTATCATTAGCAATGAGAACTGAAATAATTTCACAGCATGCTGCTTTTCAGATCCACATGACTCCTTCTCTTTAAAGGATTTTGGGTGGGTATTTTTTTCACAAGTACAAAAAGCTAATTAATTACTAGACAGTAGAAAGTCTCATTGGGGCATCTGGACAGGAAAAAAATACACTCTGGGAATAATGATGCAATTATCATACTAGAGAGTATTTTTCAGCTCTCTTCTAAAACTGTTTTTAAAATCCATCCTTATTGTACACAATGTAACACAGAAATTAGTAACTTTATTTCAAAATAATGATAAATTACATTTCCTGAAACTTGATGTGTATGTGGTGTTGAAGAAAAGCACAACTAAAACCAAACAGCTATTAAAAAAAAATCTAAACTTATTTCATATAGAGATTATTAACTTGAGGGGAAAAAGTGGCATTGGAACAGAAAAATTACTAGAATAAAACGACTGCTCTTGCATTTTTTAGTGGCAGTATTTCTCCATATACCATTTTCTCTCTTAAGAGATTGGAGTACAACTTCAGGTTCAAGTAACAAAACATTGTCCCATTAAATTTTAATAACACAGGTAGAGCACAAGCAAACCAAACTGTTCCTGGTTTCAACAGTAATTTACTTAGTAATATCTTGAGTCTTTCTCTACATGGTACTGGTGTATAGAAGACCTTCATCTCACAAATGCTTGGCTTTCAAATATATTGTCATTCAGAATTATTATTCCTTGGGAAACAGCATAATCCACGAGGCACATCTTAAAAGTACTCAGAATAAGAGACAACTTCCTCCTGAAGCAGATTTTAGGCATTGAGACGCTCATTAAGTAACAAACTCTCACCTGCTGAGTGGTGCTAGTGACAATGCCTTGCTGCAGCCGATATGCCTGCTCCTGTAGGTACTTCCTGGTCTCATGGTTACGAAGCAAGTAGTTTTCTATCTAAAAAAAACAAAAAAAAAAAATAAAAAAAAAAAAAGGCAGAAAAACATCAGATTAGTAAGCTGATTTGACTCTTCACATTGTAATTTGCTTTCAATTTTGCTGCTGTGTCAGAATTGGGGACTGACAAGAAAAGCTGCCTAATTATTTGTTTATTATCTGCAAATTTTATTTTGTGTGCCTCAGTGCTTAATAACCACATTGGCAAATACTAATTCAGTCACAGACTAGCGAAACGCAGTTAAGCATTGTGCTTTTGCCAGTGCTTTCTGAAAGAGTATTCTATTTTGAACACTTTATGCTGACAAAGGATTAGATCCTGATTTGAGAAATATTTGAAGGGACTCTTAACTGTTAGATGTTGTAGAGATCATGATGACTCAGGATATTTGATTCATTTCTTTTAGATGTCTTTGTCCGGCTGCAAAGACACAGATTTGAAGAGCAGTATATCTGAAGAGAAAATAAACTATCTAGAAGTGTCTAAGTGATAGTGCAGCCTCAGTTCACATGGTGATTAATAAAAGCTAAGCAGTACAGAAGTACTCTTTAGAGACAAGTGATTCCTATTTACAGGCCACCACAACTGTCACCAGCAGTAAGTACCCACCATCAGCCATCTTCATGGCACACAGAGTAAACCCCTCATCCTGCTCTATCAAAGTTAGTGAAGCCAGAACCACCTATTAGCAAACTGTTCAAGGTTCATCAAAGGTGGTAGATCTGGTCTGAAAGAGAGAGGGGAGGAAAGGATGAGTGGAGTGGCCAGCAGGTTGTCAGGCTGAGATCAGTGGGGATGGTCGCCTCTAACATGGCAGCAGCAGCAAGAACTGCAACACCTGACCACAACTCAGAGCAAATCCCTGGGTTTAACCAGTTTGCCCACCCCAAGCCAAGAGTGCTGCAGAGACACCAGAGCTCAGGAGGGCAGCTGCTGTGTCCACCAGGCAGTGCAGTTGTCCTGGCACCAGGCTCAGACCCTGCAGGGAGGGTTGCATCCCTATCTGCAGGGAATTACCTGTGTTGTAGTCACAGCACCACTCCTGACACTGATATCTTTTCTAAGAGGGAAATTCTTTGTGTTATGTAAAAAAAGCCTGAACCGCACATTAAAACAAACTCAGAGCCTAACAGCTTTAGCAACTTTGATATGAATAAAAGGAAATGCTCTTTGTACATAGCACCTAATTAACACACAGAATTTAAATCCCCGTGGCCAGAAGCTTCCCAGTATTTTTTTCAGAAATGTGCCTACCAGTCTAGTTATGAACCTGGCCAATTATATTAAATGAGATGTAAGAAATATGTTCATTCCCATGAATCAGATTTTTAAAAGCAGAATTTAGATAATTTTCATGCATCAAAGAGAAAGATACTAACTACCAGCACTTCTCCCTGTGATACTCAAATTACTGAAAATAAGGATCATAGACATTTGCTTTTTAATCACAGTTATCTCCAAGAACTATTTATAAGGTTTTTATGGCCCTACCTTGGCTGAAGGAAAACTACTCATCAAAGAGATGTGAAATGTATGCGTCCTGATTGAGCAGGCGGCTTGTTTGGAGCTTGCAAAATTTACCATATTAAAACTCAGCTGGGAGTTTTATAACTCATGCAAGTGGAACAGCTACAGATACTGTCAACACCTTTTCATCCAAAAGAACATGCTGGTGCAGTTGCTTACTTAGGGCAACACAGTGTGTGAATTTTATATGTACAATATAAAACACAGGCAGTAAATGTTTTTATCCTCCCTCAAATTAAAGAGCACCCCTTGTCTTATACAGAGCTGACTGCACTTTTTATGCCAATATAAAAAACGTGCACCGGTAATTCTAAACATTTGGTAATACCCGCAGGCAGATATGTAACAAACATGCAGTTCCTAACTCTCCCTTTCATGGTCAGGCACCCAGCAATACCAGGTCTAACTTGCATTTTTTTAGTTATGACATTCTGACACTACACCATTGCATTCCAACAGCCTTCACTCCCAGCATTCTGTGGAATAAAAAGCTCTTGCAGCACTTGATTACCACATATATGTCTGTGCAAACCAAACAATCCTAGAATCCAGCATAGAATTCTTACTCAGCCAAGCATGAAGTCTCAGTCACTTAAAATTACTATATTTTTGCTGGTTTTATTTCTGTTCATTGGTGGCATATGCAATACCTTTTGCAGCGCCTCTTCTGTTTTCTCAGGATTTGTTTTGAGTGCCTGGGAAGCATCATTCATCGGTATAGGCATGAATCTCAATGTGTAATTCCTGTGTAATAATGAAGAAAAACAAAATTGATGGTGAAAGTTAATGTAATTACTGTATCTCTTTATAATCACTGTGCTTCTTTATGAACAATAACCTGGAAGGGAGAAATAAAATGCATCCAACTTGTCCGTGGAAGGTACTAAGAATGTATTTTTCACGTTTTAAAGTGGAATAGTCGGAAGCATATAGGCTCTTTTTTTGCTGCTAATTCTTCTTTACTACTAGACAGAGGGGTAGATTTTGAAAAGCAGTTACATGCTTGGTGCCCAGTGGCTGCTGATTAAAAGCCCAGCTGCCCTCGGTACCTCTTGTGCGCAAGGTTAGATTATTTTCCTGTATCTAAACAGAACAGGGAGCATCAGTGCCTGCTGGCAACTGTATCAGATCTAAGACTAAATGGAAACATTCAGTAATAGATAGCAACTAAGACACTTGAGTTTTAGAAATTTACTATTTAATAACTTCTTGTGTTTACAACAATTTGAAGACACTTGCTTAATTTTTAATAAAAAGCTGACAAAACAAGTGTATCATCTCCACAGTGCTTTATGCAAACAATTGTTCCCCGCATTTTCCTTATTTGCTTGCAAAATATTTCTGTAGCTTTGTCCATCTGCTGCAATAAGAGATTAAAGACAGGAGTTTGGTCCTGAGTCAAAATTACATTTAAACTCTGAGAACGTAAACTGACTATCATGACACAGATATATTTAAAATGCCACCTACAGTGGTATGTCCACACAACTTCAGACTTGAATAAATGGAAAAAAAAAAAGAGCAGGAAGTTCTTAAAACCTGGAAAGGAAATTATTCTTTCTATTTTCAATCAATCCTTTATTTCCTGCAAACATCTCTTTCTCCTCCTTCTGCAAACATCCCACTAACCATCTGTTCCTATTCCATCCAGAGCTACACAAACATGTTTAGAACCCTCTATTTTTCAACACTTTAAAGTTGGCAATTTCAATTGAGTCACCACCATTGATGACAGTAGACCACTCTTCACTAAATGCCAACTCCAACAGCAGACACCTTGTGTAGTGTGAAACTCCAAGCTTCTTTCACTTCTTCACCCATCAGGTGCTTGGAAACATGCAACACCATTCTCTGAAGGGCAGCGTCCTCCTGAACTGCAAACACACTGATTCCTCATTGATACTGCCCAACATGTTACTTGAAATGATAATAGAAGACTTTTATGTTTCTTCCCCAATGCAAACATGGTGATGTATAGCTGTCAGTGGCAGGCAGTCAAGGTCCCTGTCCTTCCACAGCGTCCAACTGTCTATTGCATCAGTCAGAAAATTAACTCCTCTTTCTAGTTGTCTCATCCTTCAAAAGAGCATTGCAAACTCTACAGACCCTGTTATGTGTCTGCATGCAAAACTAACCTGTGCATAAACGGCTGTCCGCCACCATGAGGAGAATTTTTAAGTGTCAAAGATACTGAGCTCAAAGACAGACGATTACAGAACTTGCTGATTGCCTGACAGGTGGGGTATTTATTTAGTTAAAAAAAAAAAAAAAAAAGGTAGATTTCTAAGGATCTCTGCAGCCGTTTGACATTTAATAATCCCATTCATTGAAAACTGTAATTGCCAGCTCTCATGCTAGCAGTGATATGCTAAACTCAATTTAGTCAAAGGCTTAGTGCACCCTCCCTCACACATTCGGACACACAGAGCAGGAGGAGGGCAAATGAAAGGTAACGAGATCTCATGGACACACAATCACAGAGGCAAAACTTTAGAAGACCACTACCCTACAAAAGGAAGGAAATCCTCTGTACTTGGGCTGCTTTCAGACACACAGTATTATTTTCATCTAAGAATTAACCAGTCCTTAGGGGAAAATATCAAGAATTTAAACGCACTTTTCAACTTAATCATTACACTTTGTTTTTGCCTGTTTCCTTCAAGTCTGAAATACTCCCCCATTCTTCTTTTTATTAACACTCCACTTGTCTCCTGTAAAGGAGTACATTTTGCTACAAACTCAGTAATCCAGTAATTTCCTAACACATCAATATACTCAGCAGAATACCTGTATTTAAAGGATGTTCAATTTCAGAGAGGGGCTCAAAGACTCTAAAGGATGTCCCCAAAAACTCTTCTTCTACATACAACATGTCTGACAACAGTCCTACATTTCATCCCATTATTTCCCGTGTAGTAACTTCTGATCCACATACTACATATGCTCTCTGCTGCAGTGGAGATTTTACTTACCAGTTTTCTAAACACCAGGAATAAGATCATTTGTTTTTCAGGTCAGGGTGTGTGAATTTACACCACTGCTAAGGGAAGAATTCATAGCCCTCTAACAAACTCCAGCATTTCTCCTCAGATATTAGAACTTCATCTATTTCTTCAGTCAGTCCACATAGAAAAAAAAAATCTTTCAGAAATGAACATGAGAAAATGCAGTAGAGTCCTGTGACAGAGGAGGCTCTAGGCTGCATATCACATATTTATCTTCATATTAAAATTACAGAGATACAAGACCCTGCTTAATGGCCAAGCTATATAGAATGCTCACTGTTCTCAAATGTTTCCTGAACCGACACCTACAAGGGAATCTGCAGAAAATCTTCTCAGCACCTCACACCACCTGTCTGGGATAGCCCTGGGGCAAAATCTGCCAATAGCTGTGCTCCTGGAATTCCCTTGCAGGAATAACATTTTCACACAGCAATAAACAGATGAAGAAAAGCTGGGAGAAGGGGACAGAAAAAATATTCCAATTACTTCAGCCTGTTTTAAAGTCTGTTACAAATTCCCTCAGCCTCCTGCCCATGCTACTCAAGTCTACATTTCTTTGTTTCGTGGTTTGGTAGATGACTGCTTTTCTTAAGATTGAAATAACACATAGAACACAGATCCTCAAACATCTTCAGTATATTTTATTCCATTTTGAGCAGTGGTTCTTTACTACAGAATATTGATGGGTTCAGGTATTTTTAGGAAACATATGGTGAAGAATGTTCACAAAATGTCTTCAAGACGGCTTGTTTACAGCCTAGCTGTTTTAGCCAGTACTAACAGTCCCTCTCTTCATGTTTAAAGCTTTGTCGCTTGTGGCTTAGTTTGTGATGTTATCAATGTTTTTGACAATTTAAAAATGTTTAAGGTAACATAAAATGACCTCAGCTTCCAAGTTAAATAAATGAGATGTCACCCTGAAAATGTACAGTGTCACATAATTAATTGTAGCATTCTGGGGGTGTTTTTGTTTAGATTACTTCCTTTTGCCTCAGGATTTCCCCCCTTCTCTATTTACTCATCCAAGCACTTGGAACAGAGAAATAAAGCTGACGCTAACCAGAAAACAAGTGTATTTCTTTTTCTATCAGACTTCCCCATGCTATTGTCCTTCAACAGAGAAATGTCTGCAAGCTGACAAATAACCTTTACAAATTATTATTCACTACTATCAGTGGGATCGCTGCAAGATGATTTGCTTAATTATGCATCATTTATCCAATTTCTTACATCAGTGTAACTGAATTAATTTCAAACCCAAGTATATAAACTACAATAGTTTCATAAAACAAATAACGTACTAAGCTCTAGCCTCACAACCCCTACAAGGGTTAAAACGCTCCCTTAAGTAGTTATGCAGTTTTACAAGGTATCTTGTCTGGAACCTAGCAATTGCAGGTTACATTCACTTTCTAAAGAGAGCCTTTGCTCCTGTCTGAGGGATTTAAATGATGTGAAAAAACTTCAACTGCTGCTTACTTTAAATCTGTAATTCTTCTCTCTTAAGAAAAGTAATGATAACATATAAAGAAATGTGATGGAGATGGAGAGAGATGAAAGCAATTTAACATCTATCACTAGTAATGGCTGCATCTGTGAGTAAACTCAGGGAAGCAAAATGACCCAGACCACAGCAATTACAAAGGAAAACTGCAGTTCCTGAGATCATCGCTATTAGTTTCAACTTGCTAGGGGAAAGAAAAAAAGTCAAACCACAAAGGCCCACTTCAGTGATTTTCTGTTATTATGTACAGCTTCATTCACTAGAATAGAATATCTAAAAACTATCAACACAAGAGAATGAAGAAAAGGGAAAATATTACCGAATTCAGAATTTCAACGCTAAGAGCAGAAATCAAGGACCTTAATGCTGATAGCACAGTATGGATAAAAGAGGCACAGAGCCTCTTTCCATCCTTTTGAAGGATGTGAAGTCATGAATTTTCCTTTAGATTAAACATCCTGATGCTTAAAATTGAGAGCACTCAGCATCTTCAAGATCATATTGACTGCAGTGAGAACTGCAGCTGCTCAGATCATTCAGGATCTTTGGCCTCTTCATCAGACATTCAATTACTTGAGACTTACTTTTCCAGTGCCACAGCTATGTCCTGGAAGCCCTGTGCAGTAATGTTATTCTTGTCCCATATTACAGTTCTGAGAGGTGGTGGGAAGAGGAAAGAAAAATATAAGTTAAACAAGAACCATCAAATAAATCTATAATGAAACTTTGCATATTGAAATAACATACTGCTGAATACTCAAAATTGCAGATTGCAGCACTTTATAAACTTGTCTTTACTTATATGCCAAATCCTTGAAATGACAGAAATTATGGACAAATATGCAAAATCCAGTCTCCCTTACTTTAAAGGGGGCTCTCCTGTATTTTCCATCACTAACATAAGTACCTTACTTTTCAAAAACAATTAATGGAAAGATTTGGACATAAATTACTACTTTTTTTGAGGAATAGCATCAAAACCAAAGTTCAAATGTCCACTTTGCAAGGCCATACTGAGAAAACAAAATTGCAGTAACTGGTCAATTTCTGTTCCACATAGGCTACACGTATCTTAAAAAATCATGCTGATCAGAGGTCAAAATTTGCAGGCTATTACACATTCAACCCTGCACGAGGCTCATCACACTGTTCATATGATTCTGCATTCAACACAAATAGCTGCCAATATAAACCATTAGGTTAGGTGCATAAATTGTAGCTCTTTTGAATACACAATAATGATAAGAGTGATCAAGCCTTCCCCTCCTCCCCCAGTTCAGACCACTCAAGCAGACTGTCTGGCAATCTACAAACACATGTTCAAAGATCTCATTAGTAGGCAGAAGAGACAGACAAGCAGATAAATCTTGCTTCTGCTACAGCACCAGTTGTAGCTGTTATTAAAAAAAAAAAAAGAAAAAAAAAAAAAAAAAGAAAAAAGGGAGGGGCACAAAACCAAAGAAAAATTTCTGGTAAAAGAGAAAAAAAAAAGATGGCATGCTTTCACAAGTATTGACATCCTTCTGTTGTTGCAGAATTATCCGTCCATTTTTTAGATGAAAGGTAAGAAAGAGAGGAAGAGAGATTCTTTACTCACTCTGTAAACATCAGACATATTAAGGGCCAAATTTTGAATATTTCTGCCATTGAAAAGTGTGTTTATATTTCTACCTGGGTGTCCTTTTACCTCATCTTTGGCAGAGCTGGTTACCATTGCATTATTCAGTCTGTAATCACACCACAGACTGTGGTGACATTATGTCAACTGTGACATTCAACATACTGTGAAACATTTCAGTCTGCCACCCTGAAATGCATCAAGACATTATTTCTTCAGATATTGTGGTCATTTCAGGTTAATACATTCAATAAACCTAAGCCATCCCTCCAGTGTTTTCTTGACATTTTTAATATTCAGTTCAGGCATAGCAACATAAAGGCCAGAGGATCCCTGCCTCTAAGCAAAATAGCCAAGGGTGTTTGGGGGAATTTCTTATCCTCCAGGATACAAATACTTGGAGACCAAGTAAAAAGCAGTCTTTTTACACTGACAATACACTGAGGAAGGTTCATCTGTACAGTCTGACAAGGAGGAAGGAGGATTATCCCTCCTGATGAGGGTGATATATTTAGATGTCCTCATCCAGATTTATGCTGATTGAAGGTTTTACTGTTCGTGAAACACATGCTGGATAGAAGAAAAGTGATACTCTCAAGCCATTTGTGCCAGACATGCTAAAAAGCAGTGAAGTTGATGAGAAGATATGCCAAGGTCCATCAACACAGTAGGAAGGGGAGAAAGGAAGGATGGATGGTCCATGCTGCTCCCCATTCTGAATTCCACATGTGCTTAGTTCTACAAACTGACACTTCAGAAGACATAGAATAATAATAATTTTCTCTGCTGGGAAAGCCTCCAGTAAGAAGTAGAGAGCAGAACAGAAGAGAGTAGCCAAGCACTAGAATTGAGCTCCCAGGGACAGTGTGGAATCTTGGTACTTCCTGATCTTCAAAACCTGCCTGGACAGGTCCCTGAGCAACCTCACACAGGTTTAAAGTTGGCCCAGCTTTGAGAAGAACATTGGATTTAATTAACAGAGAGCTCCATAACCATGCAATTTTTTTCTGTCATTCTAGAAATTTTAAAAGTCTTTTGATTACAACGAAGAGGCCTTTCTGTGCAAATGTAGAAAATTTTCCCCAGTTTCAGTTAAGGAAATGTTTTTGAACGGACAACTTGCTTCTCTTGTTTTTCTGTTATTATTTTCCTATCTCTTATGAAAAAGAAGGATGAGAATCCTTCAAAATAAAGACACTCTTAAGTGGCTGCACCTAGAAAAGTTCTGAAGAGGAACAGACTGAGAATAAGCCAAAACTTCAGTACTATTAAGCCATTCTACTGTTTACTGCAAATACACTTCCCTTACCTGAGTTTGGTGTTTATCTGCAGAGCTTTTGCCAGCATCTTTGCTCCCATATCTCCCATGGCATTTCCACTGATATCCACTTTTGTGAGAGAAGTATTGCTGCCCAAGGCATTAATAATGATGGTGACCTCAGTCTTCAGCTTGGAATCTGCGAGCGACAGTGACTGTAGAGGCTGTGGATCATAGAAAAGGCACTCATAACAGAAACTGATAATGCACTCATTCCTCAAACACCACTAAAAGAAGTTACAAGTTTCCCATACTCTTGGGGACAACAGTAAACATCAAAGAGTTCTTTCTGTGCTTGCCGCAGGTCCTACAACGGATGATAAATTGGGAGTCAATAACTTACAGCACAGGTGTCAAACACATGCACCCAAGCAGATTAAGTTGTAACACCTTGTAAAAAAATTATTTTCAAGCGGCAGTGACTCCAACTTCCTGAGTCCTACTATGTACAGAATACAGTGTAAATCTCAAAAAAGCTAAGAACAACCAGCTTCACAAGACAAATTCCAGTGTCCAGTGGGTTTTGCTTAAGCAGCATTTGCATTTTCAGTGAAAAATAAAAATATCTACCACTCCACCTCTCTCCCTCAGACTGAGAGATTTGCCTAAGGGCAAATTACAGTCCAAGGCATTGTTAAAACATGAACAGTTTCCTTGAAGTATTTTATTATTGTTACTTCAACTTTAGGAGTGATTTTGCATATCTGTTCCTTCAACAAAGGGCACAGACTTTTGGAGGAACGATAAAACTGTAGCAGGTCTGAAATTCAAAGCAGTATTGAGTATCTATTACAATGACTAAGTAAATAAATATTAACAGTGGTGTTTTGACATCCATAACTACAATATCTTTCAGTAACTTCTTTTATGCAGCATATTAAGCTGAAACTACCTTATTTGGCTCCAGCAAGTCACACTCCAAACTTTTTCTAAAAATGCCCATACTTCCTCCACTCTCAATGCCCCCAACACTCGACAGCAGGAGCTCAAGAACCACAGTCAATCTATCCCCATGCCTTGCATAGATATTACAGCTCCTAAAAGTGTAATTTGTCTTTGGTGATGAATGAGGACTCCACAAAACATTTCCCTTGCTCAAGTGTGAGTCCATACAGAGGAGTGTCATTATACACCTACTTAGGCATGTATTGGAGGATAAACTTTTGGAGCCTAAAATCCCCAAACTGCCAGCATAGGAAAATCAGCATCTCATAACAGTGAGCCACAGCACTTACGTTAGATCCTGAAGTTTAGATTAACAAAAATAAACCAACCAAACTGTGCATACCTTCCAAGGTTCAAGGTGCTTACATTATACCTGCTACACAATGGGATCCTACCCTCCAGACACCACTGGATTACAGTGATAACCAAAAAACTTGCAACAATAAGAAATGCACTTACTAATGAGGAAAAGCACAAAAAATTTGAAGCACAGCAGGTTTATAATTAAAAAGCCTAACAATAACACAAGCCACATGCTGGTTTTATTTCAAATGGAAGTTATTAAATTACTGTGTTAATGCCCTTAATCTGTCTGTTTTCCAATTTTATTGCACGACATGAAGAAGAGTGTAAAGAATAATTAAAATTTAAAAGCAATATTAGCTTGAAAATGTTAACATCACATTTAGAATGGCACTTAAGAGCTCTTGACAGAAGTCTGAGAAGCCCTTTTGCTGACAGATTCAAGGTAAAGCAGCACCACACAGCACTAGGAGAAATCAGCAATAAACTTGTGAATGTGCCATTGCTTCTGTTTCTTGTGTGTCACTTTAGAAATGGCCATTGGAGTAATTCAGTTGCAGGAGACCCCTCCCACATAATTTTTCTAAATCTCAAATGTCCTCCCAGGAAAATTCTTGCATTCCAACACTCTGACAAAACAGTATATGACTGAAAATGCTTCTGTACTGTCTTCTGTAAGGCTTGACAGCTATGCATCATCTAAATATTCATTAAATTATACGATCATCAAAATTCCCAAATGAAAAAACAAACAAAAAAGGGACACATTGAAACCAATCCCCCACAAATGGGCAATACTCTACCAACACTCACTTCTTTTAACAACTTAATAGTTTTAGCTAGATATTGAGAAAACAGAAGCCTGAGGAGCAATTTCAATGTCCCTGCTACAGAAAACATGTACTTTGCCAATACAGAGAAGATGCATTAACACAATCTTTTTAAGGAAGAGGACTTCTTGAAGTATAAATGTACAATTAGAAATTGTATGATTTTATTCATTGATTCAGTCATACTTCTGCTGGAAAAAACCCCCTAAGAATTAAATCAAGCTAAATTTTCTTTTCCTAAGAACAAAAATACTTTTTCTAAGAACAAAAAACCCTCAATAAGCCAATTCTGCACCAAACGCTGAGCTAACAACTAAAGATATTCATCACTAGAAATTCACTGCATCTATGCAGGAGTGGTTACCACTCTGAGTAACAACACTGCATACCTGCAGCATAACATCAATTTTTGCAACA
Source organism: Donacobius atricapilla (assembly GCA_013397315.1). Taxonomy (NCBI): domain Eukaryota; kingdom Metazoa; phylum Chordata; class Aves; order Passeriformes; family Mimidae; genus Donacobius; species Donacobius atricapilla. The sequence goes on along the minus strand of WBMY01018200.1, from coordinate 44,962 downwards.
AGAAAAGGAATGGTACAATAAGAATACATTATAATAGTCTGCACAGTATAGCATCTACTTAAATAGAAAAGACATGAAAAGAACCCAAAACCTGAATCTAAATATTACATTCTTGTTTATATAAAACACCTGTGAAGTTCTGCTATGTAGGTTACTACTACTGCTTTTAAATTGTGAAGAATTACATTTGGATATCGCTCTATTTTAACAGTCACAGAACCAAGCCACTAATTGTTTAAATCATTTTACTCATGACTCACATTAACACAGCAACAGAGCTATTTAAAGTGTGCACAAATACATGAAGAAGCATTTAGAGATGATTATTTTAGATTAAAGCATCTTGCTTCAGTTTTCCATGCAGACAATGTGCAGTCCCTAAACTGTGCAGTATGCTCTGGGCAACCCTGATGTCTCCAACTGCATCTTAACTTTTTAATGTCTTGGGGCAGCCAATGGATACTCTGGTAGAACAAGGACCACCCCATTTAAGATTCAAATCAAAACAGCTAGAGACTTAAAATAATTTTCTAAGCATTGAGATACAGTAAAGGACAATCCTAGGCAGCTTTCTGCAACACATTTTTCCCACAGTGCTACAGTGTCTGTCCTCTCTTCTGCTGCTAGGAGATGGTTCATGCTGGTTTTAGTTCATGCTGGTTTTAGTTCATGCTTGGTGAGACAGAAAAAAACAAGATTCCTTCACTGAAGAGGATTAACAAGGGAAAAGAACATGGGGAAAGAAGAAGGAGGGTAACCCCAAAAGGATCATATGCTATATCCCAAGCGTTAATGTGTGACATGAAGGAGAGACAGTTATTTTAAGTAACTAAAAGAAGAACATTTTGGTGAATTATTTCATTATAACACTGTTTGTAAAGAGGATGAGAATAACATTGTTTAGGTTAGGTCAGGAAAATGTAGTGGGTAAGAATTACAGGAGCACATCTGTGTGGGCTCGACATCTCTGAGTCTGAATTTTAGCTTGCTAACTATTGCTAGCTCCTTTCCCAAGGGAAAGCTGTCAACAGTTTTCCCCTTTCAAAATATCTCTTTCCGCTTCTCAAAACAGGTTAAGTAAACAGTGTTCCCTTTCCCATAACAACTGTCCCCAGGTGTTGTTTCCTATTACTCAACCAATGGAGAGAAGTGTCAGTCCCATGGACCAATAATATTCCTTTTTAGTGGAGCATGTTATAAAAGAAACAATTAGAATTGTAAATAAAGCCTTCTTTCTCTTCTGACAACTATATGGAGTTAATCTATTTCATGTCCTACTATGACACATCTGACCAGTGAATAGTGTAAAAGAAAGCGGAACAACAAATTATGTCATTCACAGGCTGAAAAGAAAAGGAATGCAAGAAGGAGAAGCCAATGATGCAAAGGAGAGAGAGTTGAAAGAACGATACCACAAAATTTAGCAGCTGCTTTTTCCTATGACCTGGAAGCTTCAAAAACAGAAGCTGGGAAAGATAAACAGAAGGATAAATAGAAATAATACAGTGAAAGTTGAAACTTTTGTTCTTAAGAAAGGATAGCATGAAAGGGAGAGTCATGAAATAGGGGAAAAACCCCAACAGCATGTTTGTGAAGATGATTTAGGTACTGAAAGGACACAGAGTGCATTGATGAGGTGTTTTAGGATATGGTCTGAGTGGGAAGAAATGCTCACCTGCAACAGAACAAAGGAAAAATGGAAATAGAAAACATACGAAATCACATTTGCTTATGATTCAGCTCTTCAGGACAGCTGTGAAAGGATAAGCATGAGAAACAGGGCAGGACAGAGACAAATGCCCACAAACTAGCAGTTGCTATCTGATTAAATGAAACCCCTCAGTACAGGATCAAAAGGAGGAGAAGGGGAAGGCAGTCCTGCAGCATTCCCTTTAGAGGCAGAGTAGAAGGAGGTGGTCACATAGCACTAAACAAAAAGGCTAGTTTGGTACAAGAAGTAACAGAGTTTTACCAATACATTACTTAGCACAACCCCACAACTAACTTGTGCAAAGACTTTTATTAAGGTGCTTTCATTACAGGTATTACCTCAATGAGAATTGGTATCTATACGCAGAACTTCACCACATGGCACTGACATCCCATGTTTTAAAGAATAAAATGTGGAGGAAGGCACAGAATCAAGAAACACCAGTACCACTAATCCCATTTAAGAGGACAGAAAGAGCTTAGAGGACTGGTTTAATAAATCACTTCAAATACAATTAAGAACAAAGGAAAAGGGAACATGGAATATGAGTCTAATGACCTTGCAAGGAAAGACAATGGAAATCCTGGTTAAAGTTGCCAAGATACAAACACAGATGGGAGGAGAAGGTAGCCAAGCAGTAAATATGGAGAGCGTGAACTTGGAGGTGAGACAATAAAGACAACAGGAAATAGCAGGTGTTCAGACAACTTGAGTCTACAGTTGACTGTCTCTGGAGAATGAGGAAAGCTTGCTTGGTACTCTCATAGGAAATTAAGGAGTAAGAAAGGACTAAGAGTAGATAAATAAAGACTGACAAGCATGAGAGTAACAGATAATCTTAAGATCCCCTTCTAACCAAAACGAGGATGCCAAGAACAGGCAAGAACACAAATCCAACCAAAAAAGTCTTTCAGAATCACAAAAGTGTAGAAATTAGAAAGTGGGCAAGTATTCCAGCAAGGTACCCTGAAAATGTTTTATGAAATTGCTCCCGTGACTAAGAGAAGTAAGGAAACAGCACAGTGAATGGTTTATTTTCACCTTTTGAAGAAGGAAAGAGTTCTGAGATCACTGCAGTGACCTTGAATTTTGTCAAGAAAAAAAAAAAGTTAATACCCAAAAACAGCTATCAGGAAATAATGCGTCCCGTAACTTTAAAAACCCCATTATTATCGAGAATATTATCATTGTAATCTCTTACCAGGATACAAAAGTATTTAGACCTAAATAACTAGGTTACACATATCCAATAATTTAAAATGAAAATTTTTCAACAACCACAGATCCTAAGACTATCCTCAGAAAATGTTCACCTACATGCCACAAATTAATCCAAATTACAATCTGAAAAAAAAAAAAACCCAAACCCAAAATGTCAGATGCATCTGCGCAGGCTTGTGATCAAATCTTATGCAGCAAATTAACACAGTGATGAAAATTATCAGAAATAGACTGAGGGTAGAAATACACATGATGATAGTAGGCAGAAAGATACTCACTGAATCCTCGTCTTGAATCATCTGAACTAAATTATCAAGTACTGGAGTAAGATTTCTGAGGGAAGAAAAGTTAGGAAGATGATGAAATCAGCTGTTTATCCTCATCCATTCTCTTGTTATTTAAAAGAAAGAAAATCCTTACTTGGATTTCATGTTGTTAAAGTTTTTGCCTAATGCCAAGTGTCTTATCGATCGGTTTTTACTAAGCCAGACTACAAGGGTTGAGAGGTCAGATTCTAGGCCTGTAAAGAATCAGATTAGATTAGGAATTAAAACACGCTTTCACAAAAAACCCAGACTAGGTCCAATTATTGATGCTATATTCATTCAAGTAATTATATCACTGTATTAATCTCCAAAATGTGGAGAAAAATCTCCATTCTTCTATCTTTAAATCTTTTTCTCATTAGTGCCTCTGCTTTTCTATAAGAATAAATACTTTCTCTAAAATAAGCCCTATAAATCTCTATGCTAATCAGCTATTAAAGGCATCTCTCAGAAACACAGAAGAGAATTCAGTCCCTTATCCACAGTCTAACCACTCAAGGGTAGTTCCTTGCCCTGCCAGGCAGAGTTTGAAGTCCCTTGGAGAATTCTGAAACAATGCTAGTCACTATTTAGTCTTCTTATAGCTATGTACCAACAATATTTCAAAGCCTTCAAAAGCCTGCAAAAAAGGCTAACATAACAGACTATGAATAAAATGACCTGAAAAACAAGGCAAATTTTATTCTACTCCTGAATGAAACAAAAATAACTTTAGTCTTCTCAAGCTGGTTTTGCATTTGAGGAGTCCACTAGCTAGATTACAATGACTTAGAATTCAGATTCATAGCATAATTTAGATTTCAAATATCTATCCTTATTTATAAATACAAATTTTTTTGCATAACTGGGCTGAATCAGTAACTCTCAAAGCATTCCACTTGTCCATCCCACCCTTCTTGGGCATTCCATTGTACTGGGAATCTGTTTCTGAAATACTTCTGCTTTTGGCTGATAGAGGGGCAAACACAGCAGGTGAATTCTTCCAGTTCATACATCTGCACCTTCAATCTACAAGATGAGAAACCAGTTCATATTCCCAGGAATAGCTGTGCTAGGAAGCACAGAGACTCCAGAGCAGGAATATTCAAAGACTTTTCCAAAGACTCAAGCAGGCCTTTTCTGATCTGAAGCTGTTGGCTCTTTGCTCCAAATTTTCCCCCTCAGCTTTATTCTGTACTAGACCTTTCCCACTTTGTTCTTTCACAACACCTCCAATTCTCATTCAGCTTCTCATCCTCTTGTATGTAAACCCAATTTACTCTGGATCTAATATGAGCTTGGTGCCATTACTTTATTCTGCTATGTTACAACAATCTCAAATAACAAACTTTTGAGGGTAAAAGTTAGTCTTGTAATGTTTCTTAATAAGAGGTCTTGGTCTGAGACATTTTCATAACCAACATGGCCAATAATCACAAAGCAACAGCAACCATCCTTGCTTACACTGTGAGCTGAAACAAAAAGCATTTATTGACTCGCATGACTCTCCATTCCTGGTCTGTGTACTTACCATTGTCTGAAATATCTAGGCTGGTGATATTGTGTATTTCTGCTATGCATCCTTCCAAGACTTGTGCACCTCCAGATCTTAACTAGAGACAAAACATCATCTATTTTTGCAAACTAGTTATGGTTTCAAGATCACACAGAAGACAGTGGTAGGAGCTTTGTGAATACAGAAGGCACTAGCAGCAGCAAAAACAACAGCAACAGAAGTTATAGACATCAAAATGACAGCCTGTGCACACATTCCTACTATTCTCATCCTTACTCTCAGTTTTTGCATACAAATGAGAAAAGGGACTCTGTTTCCTTTCTCTTGAAACTACCTCTCAGCCTTCAAATCAGGAAAACCCTTAAATGGTTAAACACAGCAAATCCTTTAACACTTCTGCTGGGCAGTGCCTGATGGATTGAGGTGAGCATTCTCTACATAAAAGGCCCAGGACATTTCTAGTGTCTGGGGATTAAAAAAAAAAAAAAAAAAAACACTTTAGATCAGCCTATCAGCTTGCAACACTGGCACACTTGAATTCCACTAAAGTAAGGCCTTACAGTGAGCATCTTCTCCCAGCTCTCAGCACAATGCTATGTTGCCATTTTAAAGATAAGTGGGCAGCATAAAAAAAAAAATCTCAATTAAATTATGCCTCCCTGTCGCTGAAAAGAAAATTCAAATAATCCAATTGTAAAACAGCCATAAAAGACCATAAACAAGACAAAACAGTAATATAATTATTCTTAACTTAAGAAATAGCAATAAAAGAAAAAAATGCAACAATAACAAAAATGCCAGTCTGCAAAGTATCAATTATGGTATTATTAATCTGAAGTATTACATGACTATAAAATAAATGTCAGGATTTAATGAAAAAACAATCAAATGGTCTAGGAGAAAACATGAACATTAAGAATTAAAATTACGAAATCTTACTTATTTACTAATGCTACTGAAGTAACACAACTTTTTTTTTCCAAAGGAGCAAAATAATTTTCTTATTTTTTGCAGCTATGCACATTTATATAAGGTGCATAGAACTTTATAAGGTGCATTTCACTTTATGAACATCCCCCAGTAAGACTTTAGCTAAAGTGGGAAAAATTTCTATTGAAATTTTATTTTTACATTTTCTATTTTCGTATTATTTGCTTCAAAAAATGGAAAACTTTTTCAAACCTCTTCAAAGATTTTTCACCTCCTCTGCATAAACCTGTAATATTTTACTTAGTTGACTTAGGTAAATATCCTGAATTAACCTGCTGATATTTCTGTGGACCATCAACTTTTATTCATGCTATAATTAAGAGCCACAAATGCCTTCTAGAAGCATTTTTCAATAAAGATGTGATTTAGCACTTTATTGGAAGTTTGAGGTATGTGATGGTTTAAGAAGCAGCTGAATAACTTAAACTCAGTATTTGGAGAATAGTGATCAAAGATAATAAGTAGTCATATTACAGGCTTTATTCTGGCCAGAAGTGCTGCAAATCTAACTCAACTTTATTTTGGTAAGAGCATTTATAGCATTTGTTGTATGAAAGCCAAAATCATACAGTTTTGCTTGGTGCTGTTTTCTCAGTGTGACCCACCACAAGAAAACCATTTTATAGAGTGCCACATCTACTATTGCTAGAATCCATGAAAGTGGCAGATCATACATGGAACTGGATTGGTTGTTGGTATGGTAAAGTTCTGTAGACTAAAATTATACTCACAACAGAATCCAAATGCTTATGGCTATATATACTTTAAGGGATGAAGTGGAAAATTATTTAGGAGTAGCTTTCAATCTTGTACCAGATAACTCTACATTCAAAATTTTAAATATATAAACATTTCATGAGCACAAATGGTGACACCTATTTAATCTGAAAGTGATGACAAAAACTCCACTTTTAGGATCACAATTTGCTGCAACTGTGTTAAAATATTATGCATAAATATATATATATATATATAAAAGCAGAGATTAATTGAAGGGCTGCTCATCAATGTGGACTGTGATACTGACAAAAGACCCTCTGCAACACCTCCTATATGGCATACTTCTGAGACTACAAAGAAAAGCTCTTACTCAGAAAATGAAGAATAACCCTTCTACAATGAAAAATGCCAAGTGTGTTCAAAGCTATGAGATACCAATATGGGAAGGGCAAACAAAGCTCTTTACTGATTTAACAATTAAGGTAAAGCATGGAGGGTACTTACACAGTGACCAAGCTAAGGGAAGCAGAAGGGAAAAGAGTGAAATACATCAGTGCTGAGCAGGTAGAAATAAAAATATAATTTTCATTGTAAAAAATAAATTAAAAAAACCAACCAAACAAGCAATAGAAAATGATTAAGCTTGGAGATAATACACCAGAAAATTATGGGAGCAAATGAAAAATGGTGGGAGAGGGAAGGAACACAGATTTATCCTTCCATCTGTGAGTACAGCTTGCCTGATGTAGGAAAGAAGAGGGCAAGGCTGAAGCATCAGCTTTATAGCCCCCTAGCAGCATGTGCTTGCAGGAACTGGGAGTGGTGGTGACTGCGCCCAAGCTTCCCAGCACTCTCTTTCTGGGTGTAGATCACCCTGTCCAGATCCCAGAGGGTCGGGGAAAGGTGGAGCAGGATCCTGCAGTGCTCGGCCTGTTGAGAGCACTCCCAGCTGCTGGCACATCAACCTCCCTGNACAAGAAAACCATTTTATAGAGTGCCACATCTACTATTGCTAGAATCCATGAAAGTGGCAGATCATACATGGAACTGGATTGGTTGTTGGTATGGTAAAGTTCTGTAGACTAAAATTATACTCACAACAGAATCCAAATGCTTATGGCTATATATACTTTAAGGGATGAAGTGGAAAATTATTTAGGAGTAGCTTTCAATCTTGTACCAGATAACTCTACATTCAAAATTTTAAATATATAAACATTTCATGAGCACAAATGGTGACACCTATTTAATCTGAAAGTGATGACAAAAACTCCACTTTTAGGATCACAATTTGCTGCAACTGTGTTAAAATANCATTGTAAAAAATAAATTAAAAAAACCAACCAAACAAGCAATAGAAAATGATTAAGCTTGGAGATAATACACCAGAAAATTATGGGAGCAAATGAAAAATGGTGGGAGAGGGAAGGAACACAGATTTATCCTTCCATCTGTGAGTACAGCTTGCCTGATGTAGGAAAGAAGAGGGCAAGGCTGAAGCATCAGCTTTATAGCCCCCTAGCAGCATGTGCTTGCAGGAACTGGGAGTGGTGGTGACTGCGCCCAAGCTTCCCAGCACTCTCTTTCTGGGTGTAGATCACCCTGTCCAGATCCCAGAGGGTCGGGGAAAGGTGGAGCAGGATCCTGCAGTGCTCGGCCTGTTGAGAGCACTCCCAGCTGCTGGCACATCAACCTCCCTGCTGGTGGAACATAACTTCTTTCCAAAGCACATGAGAATGGATAAAGCTCAGTGATGGGAAAAAAATGTTAAGGGAAGGATCTAAGGAAGTACTGTCAATTTGGAGGGATCAGCTACAGGAATGCAACACTGAATTGGGCAGGATTCTTCCTTTCTGTCACAAGAGTCAGCCATGACCACATGTGCTTTGCTGTCCAATAAATCTCATTGCCCCTTGAAGCCTCTTTCACATCCTATCCTGGGTGTTATTTCACGAAAGGGTAATATTTTCTTTCCTGTCAGCCCTTGTTGATTTACATGCTAATTTATACTCTCATTACTTATATTTGTGTTTTATTGATTTATTCATTGAAGGCTGTGATCACAGGAGTTAATTTTTATTACGTTAATTACTCCTCCCTTTTCCTACTTCCTCTGAAAAATAAATTATCATCCGTCTGATCCCTCTGCTCAGAAGTTAGAAGCATATGTACTTGACTTTAAAGCTTTTCTATTTGGAATTTACATGTAGTGCTCTTCAAAGTAGTATTTTCCAAAAAGTCTGAGATATCAAAAAGTATGATATGCATTCACAATGATTTGGTTTTTTCTTCATAAGGAAATCTGTGCACATTTCAAAAGCAATTGACCATGAACCTAAAGGCAAGGACTACTGCACTTCAACATGGTTATCAATACTGCATGTTTTCTACTTTAAAGGGAAACCACTGTATTTGCAGGCACTTCTAGAACAGTTAATACTCAGATGGCCTCGAAAATATCTAACAAATGGGAGGCTTTCTTTGCAGCTTAAAAACCAGGAAGGTCAGAGAAGGCCTGAGCTTCAACTGGTTCATGTTGGTTTTGGTGAGAATCCACTACAGAGTTCTGTACAAAATTACTTCACCTCAAGTGGCTCCCCAGGGTTGTGCCTGATCTTTTCTCATTCTGCTATAACCTCATAGGAATTACCCTGCAAGAGTATGGACAATCCTGGGAAACAGAGGGCACAGCAAAGCATAGGGAAGCAAGGGGAAACAAGATAAGGCAAGTAAGTTGCCACAACTGTTCTTATTCTTGAAGACACTTTTACAGTGCATCTTATGTTAATAACTTTAACCAAAGTTTCTTATTGGCTTGAATTGATTAATTGATTAGGAAAATGGAATTTCTCCCAAGGTTAAAAAGCAAATTTGCAGAAGAAGCAGCATGTCTTCGGTTCTGAAGGAAGATAATCGCCACACAGACATGCCTTCAGGGCATGCAGCTCCCTTTGGGCCATTCAGATTTGGGCACCTTGGAAAATCCTGCTGCTAATCACACCACCAAAGAGCAGAAGCTGCCAAGCATTCAATAGGCTGGCTCAGTGTGTAGTCCAGCTGCACTGCAAGGAGGTTTTTACTAATCAGGTGCTTTGAACCTCCACGCCAGTTATGTAGGATGCTGTAACACTCATCCTAACTTTTACCGTAACTGCTTGTCTGAGTTCTACCTTTCCCACAACTTTTGACTACAGAGGAAGAATATCTCACCCAGTGGATTTCACAGAACTCTAAAGGCTCGTCATTGCGTATTTTGAACACATCCTGATAAATATTCCTTACCTCACAGCTACTGAGGTCTAAAGACACCTCCTTCAGATTGTGATTGCAAGCCAGGCCTAATAAAAGCGCTCTGAAAAAGATCAATTTTGGAACCATTTTAAAAAAATAAAGGGCAGCATTACATCATCATCTAAGTGATCACAGGTTAATACACTTATAATGCAAAGATTCATTTCAAAACGACACCAGCTGAGCAGTTATTTCTTCAACGACAATGGCAGCACAAGCCTGCCACACTCAGAACACTCCAGGAGCTTCAAAAATTGCATGGATGCAAGGCTAATGAAGAAACTCTAAAGCTAATGCACCATCAACTTTTAATAACACTCATCAGAGATGAATTTTCTTCAACATTTGCTTTCAAAGAGCACTAAATGATTCTAAATGGACTGTCCTGTCATACAACCATACAAACTCTCTGATTTTCCAAAAACCTAGGAAAAAATTAGGTTTTTAAAACACACAAGATACCATGCAGCCATCCATTTCAGTCAGGCACAATGCCTGTAACACTCAAAGGCTGGAGCATGTTCCAGTACAAAATTTGCTACTTCCAGAACCCAACAAGTATTTACAGATTTCAAAATGATATTCCTATGCAATGGCATCCTTTGCCTTTAGGCAGATTGGCAGACACGTGAAGTAACGACTAATTATGGTTTTCATAAATCCACTTTTAAAGTCTTATAGAAGTTTGTTTCCACATCTAAAAGTTAGTGTTAATATCACACTTATATTAATACTGTCAAATCAGAAAGCACAACAGTATGTGTAATAGGGAAGGAACAAACAAAATATGTGTATACCTTCTAGTATCTTCAGAATAGATGCAGCTTTGAATTAATAATTCAACAGAGAAACAGAAGGACTTCCTTCTCCAGCTTCATTTCGGCCAAAAGCAGCTAACCAAGTGACTGATGCATGCAGATAAAAACTAACCCCTTCTGATAAGCCATTTGTCTACACACTTGCTATGCAAGTATTGTGTCAAGCTACATTTGAAATGTATGTGTCTTGGGCAGGTTTTTCATTCAAACATGTTTATATCTTCTATCCTGCAAGTATAATCAGACCTTTCCTATTAACAAAAGCAAATGTCTTGTGCTTATTTACGTAAGCTATTAATAATACACAGGGCAGTGGGGGAGGGAAGGTTCTGCAACAGTTCTCACAAATTTTCAGATTATCTTGTCTATCTTTCTTACCCAGACATGTTTTTTATTCAGCCAGTCTGGCTGATGGTAAGCTTGCAAAGAGCTTCCAAAACATTTCCAGGAAATAAAAAATACGGTGCAAACATTAAAAAAATGCAGATTAAAAAAAGAGACTCAGTGCTGCTTCAGTTGTACGCTTTTCACAGGAAGAAAAAAAAGATGTTTTGCTGTAACCTCTTCCCTATAAATTCACCCTAAGAAAATCCCCTTATTTCTCAATTCTTTGTCATGAAAAATCACCAGCCTTCAAAGGGCCTGAAGCCAGACATATTATATTTATACTTGGCCACTATGTTTAAATCACACACGGCAACATATGGAGAGGTCTTATCAACTGTGCATGATGCAGAATGCAAGAATTAGCCTTGTAATTAGCATTTGCATGAGAAGCACATCAGAAACTTGTCTTGTTACAGCACTGACAGATCAAAATACAATTTTTGGCAATGTCTGTAAAATTCAACAAAAATGCCAACTTATACTTCAACATGGGCAAGAGTACGAACTGCCTCCGTTAAAAAATGGTGGGAAAAAAAGGGGGAGCTGCAATGGAACATTAACTATATTACCTATGTACAAGGTATACCTTCTCCCCACCCACCACATGGCATCCTCAAAGTACAGCTTTATCAGCAAACCCACTCCCTGAAAGGCTTGATTTACACTGTCCAAGCAAGTTCATGTCCTTCACAAACTGATTAACCAGTACCTTTAAACTCACTGAGTTAGTACATGCAATTAAACATACCACAACTGTAGAGCTAAAGGAAGCCCAGGAAGAAATCAAGTAACAATTAATTAGGAGAGTTTCGAAGTCAGGATATCATGTATCTGCATTTTATCTATCTTTTTTTTCTCTAGGCAGGATTGATCTTGAATCACAAATTCAACTAGGTGACCTCTGGTTCATGGACACAAACCAGGAACTTCTCAACTGTCACTGGACAGCTCCAACTCTGAAAGATTTTTAACATATGCTGATCAATGATGCCAGGAAAGTACTGTTATGATACACCATAGTTTTTAAATTTTTCCTTCCTGGAGCCACCCTCTCATGTGCTCTTGCAGTCTTGGCAGAGACAAATTTAAGTCTGCCTGAAAAAAAGTGCTTCTATCTTCTTGTGTTTAACCAACACTGTGATCTTGATGGTTCTGGAGAAATTTTTTAATTTCTTGCGGTTAATAACAAAAGGCTGGGCAGCTGTCCCACAATACACATTCTCAGTCCTTTCAAACCCAGCTTAACTTCCACAGGACATTTTTGAAGTGGATTAGTCAAGCCACGTAGGGTTTGAGAGGTAAAACAAGCTGTCCTGCAGATCAAAGTCCTCTGCAGTGTGACACACTCAGCTCAAACTGAACAAAAAATCTAGGTCAGAGAAAAAGCACATCACAGAAATTACCAGAAAGTACTAACAGATTCTGTCCTACTTGCTAGGCAGAGGTGAATGCTGTCACCAGAACAAAAGCAGTCCAGGCCAAAATACCAGACAGCTGAGACTGGCATGAGACCATTCACATCCAGCTCGACTTTGCAAAGATGCCCCTTCTTGGACCTTTCTGTGCTAGTGAAAGAGCTTTCTGCTTTCAGCTCATCTTATGTTCCCCATCACTGCCTCTTTACTTCCACCAACATCAGTCAGGCAAGTAACTCCCTCCAATCCAATTCAGTCAAATTGAGCCAGATTATCTTAAACATTACCAGAAACAGTTTTTTGCTAATGCATATTTTGACTGAAAAGGACTTGGAAGATACCATTTGCTGCCCAGCAGGCAGGCAAAGGGTCCCAAGTTGTTGGTTTTTTGGTTTTTTTTTAACATCTTTCATGAGCTCAGGCAATTGTACAGCACTCATCTGCTAAAATTCCTCATGCCATAAGAAATACTCAACATGGCAAGAAGCGAACTTTAATGAACCTTAATGTTTGGTGCTTCTCACCTTTCCTAATCTCTGGGGATACATTCAATGTCCCACAGTATTCTCTTTTTCCTGTCAAACCAATGCTGTCTTCTGTAGTAGTCACATTCATCCTTGTTTTATTTCCCTGCTGCCCTCCATCATAGGATCAATAGCTCTAAATTATTCAGAATCAACCGAATCACGTTCTGTTTAAAAACACATCTGTACCACACCTTTCTAATACTGGCTTAATCTGAGCAAGCACAACAACAACCAAGAGCATCACACAGAACAAAATGAAAGGTCAGAGCTAAAATACTCCTGCAGTTGAATACAGATTTCAATCCAGTGCATCTGACTTAGCCATCAGGCTCTTCTCGGTGCCAAGCAACAAGACAAGAGGCCACAGGCAGAATCTGATGTACAGGCAGTTCCACCTGAACATGAGGAAAAACTCCCTTACTGTGCAGGTGACTTGTGCACAGGAACAGGTTGCCCAGAGATGTTGTGGAGTCTTCCCCACTGGAGATACTCAAGAACTATCTGGACGCAATACTGTGCCATGTTCTTCCATAGGATGACCCTACTTAAGCAGGGAGGTTGGACCAAATGACCCACTGTGGTCCCTCCCAAGCTGACCCATTATGTGACTGTGATATTGTACTGCCCTCTTCAATACTGAATTGCATTAAGAAAAAATACTCCAAAACTACATACTCTACTCTTTCTGCTGTTGTACTTGACACTCTTCCTTCCCTTAGCTTCCTCTAGAGTGTATCAAAAGCTTTCCATCCCATTCTCACTAACTACTCTTTATATCCCACATCACCAATTTTGCCATCAACTCCTATCCATTAGATACTTCCCATTCCCCTTTCCTGTCCTCCCTCAGCAGGCAGGTTCCCAACCACACAAGGATACATCCATGCACCTACACCTATATTAGGATTGCAAAACAGGTAGTGAACATGTCTAGGTGTCTGCTACAGAAAAGGTTATGTATATTTTAACACATATTAGTTAAGAAGACAACACTTTGAAAAGAGTCCTTTCTTTAATTAAGCCAAATAAACAGCAGTATTCTGCCAGAATCACAGAACGGCCTACCTAGACTAGGCCTATCTATCTAGGCTTATCCTGACTTTAAAACACTTTTAAGTTTCATGTCTGAAAATCTCAACACAGTTCAAATCCACACATATCACAAGAAGGGTGACAGTGCTGAACAATTTCCCTCAGCCTGCAGAACTTGCTGGTCACAGGTTGGGTGACATACAGCAAGACGACTCATTTCACTTAGCACTCCTGGAAATGGCTGCCATTGTTTCCTCCCGGAAAAAGGAGAACATAGCTCTGTGCAATAGGCTTCTCCTCCCAAACACTGCAACAGGTTCCGCTTCATTATGGCTGTTGCAATAATGCAGTCTCAAAGGAATGGCGATCACACAAGCCTATAATCCCATTTCACTGTGAAGCAGTTTTGTTCACATGCCACAAAGAAATATATCCCAAAAAAACAGTGACAGAAGCTAAACAACTGTGACATTCCCAGAGCAAAAAAAATCATTAATAGTCTCAACTATGAGATGGAAAGACCATTTTATGAATGTGTGACCATTACAAAACTCACTCTTCTAATATTAATAATGTACAATGGGAGAAAAAAAGAAGAAAGCAAAATTCTTTCCCCTTCCTTTTTAATACGAGGCACTCATATAACAACAATGCAAACTAGGTTTTAGGCACAGGAGAAAATGAAATTAAATTCTTACTTTAGAGGCTCAGGAGGAAGTTTAGTTCCTGAAAGGTTAATCTGCATCAAAGCAAGTGAGCTGCTGAAAAACTGTTTGAAGGAGGGAGGGACTTCTTTTCCTTTTCTGTAAATAAACAAATTCATTAAGAAGTAGCATTTAGACACTCCTCATTCCAATAAATAGTGAACGCAAGCCATCAGAAATGTAATGATCTTTTACAGTTTAATTGCTCTACCTTAGGCAGTTCTGTAATCAGTAGCTCTCAAATTAGCTTAGAATTATAATGTCATCAAAATGTTGATTCAACAAACAATCCTCACAACTGCACTGCTGCACAGAAGACATTACTATCCACCTTCTGTTTTGTGAACTACAAAGAATGACCATTTAGGTCTGGTTAAAAGTGAACATACTTACATCTCACAAGAAGAAGATCAAACAGGACATGAACAAAACCCTGGAACTGCTTTTTCACCACTAGAAATAATTACTCAGTGCTAGAATACCTTAACATCAATTAGGTGTCATCTCTGATAAGGCCCCAAAGCTTCAATCTGAAGAAAATGGAAGCTAATATTTCCTACAATGCAAGTACTCTAAAAAAGTAGTGTTCATTCTCAAAGACTTTCAAAGGGAGTTCCTCCCAGAAGAAGACAAAACAGGAAAAAAAGCATTTATAACAGTTATCAAATCATGAAAAATACAAACTCTAAAAATCATATATAAAGAGGAATCAAGTCAGTCAGACTTCAAAGCCTGATGCTATGCCCTTTGGAGACAAAAAAACATATATAGACTGTCTGCTGCATCAGTATCACATAAACACATATTAGACAAGGTAGCTTACTTTACAGACCTTTAGCAAAGAGCAGAAAGGAAAAGAAAATATTTTGCTTAGTACCTATTTCATCGAGCACAGGACTTTGAAGGCTTTATAAAAAAAAGTCTTGGATTTGTTCTTAAAAAGAAGGGTGCTACACGAGCACAAGAAATTATAAACCAAAATACTGCAGAAGTTGAGGGTAATGACACTTAAATTTTACCTGTGAGAAAACAGAGTCCTTGAGAGGCTAAGTACAGCTAGATGCTGAAGACATCCACGAAGGAGGGCTCCACACACCTGGTTCAAAATAAGGGCAAATCATTTTATTTTATATTAACCCAAAAAAGTACCTAGGGATAGAAGGTGGGGAATGTTTCCTTGGTATTGAAATAGCCACAAAAATGGTCTTTACCATATCTAGCGCACACTCCGTGTTGGATAAATCCAGGTGAACAAGGGCATTCGGCTGGGCCAAAAAATTGTACAGACTCTATAATAATTGGACAGAAAGAATTACAGATGTTAATTTTTATATTATGACAACAGTTACTGGATCACTACCTGTCATTGCATTTTTTGGCTTTTACTATACACCTGAAACTTCACCCAATCAATACAACCTGTTTTACTTTTGCAGGCTATCATTTCTTTAAAAAATAATGGGAAAATGGAGCTCAGACTACACTTACCCAACATTTCTCTTAAAGCACAGGTCTTGAATGATTGCACTGAACTTCCACAGCACGTGATAATTAATTGAGATGATAATTAAACAAAGATTTGTGATGTCATTCAGATTGCTGTTACATTTTAGAAAGGTTAATTGGTTTGCAAGTTAAAGCCAGACCCTTTAAGCATGAGGGAAGCAACTAATTTGCACCTTAAGTCCACGGTCAGTTGTTAATATCAGCTGCACATTAAAGGTTTAAGGGAGAATACAGAACAGGTAACAAGGTTTTAACATTGATAGCTTCAGTACTGTATAGAATACGTCATGTAAATGTTAGCATATGTAAAACTTCTTACTATACACCGTTTCATTTTGGGCTTTTTCTAGTCTCAGAGCAACACAGAAAGACAAAAGTGTGACCTAATTCACAGAAAACTGGAAAGCTCAACTCCACATGAAATCCAGCCAAACAGTACATGCGTAACATTTCTAAAATAGATTCATCTTTCCAAAAATTAGGTCATTTAGCCCCTACACCTACAATACATGAGACGTCCCCACTTTAAAAAGTTCCATGCTTTCCTGGGGTTTATTTTAATTGCTAAACAACAGGATTTCCTTGCTTCTGTTAGAAAACCTATTCCACAGATTAAGAGACCCCAGTATTAATAATCTTTATCTTTGAACCATACATCTAAAGGGCTAAGAAAAGCCCCACTTTCCGCATTTATTTCTTAAAATATTGTAGGTAGATCTCAGGTTTTTTAAAACACTGTTTGCCAAAGATGTAGTTATTATATTTTATTTTACCTTTTGTTTTTACATTATTTACATTATTCTTTCAGAGTAATTCACTGTGTGCCTTTACTTACATTTAACTACTTATTTTGCTACCTTTTAAACCTGGTTTAAAGCCTGTTGTCCCACTGACCCTTTCACCTCATGTCTGAAAAGGCTAGTTCTCTGAACATGCTGATGAATCTGCAAGTAAGATATGTGAAAAAGTCATAAAGTCATATCTGACTGCACTTTAAATGATGAGCTTGGTTGACTGTAGTCTTGCATCTTCCAGATGTTCAATACTTAGAATTCAAAACCTGACAGTTACATGCACATAACTTTTGTTGTGAAAGAGAAATGCAAATGTAACAGTCAAGAAGTGAATATATACAAACTGAGAAGTAAGTGGATTTTGTTATGGAGGAAACAGAGCTCCATCTTCATGGCAACTGATAAACTGAACAAAGGAGTCTAAAAAATAATTACATTCTCCAAAGAATCATGGGTTTCCACAGCACATGTCAAGGAGGTGCACAATTATATTTATACAAACAAAAATATTGACAAACAGAAATTAATTCTTTACAAATCAAAAAAAAAAACTTGCTTCCAATCTTCCAATGGAAAATTTGTAATACTCTTATCATTAAAAAGATGATGAGGGCTTTTTAATGGCATTATGTCACTTTCAAACAGAACTCAGAGAGAATGATAAGTCCACTGAAAAAAAAGTGGTACCCTTGCACTTTTTTCATGCATCATTAGAAGCCAAGGACTAAAGGCATAAACTAAAATGATGTGGACTTTTTTCAATTGTGTAGGGCAGTTCTCTGACTTTATACCAGAGAATAGAAATAAAATAGTTATTTTCTATCCCTACTAAAACTGTATGGAAATAAAGGCCAAAAAGGATCTAAACAAAAAGGTTTTTGCCTTTCTCTCAACTGTTAATTAAAACACCCATTCATTATCTCCCCAGGGAGAGGAAAGTGCTTACTGAGAGATCGTCTCCACGGAGCGCATTCCCTGAGAGGTCAAGATAGACGAGCGTGTTGGCGATCAGCAAGTTGGCACTCAGTGACTGGGAAAGGCTGTTCACCCCTGCCAAAAAAGAGGTCACAACTCAGCCGAGCCGTCTCTACACAAAAACTGGCCCAGAGCCCACAAGTGCGCAACTTCAGTGAACACAGGCACACGCAAATGTTGGGACGACCTCCTAACACCATCACTGTACCACAGCTGAGGAATACAGACCACCAGGCAGACACGAGACCTTCCTTTCCCTGACACAGCATGCCCAGTTCCACCTGCACCACACTCTCCCAACCTCCCCAATGGAGTCACAGTGGGTTATATATCCCAGATCCGGGATGTATCCAGATCCATTTTCAAACAGACTTTAAAAACACAGTGTATTCCATAATTTTAAGACAGTGTCTTCCTACAATCAACAGTATTTAGATAAAACTATTTGTGGAAGTAGATGAAAGCATCTGTGGAAGACCAAGTACATTAACAATTATAATTGCTGGAACTTCAAAAGCAACTGACGAGACCTAGAAATTAAAAATATTTCAATTAATGTAATTTCATAAGAATAGTTAATTAAAAGTACCAAGAGATGCATAAAACCTCTCAGTTGCTTATCAGAACAAAAACATATTTTTCACATTAAAATTAAAAAGCTCATCTTGGGAACAAACCAGTCAGGGTTTTCTTCCACTGAAACTTCTCAGCTTTTCAAAATACAAATTAGGACATGGCTATTTCTGATTCCTTCAAATCTAGCTTTTATCTGAGGGCTCTGCAGCTTATCATCAACTCCTCAATTTATTGTAGATTGTCTTTGCTGCCTTTTAAGCACTACATGCATGTGTTTCTTACATGCACAAGCATCACTGTGTCCTTTAGTTGATGCAGCAGTTTTTTTTCTAAGTGCCTGGTCAAAGCTCTAAAGAAGGCAAATGATTCACTACACAAGATTTAACAATTTCTCTAAGCTGGTCAGTGAAATTGGATGGGCGTTCAGCGGACAACACATGTCCAGTCTTCACTTAAAAACTATTATGAAGCTGATTTGCTAGTGAAGATGTGGAAGAAACAGCTAGCAAGCTACTGGAGACAAAAAAACCTACATCAGTCCTTTAATTTTCTGAGCTTTTAAATATTAAGAAAGTCTCCCATATTAGTAGTATAGTTCCTGGTTTCAAGAGGCTTTTGAAACTGGAAAGTATCAAAGCACAGCAACATCTTTGTCAAGTCTCAATTTTTTTCTGCTTAGTGCCATTTTTCTTTTAGCTTGAGATGGTGTCATTGAATCTACACTCTATTGCTAAAGGTAAAAACTGCAAACTAATACTTTGTGAAACTTTGAAAGACCTAAAAGCTCTGTTTAAATGCTTAACATTACAGCTTTGGATTCATTTTAGTGAGCCTTCACAACAACGTTTACAAGCAACAACAAGAGGAAGGAACAAATGTAATTTTGTCCTGGTTGCTCGATGGTACCTAGTTATCAGTTGGGGCTCCAGCTGGGTATCAGTAATTCAGCATGTACAACCAAGAACCAATTCTGGGAATTCAGAAGCAGGGTCTGAGAGAGAAGAAGAGCTATCAAACAATTCATAATGTTGCTGCTTGTTTCATGTTTTAAAAAGGTCAACTGCTCAAAATCAGCCACATCAGTGAGTGCAAACAATGTGAATGAGGGATTTTTTTAATTAGCCTCTGGCTTGGGCTCAGAAAAGCAAGCCTTATCTTTGAATGAGTATACTAAAATTTTCCATTTAACCAGAATCTTTAAATCAATAAATTTATGTTTGAACTTCACACTACCTCATGCTATACTCTAACAGTAATCTCACTTTCATTTGCAGACAATCTTTTATGCTCTTTTACCACTCTCAGGAGGCTCAGACTGTTAATAGCACTCAGGAACTTTGAGACACAATATTTGAAGAAAGATCAGCTGGGAAGTTGCCACCTGAACTTCACTTGTCAATCTTAGAAACTAATCTCAAATAGAAAGCACTTTTAAAATAAGGTCACAGCCTGCAAGAGAATATAATGAATTTCTGAAAAGCTTAAAATTATA
>WBMY01018200.1:522-24946 GCA_013397315.1 Donacobius atricapilla | reverse complement strand
TATATATATATATATAAATGATTTAAAAATTTTTAAAAAAGGTTGAAGGAAAAAAATACGTGCACTTTGGAGTCCACTGAATCCAAGATCCAAGGACTCTTTGACTTCCTCCACAGAAGGTATTACAAGTTCAAAAATAGCCTTCCAAGTTAAAACCAAATCATTACTGTCTTCTTAGGTTAGAGAGAAACTGACAGCTTTGCATCAACTTGAGTTGCTTCGGGTCCTAAGGGTTGTAAGAATTCCTATTTTAAGACATGGCATATGCTATTTTTAAGAAATACTGAGGAGCTGCCATGGGACAATATTAATGGTAACATGTTACTCTGAAGGTCATCAGTATTAGACACACTGGAAAATATTTTCAGCTTTTGCTTAAAGATCATCTTTAAAAAGTATGCTAAAAACCTTCAGATTCTTTTAATAACCTCATAATTCACTTTCACTGACAAGAGTTGTGTGGGTGAACTTCATCAATCTAGCATTTATTTTTATGAAGAAGGAAATGTTGCTAGAGTGTTCTCTTAACTTAAACTTCACAATCACTTGCTGAAATAATTCAGCTCTCATGAAGAAAACTAGAGAATGAATGAACATACCAGAACTGCATAAATTTCTGTTAAATTCACAAGTATCTCATTTCAAGAGTACATGTTACAGTAGTCAAGATTCTTAATCAACTGTCACAAAAAATTGAGTTAGCAGTTGAAAACAACAACCCCAGAGCTAAATAAAGGTATTTTAGTGAAAATTATTATTTAATAAATTCACCTTAGGATTTACTGTTTACTTAAGCATAATAAGAGCCATAGGCACTCAGAACAATAAAAAGTCCTTTACCCCACCCATCATTCCCCAGGTCAATCCTTGAAGCTAAGGATGCAGCAGAATCTGCACTTCATGGAGCAATACTAGACAAGATAAAAGGGCATGGTTTCTATCTGTTATCAACTAATGTCCTTCATACTGTTAACTCAGTCATCTTTTCCAGGTCATCAACATCTACAAAAAAGCAGCAATAATGTCAGAGTGGTTTTTCTATTTTTAACACCCATTACCTATACAGGAGACTCTGGGTTTGTGCAATCTGTGTAAGAAGTCACTGCTTCTGCTATTTGTAAAACGAAAATGGAGAAGTCCTGAAAGCTTCTAACTTGTGTTTCTTTGCTGTTATCACTTTTAAAATAAACAACGATTTCAATTACAATATCAAATCAGAAATTTGTAAATTATAAAACAAAGGAGTCTTTAGTCAGAGCAAGTTACTCACCAGCCATTGTCACAATCTTTGGTGTCATAAAATAACTGTGTACAAAACATTTGGAAATATCCCTACACATTTTTGATTCAGACTTTTTTTGAAGCGCATATGAAACATATCTCTCATGTCAATCCTAATTTCAGTCTTCCTTTATAATATAGGTTCAAACTTAACCTTTACAGAAGCAAGTCTGAGTTTATCAAAGTGCTGACGGGTACTCAGAACCCAGCACAGAGTTCAGCAACCCAGGGCTGAAAAAAAAGCAGCTGCACTGTTGAGAAAATACATGTAAATAATTGACAAAATTAAACAGTTTATAATCTGGTATGAAAGAGTATTTTTTGTATATAAATCTGAAAGTTTTAGAAGAGAAAAAGAGGCATATTTACAAAACATACCTTTAGGTGACAAGGAGGTTTTAGATAAATTTAAATGCTTCAGTCCCTTTGGAAGTTTGGCAAACTGGACACTCAAAGATGACACACCTGTTGGGGGAGCAAAGACAAAATGGATGTTTTCAGGTGAGCTCTGTGACCTCAGGTTTTCCCAGCAAAAATTTCAGCAGGGACAAACTGCATCGGTGACACTTGAGGAGGAACTGCACTCCCTGTGCAGGTGGGCTCTTGTCATTTTATGAACCTTATGCTGATGTAATCAAGATCCCTGCTTTGCTAACCACTGAACAGATAGAAAACCTTGTTTTTAGCCACCAGTAATCCTCCTTAATTAGTTTAAAAACTTCCTAATACACACACATTTTTGAGAAGGAGTCAAAGTGAAGCTATTACACACACCAAGCATTCAGCACTTGGAAAATCTGGAAGCTTTATGTTTCAGAAAAAAACGAAATCAAAAAATCTAGGCGTGAATTAAAACCCAGCAACGGTTTCACACAAAACTTCAAACTATTTTTATTTTCTTTTAATAGGAAGGGCTGTCAAGGCAAGAAAGGCACCCACATTAGCTAACATCACCCTCTCTTTCTGCGGCAAACCCCAAGAGCCTGAAACCTTCACCAACTCATAATGGCCACTTAATTCCCTTACAGCAGCCGGCAGGCTACCAGCCAAGACACAGGTTGGAAATCCCACAACTGCTGCAATCATAAACAGTAAAAACCTATTAAGATGCTGACACAGACGGGATTACCTCAGCACAAATTCAACAAAAGAAGAAAACCATAAGAAGGCACTTTTCATTACAGCCTTTACCCAGTGTGTCCAAATTCTCCCCTCCACAAATTTCATGTTCCATTTTAAGCAAAAGATTGAAATTTGATTAAGAGAGCACATCCTAAATAACAATGCAACTAAGCCATGAAATATTTATTAGAGGAATAAATCAATATAGAAACTCCAGGCTTAACCTGAGGTGTGAAATACCGTTGTCTACAGCAATTCACCTGGAGAGAAAAGGGCACAGAGAAAGAGGGTAAAACCTTTTACTTGATTGAAAACACAGTAAATTAAAAAGCTGATACCCTTCCACATACACAGACATGAAACAGTCTGTGAAACTGCAGGTCACATACCTACGTTTACTCTGTTTTTATTCTGTTTTACTTATCATTGGTAATGAAGGAGGCAGCTACCTTGCAGGTACTGTGGTAGGGGGATTTTTTTAATGCATTCTGTAAAAGCATGTTGCCTGCAACACCCATGCAGCTAAAAACAATACACAAGTTTTTATTTATATTGCTTAAACATTAGACCCATGAGACCTTGGAATCATTTATTGTAAAGCACAATGGTAACCAGATAACTTCACCAATTTTCAGCAAGAATGAATCAAATCATACTAACAGGATTGTTTTTCATAGCTCTATAAGGACAATCAGTATCCCTCAGGATTACAACAAATGTAAATTTTGCTGTTAAGCACTTTGACTAAGACATGCATCACATAGTTTTACTTCTCCATCTTTGTATTTAGCTAGCAATCTGCAGACTAATTATTGTTCTAGCCAAGCTGAGCAATTTTCACATCTTACTAGCACGGGAGTTAAATTATAGTTATAAGATACAGGAATCAGGTGCAGAAAAGAAAAAGTGCTTCTGGTTACTCTGTCCCTTGAACACCCTTTAAGTCGCTCATTTTTGCTAACGGCATAACAGAGATGAGAGTTCACATGGCAGAAATGGAGTTAGCTGCATCCAGGCACATAGTTTGGAAATTGAGTACCACTAGGCTTCAGTGCATTTGTTTTGCATTATTTTTAACAAAATATGAGATTAAATTCTGATCCTAGTAGAGCCAAAAGCAAAACTGCCATCATTTCAGTGTGGCTAGATCTTTACAGACAAGATTGATAACAAACTTTCCCGGTGTTAGTCTCACAAATATTGACAGTACCATAAAGGACAGTCAAACACAAATTAAGAGACTGGTCTCCATAAAAAAATCACTGCATATAAACACGGCACTGTATTTGAACTGAAGAAAGGTCCTATGCTTTAGGTAAACTAAACCCACTTCTCACGCTGTTGGAATACAGACAGTTGCATTAATATGTAACAATATCATGGTACTCATTGGTACTCAACAATATATATTAGCTTAGCGTATGTTTGTGTTCATACAGGATGCAAAATATTCTTCTCCAGAAAACAAACTCTGTGATTTCCCTTATAACTGCAAAATAATCTAGTTCCAGTTCCTGCAGAGGATTTTTCAAAAGGTATTTTCCAAAATACGTATGTTTATATGAATTTCCACTTTTACTTGTGAAATCTGTTCTATGGCTCCAGTTTACCAAAGTCAAATCTACCTTGCACCCAGGGAATTTTCTTGAACTGAAAAGCTGCAATATACTCACATTGAAATTATGATTAATTTCTAAGTACTCTATAACCTATCTAATTCTAATGAAAAGGTCAAATCTTAATTGCATATTTG
Organism: Donacobius atricapilla; assembly: GCA_013397315.1. Classification (NCBI taxonomy): domain Eukaryota; kingdom Metazoa; phylum Chordata; class Aves; order Passeriformes; family Mimidae; genus Donacobius; species Donacobius atricapilla. The sequence continues at coordinate 20,790 of WBMY01018200.1, read as the reverse complement.
ATAGGAGAGGCTGAGATAATGAAAAACCCCAACTAATTTCTCCAAGTTGTAGTTTCTGCATTTCATTTTTGTCTTGCATGTGGATACTGCGGAATGGCTTGAATCTATAGGCTTGCTGCAAAGAAAGCACCCCATGGATATGTTTAAAAAATGAAAAAAAAAGATCCCCTGGACTGTAGAGTACACAGTGTTTGGTCAGTTGTTTTGCTTCCAAGATAAAAATGAGTTCCTTCGGAAAAAAAAACCCTTTCAAATAACACAACCTAAATACACTTCTTCAAAAGCAGAATCAACAATGTAGCAGCCTTTTTTCCAGCTTTTAACAGAAATTTCTATAAAATGCAGTAAGCCTACGGCACATTGTTACAATAATGTTCTTCAGCAAAGCACTGGCTTTCATGTGATAAGATTTCTTAATGAGGACAAGCAATAATCAGCAGGTAAGAGGTAATCAGAAGAGTTAAAGCAATTCATGTGAACAATTTCAAATAAAAAACTACTCAGGATAAAACCAAAAACATTATCATACTTGCCTCTAGTCAAAAGAAAAGTGATACAGATGTAGAAAGGAAAAAAAAACCCTTCCCAACTGTTTTTCTCCTCATTGAACCAGCAAGAAAGAAGAGACACCTACAAAATTCTGTGTTAACAACATTCTGAGTCCATCAGGTTGTAATCAGAACTAACAGTTTTTCTATTTTGAATCATGACAGCAAAGAGAATAGAAAATTTACCCCAAACAAACCAAATAAAACAAGAAAAGGTTCACTGTGTAAAATTCTTATTTTCCTTCTGGCCCAACAGGAGCACAAGATAGTTTAATCCCAGAACACTGTGTGCCTGGAATGCATTAAGTGAAGCAAATGGAAATCTCACATGGGCAGCACTGAAGGGTCAACTCCAGACTGAAAGAATGTAACCTTTTTTTAAAAATAAATGCCTCCTGCGTGAAAAAAGAGTAGACAAGGGAGAGGAATGACTTGATATGTACTGAAGTCATGCCTAGTGGTTCCTAGTCTGAGAAAAGCTGAGCTGTTCAGCCCAATTTTCCATCTTGTGGAGTTAACAGCACTTTGCTCCATAGGAATGCCAGTTATGCCCATATTATTGAACATCATCAAGACCTCACAACAGGGCAGGCCAGCACAGAGCTGAGAAAAAGAGGTAATTTTCATACTGAAAAGAAATACAGCATTACAGCTGACACAGAAACACAAAACCATCAGAAAAATACAATCCAAGAAACAAAGTTGCTTTGTGTTTCATCTCCCAACTGATTATACTGCTTTTAAAAATGCACACCTCCTAAAAATGAAAGGGGTTTTTTTACCCTCTAGTCCTAAACAACCACTGTGTTCTATCTTCTTTTAAAATCCAGAGTTGGTTTAATATATTTAAATATTTCTCAACACTCCAATGGATATGCATAAGTCAAAAAGAACGGCAATTCTCAGTCATTTGTGAACAACAGAAATTTACAGTAGCATTACACACAAAACAATAACCTATTTTTCAGGCAAAGCTAAATGGAGCAGCAATAATCCTCCTATTACATTTATAGAAAGAGAAAAATGTAAATGTTACAGTACCTCTATCTTCAAGTGGATTGCTAGCAAGGTTGATCGTATGGAGTCCTGAGTTGGGATTATGGGCTAGGGCACTGGCTAGTTTCTGTGCAAAATCCCTGTAACAAAAAGGAGAGGGAGAAGGAATCCTGTTATCTCCTCTGTCAACAGCACATTCAAAGGCTTAAAAGCATCAAGGGATTACTAGACAGAAGTGGCCTTTGCTACTGCAGAGCACTAACCGATTCCTCATGGTTCTAAACAACGCTTATCTGGCTAATTTGCTCTCTTTCACAGGGAGTTACTTTGTTATTATTTATTCTGTGACCTAAGAGACTGAAGAGTATACAATCAAATCCTAAAATGCTTTTGACAGAGATCTGAAGGTATAAAATTGGAGTTACACAGAGTAACTCAAAACTTAACCACATCTTGCATCTCTCTGCACGTCACAGGATCTGGAGATACACATCAACTTGCACACCACCACCTCCTTCACTCACAAGCCACCCTGCTCACTTGCAGCAGCTTTCTGCCAATAGTCACTCAGATGGGCTTTGCAGCATATCCAGAAGTATTTCTAACTTTACAAAACAGCAGGAATAGCTCTCTCAAAGAACAGCAGCACACTGATGAGCTGGTCTTTTGCTTCTTTTTACAGTGAGAAGCATCAAAGGGCATGCCTGACTGATCACAGTCCCAGCAATGGATCCAAAAGAGATGCAGAGTATCAGTCCTGTAATGCTGACAACAGCCAGGCCAGGTAGCGGAGAGAGCTTTGAAGCAAACTTAACCAACTATGGTAAGTAGATGTAGTAGCATGACCTCTTTTCCAAAGCCACTTGAGAGGGAAGGGAGCACTGCCCCATCTGAAAGCAAATTGCTGCAGCTGGACTGCCACCCCAGCTCCACTGCCACCACCCACAGCATGAAGTTGGAAGCTAGCTTAGGTTTTCTTGCACACCACACTGTCACACTCTGCTGGAGACATGTTCCTTTCATGAAGTCATAAGGCTGGTGTCTTCTCAGCTCTAAGACAAATCCTCAAACCTGTTCTCATACCAGCTGAGAAGTTATGATGTGATAAGGGACTAGACCAACTGTGGGCTTTTGATAAAGTGAGGCTGTAACTTCAGTGTTCTTACTTCCCCTAAGTTAGACACCGAGATAGAAAGCAAAAACTGTGTCTTGAACATACCTCCTCCTCTCTGTCCTTAATGTAGATTACTTCTGCTGTATGCCAGCGGTGGAGCTACCAAAATGCTAATTACCATGGCCCCCTTTTCTTAGAACAGATCCTGCCTACCATCAAACTCTGCTCGGAGAAGCATGGTGGAGGTAACATCCTCTTCTAGTATTTGGAAAAGAAAGGAGACTGAACAGCAATAGCCTCAATAGCTTTTGGTTATCTGCAGTTGCAAACTTTACTGGAGTACAGAGATGCTCCAGGGAAGTTTAGTCTCCCTTTGAATCCCTATGTCCTTCTGGGGCTAGAACTAGTTCCAGCACTGCAGATGCATGATGAAGGGCTGCCTTTAGGAAAAACATATTCTCTTCCTAAAATACAAGCAGCATGTGAATACAAACACTCAATGAAAAGAACTTCTGGACTTGAAACTTTGCCACCTGACAGGCCCCAGGGTCTCCTGCTTTGCTACCAGCTGCTGCTGTAGAAGACTGTGGATCTCCTGTAGGTGCTCAGTGACATTTGCCAACACTCTGGAAATCCTCCAGCATTTCAGATTGTGCTAGATGCCTGCCCTTAGGCAACTGAATCAAGCTCTTTATGTCCAGCCAAGAAAAATTAGGTTTTGTGTTAAGAAGCAGCAAACCCTTTCTTCTTGAGGAGTTTCCTCCTCTTCTCTTATCCCTAACAGATTCTTGTCATTGCAATACTTTGCCTATACCTCCAGGCTTGTTTACAAACTCTGCTCCAGCTTTTGCCAACAACATAGGCAGGATTACCAGAACGTTTTGGGCAACTAGAGTGTGTATGTGAACTACTTAGCAAAGGTACAGCAAACTGACTTCTACCAGAACGCACTGGATTATCTATACTGGGCTAACAGGGCTCCAAGTTCATTCTGGATAAAAAATAATAGAACAAATAACACACCCTGTGCAGCCTCTGCCATAAACAGAGGTACCTTGGTTGTGCTCATAGGGGAACATATCTTCCACTCCTTTGTTCATTATTTGTTTCAAGTCATAAAATTTGTTACTTCTTTTGGCTGCACACTTAGGAACAGAGCATGTGGTGTAAGTCTGAAACATTCTACCCAGCATCAAGCTTGCTCCTGTATGCATTACGCAGCCATGCTTGGCTGAAACAAGCTTATTCAGGCTTGGAGGTAAAGGCCCAAAGAGATTCAATTTAACTATACATGACAGACTAAGGATATTTCATCAAAGGAAAGAATACTACCAATCTGGAAATCTCAGACAAACAAAACAATTCACTGAGATCTGTCTAGACAACATCCCTGTAACAGAAAAAAAGAGGATGTGTGGGAGGAAGCAACACTGTTAGGTCCAAGGCCATTAAGACCCGAAATTATGATTAATTTCAAGACTCGGCATGACTGTCAAAGGCGCTCTGGATACCAGCAACAGGCACCTTGTTATTCCCCATGTGGGCTGCACAGGACAGCGTGAAAGGAGGCAGGGATATTCTGCCTGCCAGCTTTCAGAGAGTATGTAAGTGCAACAAATAAATCACTTGCACCAGCTCCTGCAAACAGGCCTTTGCAGACTGGGAAGCCTGTCTTGCAGTTCCATGGAAATCACACACTATCCTGAATTGGAATGGACTCCCAAGGATTGCGTCCAATTCCTGGCACTGCAAGGGACACCCCAACAACCCCACCATGTGCTTGAATTTGCTGTCCAAATGCTGCTTGAGGTCTGGCAGGGTTGGGGCCATGACCAGTACCCTGGGGAGCCTGTTTCAGCACCCAACCACCCTCTGGAGGGAGAACTTTTTCCTAATATCCAAGTCCTTGCCATTTAGCATCTCCCAACAGTGCAGGCCAAGGGCAGCTCCCACCATACACAGCCTGTGCCTGTCAGGCCAAGCTGCAAAGCCTGGTAGACACCAAAGCTCAGCCTAATCAACGGGCTGAGCTGCCCACTCAGACATCACTATTTTGGTTATCACATATTGTCCCATTCTTCTAAAACACCTAAGGGATTAATCCTCTTTTCAAGCTCATTTTTCTGGGCCAGGCTGAATTACTCTGCTCTCCATGAAGACTGGACATCACGAATATTAATTAAAACACCAAAACATTAGTAATTGCTGTATGCATTGAAGCTTTCCAACATTACCTAAACCGCATCCTTTATGTGTAGTTAAAGCAATAGCAATGGGGATAAAATTTCCAAGAGCATCTAAGCTGGCACAAATCTTATCAGACAGGGGCTATCATTTGACATCCTGTTTTACCCAAGAGGAAGTTCACACTTCCCTAATTCTGGGTCCTTATCGCTGCTACTGCACAATAGTTTCTTGTTTCATCATTTGGGAGGATGGCAAGTGCTTATGAGGCTGTGGCCCAAACCAAATCACAGAAGTGAGTGGCTGGAGATAGGAAAGAACAGAATCATCTTAAACTGACTCTGCTGCAGGAAGAAATATGCTCTTGCAGCTGCCTGGATTACTTCTTACAGCTTTACTCTTGGTAGCTCTTTCTTAACCCTGGTTTGACGTTCTATCACAGCTCATTAAAAATGACTGGTCTGTAAGCCATGGGAAAGAAGATATCCAGCAACAACAGGATCTCCTAGCAAACAGATATGAAAAATGGCAAAACTGACAAATGCATCCTTGGCACAAACAGACAGTGTTGATCAGAACAGATACACACCAAGGCACAATGCCAAACACTCTGTAGATGGAGACATGAAAAACGAAGTCACAGGTTGATTATCTGTCAAATCCTGTTAAAACTGAAAGCAGTTAATCCAACTGTGATAAATTAAGGTAGGCAACGTGTAAAGGTAGTCAACATATTCTTTAATATTAATGATTACCACTAGATTTCATGCACATACTGGAAGAAAAACGAGCCTAAAACCAGGGGCTTATGTTTGAATGACAACTATTAAAGGCAGTGCACTGCTGATCAGAAAGATCACGAATTATTCCAAACTCGACCTCAAATTTCTCGTGTCATGTAGGCAATCTTCTTTTAAAGGCATTTCAATGCAAAGTGCACTTTAAAAAAAAGAGAAAAAGACTCCAGCAATGGAAGAGGAGACAATGTAAAGCACACCAAATATCTCCCTTTATTTGTAGTTCTGCATAGTGCTCTGCTTCTTGCACCTTTACACTGCTTTTGTCATTAAAAAAAATTCATTAGTTCTAGAGTTTATCTTGTCTACATCGTCTAGGACACTACCCTAACACTAAAACAAGCACTACAAGTACAAACTAGCACAGCTGGAAGTAACTTGAACTTTGCTTCTATTTCCTGTGAAGGGGGAAAAAAGGCAAATACCTAGGAACAACAACTTACTGTATTTCAAATATATGCAAGGATTTAATTGCTTGGTTTATTTCTGTTTACCTTCCTTCTAAGTCTATCGCAAGCCATTACACTTACTGATCTACTTTCTTCAAAAAAGTTGTTAATGTAGAAGTCCTGTTACACTTGAGCAGACAGCAGTCCACATTAAGATAACATTGGCTCATTTGGAAATGAAACAACATCAATCTGTTATGTAAGATGGAATAATATGTTTTTTTTAACAAAACCTAAACCACTGTTTTTTAAACAATAAAAAGGTGTTACTTCTGTTGGAGCCATATTTGGAGGGGAATAGTATGGGCCTGTTTAAGGTTCATGCTCTCTTTCAATCACTTTGCTCCACTTAGCTCAACTCTCCAAGCAGAATCTTAAAAACCACCACTTGAAAGAGGTTTCTTGGACATACCTTCTGGAAAACCTGATAAAAAGCTTGTGACTAGAGGCTTGTCAGAACTAGACAGACACTGAGCACAGCTTTTTTAATGCTTCTTCTGACTAACATGCATCACGCATCCCTTTTAGTGGGAGTAAGCAGCATCTAAAGCAACATTTAGAAGGAATTACTTACGTTCTAAGCCCGGCATTCTCTAATACCAGTTCTTCCAACCGACTGGACCTACTCACAACTCGCAGTATCTGCTCACAGAGATCAGTGGACTGCCACAGAAAAGACAGAACAGTGTTAAAGAACACAAACACGGAGCAGACGGTTACTGAGTTAAGCTGTACATCGTAATGGGATCCAGGCCACAACCATCTTCTTGTCATACTTATGTATGTACAGGAAGTAAAAATACCAGAAACATCCAGGAGAGTCAACAGGAGACTTCTGGGAAAGACTTAAGGGAAGCAGGAGGCAGACTAAAAGCAAGTAACTAAGAACCAGGCCACCTAACCAAAACTTATAATGACAGTGAAAAACAACCTAAATCATGTGGCTCGGAAAAACTCTCACTTAATTTTTAAAGAAATCTTACTCATATGCAGGCTACTCTTGCAGAAAACCGTGGTAACTAGTGCCAAGGAGAATAAAGCCTGACCAGGAATGACAACTAAACACAAAGAAAAACACAAAGAAAGATGTTGGAAGGCAAACCAAAAAAAAAAAAAAAAAACCAAAAAAACCCACCCAAAAAACCTCAGGAGCGCAAGTACCCTAGCTAGAGAGGTGCTCCAAAGACTCCCAAGGACTAGTGACTAGTGGTTAAGGGCCAGTATATTTGCATATGAATTCTTCCAGCCTATGCAGAACTAAATCCCATCTCACGTTCTTACTGTTGTTGAATTCTAGAATTTGTGTGGATATTTGCAAGTACCATGAACAAAACATGACAACAAAAGAGTTTGTTTGCTCTGCTCATTCAAATAGAGAGATAAAACCATAATCATTCAAAAGCCATGCAATGAACTCTGTACCTCATCACCTTTTGTTACAAACTTTTATTTTGCTTCTGGATTTGACTTTTCTTTTTCCCCCCACAGCTCACAATAACCAGCATTCATGTGATATCCAAAGCTGAATTTCAGTTGTGATCATGAAGTGCTGAAACTATTCTGTTTTCTGCCTTTAAAAACAACAATGTGACATTCATACCTGGGATATCTTTGTCTCTAACAACCGTCTGACATTTTCTGGTTTGTGTATTTTTAAGGGTTTGGGTTTTTTACTTTCAAACTAAAAAAGAAAAACCTAAACAAAATAAATCTGCTCTACCACACATATAAAATCTTACTAATCCTTTACACAGTAAAGGTTGACAATTTTTGGTGAAGACTGTTAACTCAGCCATCTTCCCAATACTTTCTTTACCATTCATATTTTAATAATTCAGAATAATATCTCAATATTTCTACAGCACCGCGACGGCAAGTGGAAAGTTTCACATCTGTTCTATGAAACCACTGTGGGTACTGTGTATCAAACACAATGTCAGAGTGGGACTCGTGAAACACAATGCACTGGATGGCCTCCGGATATGTCTGACCTCATACTGACCCTTGGCAGTGTTCTTATGGCATGGATTTACTGTCCAACGATCTCATTTCCTCATTTTTAACTTAAAAATGGAATGTGTGGAAGGTAGGAGGTTGGGTTTTTCTTAAGAAGGTTGGGATTTCTTAACTGATGCATTTTCTAGACTGACAAAGTTTGTTCTCCACAGAAAAGCTGTTAAGAAAAAAACCCAAAATATTCACATAAATGTATCACAGACAGATAATAGGGACCGTTTTTGTCCTAAGCAAACTACACCAGCCAGTCTTCTAACTAAGCAAACTATCTCACTTCATTGAAGCAGAAACTGATTAAGTGCACTGTACCTTTTAACAATGTTGATTTTAACAGCAAACTACAACAGCACTAAAAATACCGCCAGCTTCATTCCATGCGTAACATTGAGACAGACGTCCCAACAGGAAAGAAGTTTTTTGCCTACTCTTTTGTCAAGAATCACATAAGTTCCTACTGAACTTTCATTGAAAATGATAGCTTAGGAATATAATAAGAGCTTTACAGAGCAATCAAGACAAGATTGAAACTTAATTTTTAAAGACAAAAGCTTCTGGAGGCAAGCATGAAAGCAATTTCTCAAGCAAATCACTAATTCCACCTGTGACTATAAACTTCCAAATTTAGAAGAAATAGCATATTTTGATACATTTAAATTGTCACCGAATTACTGCTTTTCTTGGCCCTTTTTTCAGTCCAACTTGTTTAGACGTGCCCTCTTTTTGTTTTTAGGAATGAAAACTGATATGTAAAAATACCGATGCCACACATCAGTGCTTTGGAAAACCAGGAGAGAAAATCATAAAGTTGCAATGAAAATTATGCAGAGAAAAGTGCTTTATGCAAGACAAAATCCCCAGAATCTTGGCATTTTCTTTCCACTTCCAAAAAGGAACTAAGAAATCTGGCTGCTTTAAAGTTAGTTTCCTTTTAGTCACATAATATTGTTTGAGGGAGTCAGTAATGCCTAATGAAGTTTTATGGGCTACTACTATCAACCAATGAAGTTTTCAAACTATATTATTCAAAATTTTGACAAGACCTGACTCTCATCAGTGTTTTTATGGTGCTAACTGACTATACAACAGTTTGTATTTTCTTGATATGATTCCAGGAAAATAAAATTGGCAATAGATTTCCCAGTTGTACTTGCCTAAAACATTTCATTTTAAAAATGTTATAGCACCCTTTAAAACACAGCACAGCCTGGTAGAAGCAGATAAATATTGTTTCAATTTATTACTTACTAATTTCAGATCCTTGGAGGACAGCTTTGTAAACCACTGATTATACTCCAGAGCAGCAACTATAGGTATTAAGTCTCTAGAAAAAGAAAAACACTTTTACACACATTTCATACAACTGTCATTTGAAACAATCTCCTACGTGTTCTTCCATGTCTCATTCCCCATAGTTTTGCAAAGCTAATTGCCTGCGATTCCATTATAGAAAGCTCTGCATTCTAAAAAACAGCAGCAGCAGCAAGTCTTCCTCTTATTTTAATAAAAAATTTCTGACTGGCCAACTGGCATCCATTCTAGCATGAATTTTAAAATCAGGAATTCATCTGGGCTACCATTCCTACTTTTAGCATAACTTTTTCTTCAGCCTGTGACATGTTTAAGCTCCTTAATCACCTCTAATTATAATTTAGCATGACGGTAAAAAGCTTTTTGGCAGTCTGATGATTTAATATAATTCCATTACTGAATGCTTCTAGAGAACACCTCCTTGTCTCATCTCTACAGTTAAATTCCCCCAGGAAACAGGAGACCTGCAACAGGATAATGCGACATGCAGCACAAACCCCCCTTAATTGTAAAAGGGATTTCACAAATGAAATTCTAAATTATTCTCATTTTCTTCATTCCAAGCCTCTTAACATGATCTGCTCTCCCTCTGTTAAGTTTCTCCAGTAGCAGACGTTGATAAATGTCACGTCTGTACGCCACCCCTCAGCAGAACCATTCATCAAGCACTATCACACCATTTAGCAGTGCAGCACTTGGATCAGTTTGGTGCTGCATATTAAATACTTATATACACCTACACAAAAGCTTAACAGCTCCTTAGAAAACCCTTGTCTTTATAATGAAATAAAGATCTGTAACATACACAAACTAACTTATTAAACCAGCAAAACAGTGCCATTCAAGCCTGTTTTTCTAGGGAGAAATTTAAAAGTATTGGCATTTATAAGCTAGTCCAACCACCACCCCCGCCGCCCCAGCTCTTCATTAAGAACATATGCAGGTAGGCACAGGTCTGCACTTAACAGGCAGCACCCTTCTCCCATCTTCTTTTTACTCTTCCCCTCCTCCAGATTTCCTCTGCAAGCACGCAGACACTTCGGGATGGTTGTTAAACACACAGGAAAGCCAGGAGACAAGGCAACATCACGTGGACAAGCATTCCGTAGGCTATATTGGGAACCGCAGTTGCTAGATTTGGAAGTACAAGCATCACTAAGGTAACAGATCGAAGGTGCAGCATTTTGCAGCAAAAGACTGTATGTAGCCCACCAAGTGAGAAGCTCACACTCCTGCCGAGGAATTAATGTGGGGTGCCCTTCAAGGATTTAAGCCATCTTTCCATTTTGCTCACAGCACACATCACATTGTGTGGTGAATTTGTTTCCACAGGCACAGCAGAGACTTAGCAGCTTCATGGAGTGTATAGATTTATTCCTGTCCACAACAGAAATAAATTGTTGTTTTTGTTCCTACACACCCATACGCTTCATCTCCATGTAAAGCAATAACTAACAGGTGAAATGTTAGGTGAGAAAAAAAAAACTACCCAGAGGTACTTTCCCCTTAGGCTGGGCAGGCAGGAATCTTTTCATGGAGTATGGAATGCCCACAGACAGAGAGGTTTGCTCCTCCTCTGTGGTTCTCTGGTAAGATCAGTAAAGTGGCCATGAATTTGCAGCTTTGATGCCTCTCCTGCCACCGCCTTTGCCTTGGAAGTGGAATGAATACAAGAGCAATTTTTCAGGTGAAATTCTGTGTCGTTCATGCAGCAGAAACCAGGCCGCACGCTGGGCAAACAACGGACAGGCTGACACTGGTGTAGCAGAGCTGTCTTTGCTGCAGACCACCACCTCCAAAAGCAGCAGAAGGTACCATGAGCATTTGTAGTTCAGCCATTGGCAGCACTCCGGTTCTTTCAAAGGAACAGAGGGACAATGATTGGGGATCACCAACTGCAAGTATTCACACTGCCAGGGAGCTGGTAAGGCAGCCTGGAGGGCTGGCAAGAGCTCAGGAACTTCTGGGCAGGAGAGTGGCTGCAGACAGAACTTGCCTGAGGCTGTGCCTTTCTCCCTTTTCCTTCTCTGGGTGGGGAGGGAAACAGCTGAAGGACAAGGGGAGCTCAGTCTCAGTGGCAGAGCTATGATACTTTCAAGAAATATTTAAAGATGAGAACTTGCAAATCAAGTGGGTTGATTTGTTTTAAAACATTCCTGTCCAGTGCAACAATATTTCTTGAATAGTTTAGTCTTCCATAGAATCCAAGGCCTGTTTGTTCAAACCCCAGTCAAGCACAGATACTGCCTGGGACCTTCACAAGCACCAACTGCTAGCCCCCCTCCACACATCCCTTTCCCCTACTCCCAACATGCCTGCAGAAAATGCAACCCCTGCCTTTTCTGCAAGCAGCTGTACTTACTGTCTAGAAACTTTGCTCTATCAGATTCTACCATCTGATTTTAAGGGAAGACCTTTTTTTTTTGTTGTTGTTCCAATTTCTGAAGGTGCTTCTGACCAATGAGGGTCCCCTTCAGGAATTTATCTCTACTCCTTCTCTTGCTTTAAGCTCATTTAACCCTAATATTCTTGTTATCGAGTTTTTCTTTTCAAAATTATATATTGCTTTATTCACTTGATTCTATTGCGGTCTAGATGTGGTATTAACTATAACCTGAATTCTTTTCCAATATGGTATGAAAAAAGCTAAGAACCAGTTCCAAAAGCAGGGACTTATCCTAACTTTCCCTCACTGATTTACACTGAGATGCCTATATTAATTAAAATTACCATCCAGAATAAAGTAATATTTATAAAAGATAAATCTGCGCCATCTTAAAATAAAAATAGATTCTGTTCTTCTGGAATGCAAACCATCTCTCCCATCCTAAATGAGATTCCGGCTTATCTAATGCCTTCACATTTTTTCAACATCTCTGTCCCCCAGTGTATTTCAGATGGCAAGAAATCTCAACAGCACAAAGAAAAATATCTAAACAATCACACTTTTCTTAAAATTTTTTGAATGTCCAAATAAGCTAAAATACATGTTACACAGATGAAGATCATGCTACTGTATCAAATAAGCCCTTTTTCACTTTTTTCACTTAGAGGTTTGTTTTTTTTTTAAAGTAATTATTTGGTTCACAACACAACATAACTTCAGATAAAACCACGGAAGTCATGCTCCCATGCAGCAAGCCATGCTGTGGTGCTCTGGGAACTTAAATCCATCTATAATTCATGCCATCTTATGTTGACCTTTAACAGAAATGTTTTACTTGGAAAAGCACAAATTGTCTATTTTGGCAATGCATAGCCTTGGTATTTAGAGAACTGATGTACCTGTCCTACCTTGCTTCAATGTTACTACACAACATAAACTATATAGGTTCAGCAATCCCAAAAAGTAGTGGATGAGATGTATAGTCTCTCAAAATCCAAAGTATAATGGCATGCTGCGAATTTATAACAGTCCCACTGTCTTAAATATATCGGAAAATGCTTACATACATTCTTGAATTGACTGGGATTTCAATTCCTAATTCGCATTTTTAGTGAATAACAAGAGTTTGGCTTTCTTAAAATTTTAATCTTCTTGAAATTTCAACCCAAAACGTTTCTCAGTTCAGTCCTCAACATGTAGCAGCTCTCATCACAAGATGGATTCCACAGCAGATAAATAGCTCCAAAATGGATTTGGATCTTTGGACTTAGACAATCAAACATTTAATAAAGACCTTTCTTAACAGCATGATTACATTTCTCCAGCAACATCAATTTTGTAAGGTATATTTTAATGAAACGCTTTTCTAAAACAACAAACCCATTATTTCAATTTTCTGGAAGCCAAACTCATTTGCACCAGTTGAGATATTCTAAATATTTAGAACAATTCTATTTACTCTTTCTTAATAAATTGTTTGAATATTTAGTATCTATTGAGTCGAAGTATCTGTAGGTCACTTTCTCAAGAATGCCCCACAGTCTTCTCACCACTTCATCTTCCAATAAAAGTTTAAAGCATGGTTAAGTTCTTGCCTGAAATTTGCTTATGCTTAATTCCTCCCCTTACCCTCTTTCAGTAAGGCTTAACCAAGGAAAGAGTCTTTGGCTACATCCGTCACGCAACCGTTGCAGCCCTGTAGTCTTGAGTTATCTCTGAATTAGTCAACACAAATGCTGCTTGGTAACTTTGTCAAGGGATTCACTGCAGACTGTGAAAATGTGTCACAGAAAATGAGCTAAGTCTTTGAATGGGGCATTCTGCAAGCTCACATACCAGATAGCTTAAAAGCTGCAAGGAATGCTGTGGCAAAATACTCTTATTTACCTATCTCCAGGTTCAGCCTTTCTGTTAGGATATTCTAACATTGTATCTGTGATAGATTCTTAATTCTTTCACTGGGTTCTCACAAAGAAACAAATGCTTTCTCTATCTTATTTACACTTCCTTAAATTTGCAATTACCTTTGTAGAATGATGAATTTTAGTTAAGCTTCCCTCCCATTTTCTCCTACTTGTAATATCTCCAGATTCAACTTTCTCAGAATCCAATTTTCCTTGCCAGGTAAATCCAGTAAACTAAATACAACACTTAGCTAAGTTTCAGCATCTCACAGCAAAATTACTCTCAATTAGTTCCTTTCTGGGAGCACATATTTTTGATAGTATCTATTATAAGAGAAGAGACAACCGGCTGGAATTCAGTTGAAAAACTTAAACCTTCTACTGACTTGCTGAAAAAAATTAATTTCCTTTACTGTGTACACCACCATAAAGTTTCTGCAAAAGTAAAGACTTCATAATTTCCATTTTTGCTTTGCCCACCAGATGCAGCTGCATGTTTTATCTGCTGAATTTGAGCTCTTCTATCCACCATCACAGGAAAAGTATCTATCTGCTAACTTTTTGGATTGCTTCCAATAAGAAAATATATTTATCTTCTCAGGCTCCTGAATGAAATGTGGTTTCCTTGGGGCTTTTGTGCAAAAACAGAAGCTTCGTGCTGAAAACCAGAAATGCCACAGATGATCATTTCACAGGTCTACACATCCCAGTAACAGCTACGGGGCCACCCTACTTCATCAATATTAGCATGATTACTGCACATGGTTTACCTGTGGTCAAGGTGGCTGAAGTCTTGCAAATTCAACTCTCTGGTATCTTGTGTCAGATAAATCGTATCAACATCCTGTTAAAAATACATAACCAAATACATCTTTACAGAACTGCAGTGGGTTTTGTTGTTTTGTTTCATTTTTGGGTTTTTTTTGTCAAGAACTATGGATTTACCTGTTCTTTCATCATTAGTATATGTAGCTGAAAAGAGCTTCAGAACAAGACAAGCACTTACCCACTGTACTTCTTCTCTGTAGGGAAATCCAAGCCAGTCACAAACGCAAGCATACATCTGCGAAAAGCCTCCTACAAACAACCCAAGAGATTATTCAACACTGTAGTCAAACAAGCAAACAAATGTACATCTAAAAGGACACTTTAATACTTAAAGATACAGTTTTTCAAAACTCACTCTCTTTTTCTCTCAGAAGACGATCCATTGTGCTTATGAAAGGAATTGAGACTATCCTATCTTCACTTGGTAAGTTCCAAGAAAGCTTAATATAGTGCCTTCACCTACCAATCAGAAGTCTGCTTCATACTAATTACACCTTAAAACTAATTACACCTTTACAAGCTTCTGCCAGAAATAGAATTAAACTTCCTGACACTGCAATTCCAGCCCTTTTATATTTGAGCATTTAAATTCATTCTCACCACAAGGTCCAAGTTCTGCCACTGTCTGACTGTCCCACAGGGCCTGGAGATTAGCCAGTCTTTCTGAAGGCTCCATAGTTACTTTTTTCATAATCCTCCTAGATGGAAACGAAAGGAAAAACACCATTCATTGTTTTGAAAGTATTTTTAAACACATAAACCTTTTTTATTTTAAGAGCATTTTTAAATGGGTGTATAAAAAGGATTACCATTTTTAATACAACTCACTTTCCTACCTAAAAGGCAAACACATCACTATGCAGCCCGGCAGGAGTAACATTTCTTCATTCTTTCTTTCTCTCTTTCTTCGGATTAACTCTGTGACTACTGGACCAACTAAACCCTTTTGTGTTAAGAGGATCACACTATCCAAGGAGAGTTGTGGCCCTCATCTGACACCAGGATGCCCAAAATAGGGAAGAGACATGGTATTAATGGTTACCCTGAAACCACTGCTGTATATACACTGCTTTTATGCAGAAATAGCACCCCAGTGCAAAAAGCTGAGCAGTTCCATGGGGCCTCTAGGTTGCACTCTTTTGATATCCATCTCCAATCTTTGTAATTTGGCAGCAGTCTCCCTCCCTAGATAGACAAGAAACACAATACCTTCCTTCCTTTTAAGAGATAGAATTATATGTTTTTCTGAATGGCAAGAGTGCCTCATAAACTACAGAATTGATGAGCGGTCTAAAGGGGTGGGAGGTGGAGCAGGAAAGAACTAATAAGCAATAATAACTGGAGAAACTGCTACCCCCCTTTCTTGCCTGGTCTGGTCCTCTACCATCTACATAACTCCAATACCTTCATTTTGGAAATCTCTGCCATCAGAAAGCAGAGAAAGAAGTTTGATTTCTTTTCTGGGAAGCAAGCACTCCATGCAGCTACCCAAACTGCGCCAGCAATGTTCTCAGGAAAGCCTACAGAAAACATATAGATAGTTCAAGGCCTTCAAAAACAACCAGAGTAACAGCCTTGCAGCCCTCTTTTTTCTTTCTGTCTGCATTTCTTATACTATTACCGAGGTTTTATAGCAACCCTGTTCACAAATATTCAGTTGTATTCATGATCTTTGAAGGGAGAGCTCAGTCTCCACTAAGGCAGTTAACAACACTGCCTAAGAAGAAAATTGGAAGTGGGAAAAAAGAAGAAAACGAGACAAAAAACCTGCCATCCAGAGTTAATGAACTTGATTGGCTACTCCACCTACAGGAAAGGTGAATAACAAAGACATGCACTCAAAATAAAACATGTAAGTTTAGCCTAACCATTCACATCTAGTGTCTGTTACTAAAGTTCACTTATAAAAATTAACATGTCTGGGAATCCTCATCTCCACAGCCCATTTTCTCTAATAATGCTGAAAACCAGGAGCTGAAGAGAATACAGTAGTCCTGCATAACTTGGTAGAGAGTGATGAAGATGAGGCAATGACTGATAAGGAAGAAAAAAAAGTTAATAAAAACTACTGAGAATTGCTGCAAGATGATAGAAGCCAGAGACACAGGTAAGAGAAAAAACCAAAGGCACAAGTAATCCAATGAAAAGAAAAGCCAGAAAAAGAGATAAATAATTCAAGGAGTCAGCTAAACCATGGAAAGTATATAACAACACTGCCCAGGGCTCAGTTTTGAAGAACAAGGCTCACAATCATGTGCATTGTTCCACAAACACTGGAAGTAAAACGTAACTTTTCCCTCCACTCCCAACTCAGATTTTACTTCTGGTCGGAAAAAAATAAAACAGAAAAAGGAGCCAGTTGCAACAAAAAAGACAGAACCTAATCTATACCTGAGGCTGGAGAAGCAACAAGGTAAAATAAAACCTTAAGACCTCAAATAACTGCACCCCCCCTTCAAACCAAAAGCTCTTATGACCCTACAGGATCACACACAGTCTACCTATGCTCTACACTGTGTCCTGGTTCTGCCCTACACCTGGACAAAAGCTCAGTGCTTGCAGATAGGATTCGTATATCCTCAGTGTATTTCTGAGATCAGGGTAGGGAGACCAGCAGACAAAAAGAGGTGGCTTGTCACTGTTTCCATATAATCTGCTCCCACTAGAGGTGCCCTAATGATACTTACACTGGTGAGAGTCCAGGGAATATCTTCCTGAGGCAGGTCCCGATGTGTGCCAGCACCTCGTTCACATCCTCTGAGGATGCCATCTTCATGGAGATGTTGCATTTCTCAGTTTCCATAATCAACTAGAAATAAATAAAAGTGCAAGAGGCTGAGAAGGGTCTCATACAATTCATGTCGATGAATTAAACAGGAAAGCATTTTGAATGCCAGCTGAATGCTCGAAGGAATCTGTTATTCTTTAAGACATGACACAGCAATGCTCCAGGTAAAGTTTCTGAAAGTCGTTCTTGAATGTACAAGACCCCTGTATTCAAACTTTGCTTTTTCTAACAGTGCCCTGCTTCCCACGGGAATACAATATTCAAAGGATCTTGACCTCAGCTGACACTTTGAAAACCAAGAACTTTTCACAGTATTGTCCTCTTTTGAAACACGTCCCAGAACACCAGGAGAAGCAAGCACAGCCTGACAGGAAACTATTGAATGAGCAGGGTGCCTGTTTCCTCCAGCAAAAAGTAAAAGTCTTTAATGGCTGTGATCCTCTGGAAAAGCTCTAATGCTTTGTTCTGTGCTGTTTAAGAAAATGCTGTGGAGCTGTGTTGTCTCAGTGCAGATGAAGCAGAAACTCAGCCAGCATAACAGTCCCGCTGTCTGGGGGATACGTGCTTGAGAGGGGGATAAATAAAGCCTTTTGCAATGCACCTCTCTTAGATACTGAGTGTTCAGAATCAAATCAGATTGGGGTATGAGTGACACATCAGCTCTGCTACTGCTGCTTTTGGCTGCATCACAGGAAGCAGTGTAATGTTTCTGTTGACTCCAGTGTGAATAGTTAGCACAGCCCAAGTCATCATCTCTTATAGATGAGAAGCTGCGCACACACAATGAGAAGTTAACATCAGGCATTAATAAGTGAAGACAGACAGTAGGAGAGGATACTCTATGCAGTGTGATACAGGGGATTGCTTCTAATTGAAGCTGGTTCCCAGGGCTCCCTTGGTTCCCAATTCATGCCTAGGGTCACCACCATGATAATGCTAGAAGAGGCTGTATTATCCCTAAAGACTATTCACACCTTTTACCAACAATTCAACTCCTTTCTGAGCCTGTTGCCACCACTCCCTGATGATGAATGAATGGACAACTTCCCACAGTTTTTCATCATCACCAATATTAGCACAACATTCCCTTATATTACTCAGTCCATTTGTTCACTTATCCTAAAGTAGGAAGCTCTTCATGGCTCTCAGCAAGATGCCTGGCGGAAAACTACACCCTTCTGACATCACAGCTATAATATGCTGTTTGCAGGAAAACTGCAACAAAATCATTTGCTCCACGAGAAATAATCTAGGATTCTCTCTGCCTTCAGTTATATGCCTCACACAATTAAAACACAAATTAATGTAAACATGAAAAAACTTAAGAAATATTTTAGGAAAAGTGTCTGCTCATCGGGGCTACTGAAAATCTCTTGTAAATGCTGCTACAACAGTGATTGTCTATGCCTCCAGGAGTAATTAGCAATAGTTACCTGACATTGTAGTATCTTAAATTTTAAAAAGCCACAAAAATTAGAATTTAGTAAATGTCTCCCCATTAAAACACCTAGACCTTTTTTTTCCCTCCTCTATGGAAAGCTTCAAAAGACAGGTTAAAAAGGTGACATGTTAATACAATGAGAGCTTTTCAGAGTTCAAAGTATCTCAGGCACTCCTATTCTTAAAAAGCTCTTTAAAAGCCAAACACACATGAAACACATGAAGACTTTGATACAACTGAACTGTCAAATCTTGTCAACATGCTCATCTTGTGAATTAAAAACGCTCTAAAGGCATTCTTTTTTTCAGCGTCTTCTCTTTGACATCTATGTTTTTGGGCACGTAACTTGCTGTCAAATGTATTTTGTGTTATACACAGTAAAGGCATGAAGAATAGTTGAAAGCAAAGCATTTCTGCCTGCAATGTAAGCAGTAGTTTGGCTTCCCCATAAAGGTATTCACTACAGAATCCACTGCAGCTTGTGTGGTGATGATTGCATACCAGCCACCATTGCTTTACTGGCTCTGAGAAAAAGACCCACTTATGATACAAATGGAAACTTGTACCATACTGAACTAGGAAAAAACCCAATCTACTTCTTATCATTATTCCAAGTGCATAAAACATTCCTAAAACTGACTCTTTAAATTTTTATTGGCTTTTTTAAGACTTTAGACCAGCATGAATGCAAGAATACAAATGTACAGTGTGCTCAGTGGAAGGGGACACCTGCATGTTAGAGCATTACCTCCTTGACCAGAACAGATTCAGCAATGAGTAAACAAGTATCTTTTATCTAGAATACACTCACCTGGCCTGGTTTACTGGAAGTTACTCCTTGGATTTCCAAGTAGCTGAAAGTCAGTTCCAACTGTAGTTAGAAAAGAAAACACCACATTAGTGCAAACATCATCTTATTTTAAAGAGCACTTAGGCTTCTCAATGAGGTTAAGAAAACCTTGAGCAGGCTACTGATATTTGGTATCAGTTTCTGTAATTGACACTAAGTATTTGTGGATGTATTTTTCATTAAAAAAATACTTACATTTGCTTGTTACAGGATTAAATGGTTATTAGAGATTATAGGAATACCATGCTGGACATTTTACTGCAAGCTATAAGCACATAAGCTTATAATCAATTTTATGAAAAATTTTTACTATAAAAAGCATCATTAATACAATACCCTACTGATGTGTACTCTTGTGCCTGATTAATCATTTATCACAATCCTTACAGCTTCGCAATTATTCGTTCATTAGTTACATTGATCACAGATGTGAAAAATTTTACTGCACAGAAGCTGAAGGGACATGTACACACACTATATATATATGAATAAAAATAATATATATAAACAGATAAATACAGATATGAACATAAATGTTCAAGGACTGCTTTAGCTTGTCTAACAGTATGAGAGGAAGTGATACATAAGCTTTGTCGGAGTGGTTTATTTGGATGACAGTCAGACTAGGCAGGAAAGCACATACTGAATACAAACAGGAG
>WBMY01018199.1:34575-155969 GCA_013397315.1 Donacobius atricapilla | reverse complement strand
CAAATCTAACCCCCAACAACCACAAATAAAGTTAGGGCCCAAAACCATAAATTCTCACATATGTATACGCACACACCCTATGGACAATATTTAATTCTGCACACCCACAGAGAATATTCAATAATTTATAGTTCTTTGCTTCAAAGTGTTGGATCCATGGTACAAATTAGCACAGCCTTATTATAGCTCCATTAACAACAAATCATACCTGCTAAGGAGCCAACCTATTAATTAATCAAACAAATTCATTTGGAGTTTCCACTAAGGATTATGTAGTAGTTTGAAAAATGAGTAGGACACAATAAAAGAACCACATAGTTATCATTCCCTCACCAAGCGTTTTAAATCTTGGATGTTCTTCTCCTTATGACCATATACTGAATATAGAACAGAAAGAATATTCTTAAATAGAAAAAAAGCTCAAGCTCAAGAGACACTCCACAAGCCATACACTGAGGGAACAAAGAGAAAGTAACTATGGTACTGGATGTTATTTCCACCCAGAGAATCCTGAGCAGTGAAGAAATTTCCAAGTTACAGAACAAGAAAATCTTTCATACTCTTCAACAGATCTGTCATTTCTTGTCAGATATTGTTGCCTTGCCAGTGGACTGTTCCCATTTGAAGAGTCATTAAATACCCTTAAAGCAGATGCTGACTGCCCTCAGAAACAGAGTTTGGAAAAGACACTGTGGTTGGAAATACGCTATCTGAAAATCTAGACATGCTCCCAATGAGGTACACAGCAACTTCAGCTACCAGTGAATCAGGTCAGATGAGCTGCTCCTGTAAGCTAGATGCTGGTGTCGGTCTCACAAAAATCCACTGCAACTCCACTGCAGAAATGGGCAACATTCCAGAGGTATCCTAATGGAACTAAGATCACAGACCTGCCTTCTGCTAAGAAACTGTTTTGTCTTACTTTATACACATCCCATTGAATATGAATTACATCTCCCTGCCATTCCATTCCCATTAAACTGATTTCCATGAAGTGCAATTTTTGTTTCTTAAGGATTATGGATTTCTTTTTGGCCGAAATACATCAAGCCTTGTTCTTCTGGAGACTTAGTGGCAGTTCCTGCATTCCCCATGCTTGTATCCATTGGCAGAAATTGGCAGCAACACATAAACATTCTTTGGCTAAGATGTGGGAGGGCAAGAGCACTGTTTGAAGAAACACTGGCTGGTAAAACTTCGAGTTGTCTTTGGCAGGTGTGCATTGTGCTGAAACAAAGGGCTTAGGCAGGCTCTGCCAGAGCAGCGTGGCCTGGGATGTTCCTTGGAAAGGGAGGCAGAAGGCGGCCCTGGTGCGTTTGCACCACGGGAGAAGGGACTCATTTTATAAGGGTTGATTCTGGGCTTCTAAACAGCGTGGCACAGAGAGCAAAGACAGACTTTTCCATGAATTACCAAATCCAAGGCATTCCCGGTGATGTCCAGCAGAAAGGGAATACCTGCAGTGATGCAATCTTACAGGCATGGCTATCCTGGTTTACACACACTGCCTCAAATGCCAAGAAATGTCTACATTCTCCATAGCACAAATCTGCTCCCAGAATGAACCTTTAACTCAATGTGGCACTTTACATGACTAACTCAGGAGCTCCCCAGCTTGANTACCTAGGAAACCAAGGGGGGTGAATAGAACAAACCATTCTAACATATCAAATAAACATAAAAAATCCACACTGCTACATGAGTCCACTCAAATTTAGGTTCCACTCAAATTTAGGTATCCAGAGAATTTAGAAGTGCCCCTTCCCATATCTGCAAAATTGATATGTAAATTCACAGTTGCATGATTTTGAAAGTCAGTCACAGGATCTTAAAAACAAAGATAAATATAAATGAAGAGCAACCAGTACTTTTGGATTCCAAAAGAACAAAGTGGGGACTATTTTAATCTGCCTTCTCTTTTTTCAGCCATTACCATGCTTAGGGAAACACACTTTCAGGCTATTCTCTACCATGCTCAAGACCAGCAATATGACCCTTCAGTTAATGATAAGGTTTTAATGAAATTCCAAAGTATGACACACCCGAAGTACTGAAAGATTTAATAACACTAAGGCAGATGCACAACTAACATCACTTTTTCTTGTCAAGCCAAAAGAGATGACAGTAGCTCACGTGGACTTAATTTTATTTGGTTTGCATACCCTGCAGGGCAATTAAATCATTCAGTTTGCAGGCTGAACACTGCATGAAACTATACACATACAGATTCTTGACTGAAATTACATGAAAGTTATGCACTGAAAGATCTGAGCTTGGGGCTTCAGCTGCAATCTTGTAACCTAACTTTGTCTTCCAGTAGTAGGAAAAGATGTCAGAAAACAGGACAACAATGCAAGAGGAGCTGGAAATAAATGAATTAAGGTGGATAATATCACTGTACTACTTTTTCCACCAGAAGCTGCTGCCTGTGCTTTATCCCACCAGAGAATTAAGCATCTTAGATAAAACAGTGAATAATTCTCCTGTGGAAATTACAAGGGCAAAAGGAGGCAGAGACCAAGAGCAAAAGCTGAAGCTGTAAATTTAATCTGCATGCATTAGCCAGTGGATTTTTAACGACCCCACAAAGAAGTAGCCACTGTTTCAGGTCTTTTAATGACAGCAATTGCCAGTCATCAGTGTGTTTACCTGTCAAAAAAACGACACTGTTTGTTTTAGGGGTTTTTTTGTGCAGAGGGAGGGATGGAGACCCAGAGACTACTATCATCCCTGCTATTCAGAACATCAGATGCTGTGACAAATTATGCAGACATGAATACTAGTTTTCTGGACTCCCATGGCAAACTGCACAAAGGATTCTAATATATTTTAGTATCAGCCACTACCAGCAATGCTATTAAAAATAAAAGTACAGACATAGCACTTATTTTGTCCTTTGCAGCACCCTCCTTTTAAGCTAGCACTTGTTGCTGGATGAAAGCAGATGAAAGAGTTCATTTACCACCATGTTAAGCCAGCCTCAAATACAATTTTTGGCAAGGGTTTCTTAACAAGACATTTTAGGAAGCAGATCCAGCAGCAGAATGAACTTGCAAGCAGTTGGTGCTATAACGCCTCAAGTGAGTTTTGTCTGAAAGCTTAAGTTCCCTTTGTCTGAAGGAAAGACTTGTGCATGCATTTTCAAAAGCAGCGAAGTAATTAAAAGACAAATTCCTTTTGAATTCATCAGCCTATGCCACACAAGCCACTTCTTACCTATCTCTTCCCTGCAGTTGCTTACATTATTGATTACCATTAGCTAAATGAAGTCCTTTTGGAAATAGGTTTGCAAACAACCCACCTCTCCTCCAGTCTGTACCCTGAGTTTACTGCTTACAAGCAGTGAGAGAGAATAGTAGACAAATATGTTTCATGGAGTAAGAAAAGAGAGGAGTGGGATGATCCCAAGGTCAGTGCTTTCCCAGGAAAATGTTAACCAAACCGTGTAAACAGAAGTTCCACAGTGAATTTCAGGCTCAGTAAGAGAAGAGATCGTGGCCAAGCTAAGAGGCATAGAGTGCATATAGCAAGGAAAATTTGGTCTGAGTTAAAACCTCACTAACTATTAATTCAGACATGCCATAGTCTAATATATTAAACATATTTATACATCCATCTCTACTGAAATTAGTAAGAGACAGGTACCTGACTATATTCAAAGAACTGGGCTTCCATCTGCTGACTTTTAATGAGACTCAAACTTGTGTGTTGCTCATGGGAACAATATATGGAATCCAGGGAAAATTACCTGGGTGCCCTTGAAAACATAGCTCTGCTCAACCTTTAGCAAAAAAAGGGTCAGTTTCTAGATGAGAAGTAGCAAGGAGCCATGGTGTTCAACAGGAGCTGTGTAGAACAAAGCCTGCAGGTGAATGCACTGGAAGCTGGTTTTTACTCAGAGGATCCAATTTAAGGCATTCTTCTGGTATGAGAATACGGCTACTGAAAATACACCTCCTCACCGGGCAGCATGGGGAGAGAGAACCAGTCCTCACCTGGAACACCCAGCCTTGCAATACTCTCCTTCATTCACAGAGACTGGATCCCTCAGGAACTGAGCCTGCGTGCTACAACACCCCCAGGTGCCAGGTCAGCTCCTAGAGGGATGCTGAGCTCCTAGTAGCCAGTGTGAGGAACAAGGAGGTTCACATGACACAGGTCCCACAAAATCCCCCACTTTTCTTTGTTTGAGTCATGGCTTCTGCTGACTGCATCCACATGGCCATCCTGGAGCACAGGAGATATTCTGACCTTCCTTAGGCCTTCTTCCAAATATCTTTATGAGGCATGGAGACTGCTATTAATTGCACTTCTTAAAAAATCTACAAAGTACAGGAATTGCCCTTTATGTCTAATAAATACCTGAGTAAAACAAACTTTTTGTGGGCCGCTGTGAAATACCTCAATCATCACAAAATATTCATAATAATCCTTTATTGTCACAAACAGAACAACACATTTGTTGATAAGGATCAGGTGTGTGGAATGGTGCAGAGAAAGTACATCTCTTGGGGCACTAAAAGGTGGTTCTGCAACTGTGAGGAGAATGAGAGAGGAACAACACAGCCAGCAGTTTTCTTGGCAAATCTCAACTTTAACTAGAGTGTTTGCTGTGCCAGAGGCAAGGCGGCAATCACACCATTTCCTTACCTTGAAGGGGTGTGAGGTGAGTTAGTTAATGTCTGCAGAGTCAAAGCTGACTATTATTGCTGGGGTATTATGTCCTACCAAGTTTCTCTGCGCAGTAGGACAGGTAACACTGAGTGGAAAATTGCAAATGTAATAGCTGAAGTTATTCACTTCACAAGTTACCTCAATGTTTTTCTTTTCAGCTGTCAAAGTGCTTTATAAAAGCAGCTCAGCTAAGCAACTCTCACCCTCTACAACTTGGTTTTGTTTGCTTCCTAGCCTGGAAATGGGCGTCTCTTGTCTTTAGTTCATTTCCAAGTCAAGCCTGAAAAGAAAAATGCTTGTAGAAAAATCCTGTAATTACTGGATCTGATTTTCGTTTGAATTTTTGCTTCATTTGTATGGTACCAACAACTCCTGAAATTCAATGAAACTAATGTAATTACAATTTATATGGAAGGATGACTGGGAAAGTCTTTAGTGAGCACATATACGATAGACTGTATGTCCACAAGTGAAAAAAAAGTACTTACAGGATTAATACAGAGTCATTGAAACTGTAATATGTGAACTGTAATATAAAGAATGCAGCCTCCATTTGGGCATTAAAATAAGTGGCTAGATTTTCAAAACTCCCTAGCTTCCACCATGCTGAGCAATTTTGATTATCTGGCCATAAAAATGTCTCAGTTAGAACTGCTGGGTGCCAAGCACTTTTAGAAATCTGGGCTCAATTGTGGGCTCTGAGTGTTTAAGAAACCACTGGCTCCAAATGTAAATAGTGGTTGTATGAAGCAATGGGAGAAAGTCATATAAGAGGCATATATGTGTCTGAAAGTATGTGTCTGAAAGTATGTGTATTTTCTTAGCTTCCTTTAAACATCTAATCTGCATCCTACTCCTGCATGTTACCATGCAAAAAGACACAATCATGTTGCAAGTCCTTCTTCTGAAATGAAAACAAGCCTCAAAATTCAACTGTGTCCTAAATAAGTTCTGCTTCGAGGCATAATCTCACAGTTAAACTATGAGGATGCTCCTTAATTTTCTGTGTTCATCCAAATGATGCAGGATAGTGCCAGAAACTTAATTACTATTGCAGGAGGAGTCATAAAGTCATTAAGATCAAGACTATGATGGACAAGTTCATCACACATCTGAAAGTAACACTTCCTTTCCAATTCCACCAAAAAAACAAATACACAAAAGAATGAATATGATTGGAAACAACAAACACTGAAGTCTAACACACCAATAAGTGCATGTTTATGAGCCAAGCAAGGCCTGCACCACTGCTCTTTTTAGCCACCATGAACCTATGTGGATTTGCTTTGCAGTTACCTGTTGCCTCAGACACCAGCTCACCAGAGCCCAACTTCTCTGGACAGGTCTGGTAAAGCCAACTCTTTCAGCAGTGACATTTAAAACTTGTCAGTCAGCACTCCTTGTTCTGAGCTATGTAACTAAAATGGAACAGAAAGAACATCATGTAATCTAGATGGCCAGTGGCATAAAATTTTTGAATACTTAAGAAAAGCCTCTGAAAACTATTTATAAACAACTTATAGCTTGAAATGTATTCATATGCAATATTTGTTAGCATTTTCCAGTGACAGGTCTAATTATATAAATGCTTATGAAACATTGATAGATAAGATTTGACAAAACTGTCAACATTTTCCTTAAGAATAGTTTTCTCAGATCAACTTGCAGCTATATTACAATAATGTTGTACTTAACTCCATCATCTTTAATAATCTACAAGAAAGTGAGTAAATATCAGCTGATTGAGAAAGCTGCAAAGCATTTGCAGTCACTTTATGAAGAAATACTTTCTACTAACCCTTCATGCCAGTCACTTTGATTCTGTAGGGGAAAAAAAAAAAAGTGTTGCTCAGTGCCCCAAGGGACTGCAACTTTGTACAGATGCTGCTAATCTCAGTGGTCAGGCCAGAATCACAAAAAGAAATCAAACTCCCCACACAGACAGAGCATCATTAAGCATTAAATTAAGCTGGCATTAATTAGCAAAGCATTGGCTAGTAATTCAATGAGAAAGGTGGACACAGAAAAGGAGGTAAAACAGGAAGACAAAAGATGAGTGGTAAAAGAAAGAGTGGCATGAAACATTTTCTTCAATTGCTTTTCATGCTTTTAGAAGAGAATACACAATTCAATGAAGTAACGTGAACAAAGAGTATATTTTTGTTCCAATAAACATTTCCCTCAAATCTGGATAGCAATGCTTCCTCTTTCAAAAGTGCCTCCTATTGACTGGTAACAGTTAATCCCCTCATTTTAAGGTGACTTTGCTGAAGGGGGGTGGAGGGGAATCAGGAAAAAGGGGTTTGTTACTTATTTTACTTCCTTCACTATTTTCCAAGAGCTTACAAAAAGTATATTTTTACCTGTACCAGATTTTCTAACAACTGGGATTTAAATGTGCTAATGGAAATGCTGGGGGAAAAGGGCAACTTTTATGTGTGAGACCATTTCTAAATTAAAACAATGAAACTTCTGTGGTGAAAGCTTTGGCCAGGGTTTGTTTGCTCCCCTATCCTCCAGCCCCTGCCTCTCCTCTTCAGATGCTTAAGAAATCAAGTGGCTGTTTTGTGCTTCAATGTAGTGGCTCATAAGGCAAATGGATCAGATAGTGCAGATTATGCCCTTTAGGCCTTCACAACCCAAAACAATTTTTCCTTTTTAACTGTATAAGCCAAACATTTCTTCAAAGCACAGCTATTAAGTTACACCAAACCCCTCTCATCTGTATCAGTCAGAGAGTAACACTCATATGCCAGAAGAGGATTGGTGTACTCACTTTCACCAGTTTTGAACAGGGTGAGAAGCTGTCTGAAGTTCAAGTGTGCAAAACATTTGGAAATTTTCTCTTACTACTGCTGTAAACCATTCTCAGTATGGACTGTTGGACAAGAAAGGGCTTTCTAGACAGCAGCGTGATCTCATGCAGTGTGACTCAGCAAGCAATCCAAGTGTGCTCCGCAATACAAGACAAGCTGGGCTCACAGTGCCTACTCAGATCCCTGTGCAGTGTGAGATATCCTACATGGGAGTGCAACCCAGCTGCTGCTTCTCCCATACCTGTGAATATTCAGCGACTGCAGCAAAACTACAATTCCACAAAGGCTGTTGAATGTCAGGAAATCCTGGGCAAACAGTCTGAGTGCAAAGTTCCTTTCCATTGATAAACAACATTTCAGGACAAATCAGATATATGGTAGCCCACATTGACAGTTATAGGGCAAAGATTACATATGATCTTCGCTTGAAAGAAGGAGCCCTTGGCAGTCCAGAATGGATGGCCCTTGTGTGCTTTTTTGGCCTAAGTAAACACACTGTCACTGTGTTCCATTCTGCACAAATGTCAGATTTTCAGAATGACTAAGCAGACTTTTAGGGTGACTAGACAGATTTTTGGAATGAGTTAAACCCATCTGATGTGTCCTGGATGGAGAAAGTATTTTGAATCCTTATTTATTTGCCCAGGTAAGAAGCGAAGCCTTCAGAAAATGTGCTCCCCTAACATCAAATGGCAGCCAGAAACATACTTTGTTTTGGCATCAGACAAAGTAAAACCTTTTAAATCAGGTCTCGCTAGTACTAGTTTACTTTCCAACTTCTACTGGACCAGAATGTCCAAGGTAAACCATCAGTTCCCTTCATTGCTCCTTTTTACATAGAATTGGCTTTCAAGTCCCATAGAAGGGAAAGGGTCAAGACACAGGTTATTACGTACTCTTGCAGTTCAGAGCAACTCTGTTTTATTCTAGAAGGAGCTGGTGTTTAGTAGTGACTGATAAAATGTATCATATATAATCCTGTCCAGAGTGGCTACAGTACCTTCTCAGGAGGGAACTCTGAGGGAGCAGCAACTCCCACGATGCCTGGGCAGAAGCTGCGGGCAGAAGCTGCAGAGCTCAGCGCTCTTTTCATTCGGTGAAGACTTACAGAGACACAAAAATACACACAGTTGCTCCCAGCATTGCACACCACAGACCTCCAGCAGATTTCTGGGGCGGAAAAGAGAGCAGATCTGTTGCCTCCTCCCTGTCTGTGCTTTTATCATGAACATTTCACACACAGACCTTACCAGGCTCTCTCTCCCAGGCCTGGCAGCAGGCCTGGCTGGTTCCCTCTGCCCTAAGAGGGAGGGCCATAAAACTACCAGGGGTTAAACTTGCAAGTACTTTCTGTCTAAAGTACCTATGAATATATGCAGTTATCTATTTTTTAAAAACCTGGTCGCACTACTCTCAAAAATGAGCACATTTACTGGCAAGTATTTTTCACACTATCAGCACAATCATGTCTATATCACTAAACAAAACATCATATGAACAGAAGAGTGATCTGCCAATGAAAAGTGCAGCCTGGTGACATTTTGTTTAATTTCATTTAGCTTTTTTTCAGCATCTTTATCTCAAGAAAACAAAACAAAAAAACCTTTTATTATCTCAGTACATTCTCTCATCCTAGACATGCTAGGTCAGAGTCATAATGCTGAGAATGGGTCTTTTTTAAAAAACTGTTTTAATACTTCTTAATAATAAATGTTATGGAATTATATGTAGAATTAATTAGAGGCTCATTCTGCATGCAAAAGGAATTTTATGAGATGTGCCGTATTTATGTATGGGTGCTGCTGACAAGCAAAGATAAAGGCAAAGCTATTTTTAGTGTTTATAGTAGATAAAATTTGTGTATGTATATAAATATATGTGCCTGTAAACAACATGCAGAGGGAATTGGTTCCTTTAGGTGCTCATCAGCATGAGCACCAAGAGACCTTTCAGAATATCTTCAGACTCCTTTAGAGCATCTGAGTTTCACCATCAAAAAATAAAAATTGCATCAAACCACTAACAGCCTTCCAAAATTTAATCAGCTGTGCATTCATGCAATTTCAGTATACAAGACTCCTTTTTATTCTGAATTTCAGTTCTGTATCTCAGAGTCCATTACTTTGCCCATTTTTCATTAAGTATACAATTATAAAAAAGCCTATATTTGAAAATTCTCCATGCAAATGTCTTACAAAATAGAAAATATAAATAAAACCACTAGGATTTCAATTTCAGCAGAAAAAAAAGAAAAAAATATTTCTTAAACTGTCTTCCATCTTTTACTGTAATTGTTCTTCCAAACTACACTGATTTCATTGTTGCTGATTATCACACAATGTTCCTTAGCAGGGTTTGTAAAGCTGTGTATAAGATTTGAAAGAAAAAAAGAATGTGAAGCGTGGATTTAAGCCAGCCAAAACATATATTTAAATAAATGGCCGAGAATTTTGTATCTGCCCCAAATATCTATGCATTTTACACAACATTTAGGCACATGGGTTCCTATTTCAATGGTTTTCTGAGGAAGCAACATCATCTGCATTTAGCAGTTAGCTGCCAGCAAAGAGCTGTGATGGATTTGCAGTGTATATTTCTTTCCTATCTATTTTTGAACACTGCAAACATTGGCGGTACCTTTGAATTCGATTTCCTCTGTCACTGGCTTTTAACCTGAGAGAAAAAGGAATATGAGCCCTTCTCTCTTGTGTACTTTCATGATTTGAGATATATGGAGGCAGAGGGTCTGTTTAATGGGAAATTATTTCCAAGTATTTTCTGCCTTGCTTGGATTTCCTTTCTTTCTAGTATTTTTAGATCCCAAGATAAAAACCCCTTGGTTTATTTGTGTTGTAAGACAATCCACCAAATAAAGCACGGATCACTGGGAGACTTTCTTCAATGAAAGGTCCAGTTTAACTGGTTCACTTTTAATTTAATGAATGGCTCTTTCCCTCAGACAAGGAGAAACCGCCACAGACATTTACAAAGACACAAAGCCAACACTGGGCTATTTTATGTTAGTGTCTTTTCTTAAAACATTTGTTTTTAACTTGAAATGTTCAAGGCAAAACTTGCAGATACAAATCCTTCCCCTTATAGAAACAAAAGTGTTTATATAGCCCACAGTAAATAAACCCTAATTAAATGTATGCATCAACTATATTCTTTTATATAAGTTATTATTTGTTTCTAGAATGTAAGATAATGTTTGATGGAGGCTTATAACTAAATCTTTATCATATAGCAAATGCCATTTTTCTTTTGACTATTACATATCCTTTTCTTCTTTAGAAGGCTATCATGTCTGATAGACGCAGCTTCTTAACACCAAATCCAGTATGACTTTCTGTCCTGTTTGGATGTATTTTGACATAAAACATAACCATTTCATGCCATCAGTTGCTGCCTCTAGTTTAGTCCACTTGGTAATTACTGCAGATTTCTACAAAACATTATTTCCTCTTTTCCTCCTCCTGCAAAGTTAAAACGCAAACATCTCAGCAAATATAACAGAAAAGGAGGGGGAGAAGGGTAAAAAATAAAAGAGAAAAAGAAAAAAAGAAAAAGAAGAAACAAGAAACAGGCTATCTAATATAGTCCAAAAATTTTTCATTGTTTTTACAGAGGTTTACAGTGAAAAAGGGAGGGAAAATTCTTGGTTTTGTTTTCTGCCTTTCTAGTGGTTTGTGCTTGTTGTAGAAAAAAAGTATTACAAATAGAAACCAGAGTGAACTAAGGTGGGGGAGGGGGGGAAAGCTCATTTAGTTTCCCTCTTTCATTTCCTTTGCTGGGATCTTGGTTTGGAACATCTGAAGACAAAAAGGATTTCAAAGCTGGATGTTTTGTCGCTGTTCAAAGGAGTCCTTAAAGCAGCCGCGGGCCGGGGTTTGTGGTGTCACAGCGGCCCCTGGAGGCCGCGGGCCGGGGCACTGCGGCGGCTCGGCCCAGAGCTCCCCATGGTCGCGAATTGCTCGTGAACGCTCTTGCTTTTTCCCCTTCAGCCCCCTTTAGTTGGGGGTCTGATCTTGGCCGCTTCCCAGAGATTTTAATCTGCTACCTGTGGAACTAGCGAAGGTGGGAGCATGTATGGAGAACTGCTCGGAGTCACTTAAAGTCAGCATGACCAAACTGCTTTGGTTTTGTCCTTGTAGCTTAACCCCCATAATTAGAGACTTCATCTATGTTTTTAAACTCTTATGTTTAACAGCACCATACGAAAGCAGATAAAGTGTTCACCACATAAAGCAAAGTCTGTCATATTTGTATATAATTGTTTTTTTAAATGTACTGAATACAAACCTGGTAGGCATATACACATCTAAATACCTGTATTATGCGTCTGCCAATTCCAGTTTGGGTTTGAAGTTGTGAAATTCAGTTACTTTTCTGAGAAACAAATATATCTACAGTGTGGTAGACTATCAGGATCCAGTCTATTGCTTGATTAAGACACAATTCACTGTGTAAAGTATCTTGGAGGGTGCAGACCAGAAAACGAATCGATCTGGTTTAGAGGCATGCGTATCTGTTGATCCCAAGTCTTTTGTTTATCTGATAAAGTGCTATGGAGGCAGAAAGACATTGTTATAATATTTTAACATTTAAACATCTGCAATCAATTGCAAATTTGGCCAATATATCCACAATTTTTGTTGTTATTAAATTTCAGTTGTTGCCTTCACTGTTCTTCTTAGTATTGTTTAAACATTTCTTTCCCAAACCATTCTTTTGGGAAAAGTGGATAGAAACTCACTGCAGCAGGAAATCTGACAGTTTAAGTTTTAGATTACTAGCACACATATTTATTTTCAATGGTAAAGAGAAAATTAGGCTCAAGAATTCTTAATTGGATATATCATGTTCATATCCATAACTTAAATACTTTATATGATTTTGATATTTCTGATAACTTTTTCCTCCTCTGTATATACTTAAAGAAAATTTAAATACACATTAAATAATTGTTGGTATTTCAAAATGCTTACTTAAAGTGAATAACAATAACAGTAACAGTAACAGTAACAGTAACAATGTTGTCTCCCAATGGGAATCTGTACAAATATTGTACATCCTTGGTATGATCTTCTTATACAGGACAACTAAGTGCAAAAACACCCATTTGTGCTTACAGTGATTCTTTAAAGAATCTGTAGAATTTAAACAAGGTTTAATATAGAATCAGTGGATGTGTCTGCCTTGTATACTGTCCAAGGAGTTACAAATGTAACAAGACGTGCACCTGTGGAAGTATTTCAAACTCTGCTGATAAAATCATGAAGTAGAAAAAAATCCACCTATGTCAGGTAAAAAACACCATAACTTGTCACTCATGCAGTTATGAATATACACAATCTCCATTTTCCTTTCACACCAAGCATGGAACAAGCATCTCGTCCTTCAATTCTGACACAACCAAGACCTGCATTTCTTATTGCAATGGCCCCTGGATCCAACCTAAGAGTTGTTCTAGGGCGGACACAACAGATCTCACTCCTTCCATCTGACCTCCCAGCTTCCAAGCAAGTTCTGTACTTCCTAAATCTGCCAAGAGAAAAGAAACTGACTCATTGGCTCTAAATCAAATAAAAGCAGACCACCACTGAACCCTAGAAGTCATTTGTAAAAACACCTTTGAGTGGGTGTTTAATGAAAGATACTGTTCCACTGGGAGGGGGAATTTTTTCGTATCCAACAGTCATTTAAATATCAGATAGAAATTACAAACTAAAGTAATTGTACTTAAACACAGCTGGAAAATACAGGAGAGATTTTTCTGAGAAAATCATATCAAATTCTGATTCTACTTCCCCAATAGCCAATGTTCTGCCTGGACAGATAAATTACGTTTGTATATATTACGCCACTCTGGAAAATATATTTGCCCCCTTTTTGAGGAAATTAAAGAGGATTTTTTTGGGCTGTGACACAAACCAACAAAAGCCAGGAAATGCAGTGTTAGGACTGATGTTGTGTTCTTACCTCTCTCATCATTGTGCTTTTTCCCCACAAAAATGCACTCAACAATAGCGTGAGGCAAGTGGGGAATATCAGTCTTAACTTACATTTCCTGGCTTCTTCCAGCTGCTGTCCAAAACCTTACAGTTGTTTAGACAGAACTGAGTTCTTTTGTATTTCAAGTTTCTGTTGTGCATGCAGAAACACAAAATGCATCTAATTACGAAGTCAACTAAAGACTGAAAAAGCAACTTTTTGCTGTGCTAAGAAAAAAAGATAAAGCATGGTTTTATTTCTATGTTAGGAATGTGGAAATAGCTAACAGAAATAGCTACCAATGAGAAACAAAGCCTTTTCTGACATTAATGCCACAATGCTGTGTACTATTTAACATCACAGAGCATTTTGGATTACATTATTTACTAAGGACACCAAGATGATGTAAAAGGAAGGCCTCGACCTCTAAAGATTTTTGTTTAAGAGTACAGCTGGTGAAATATGCAGGTATATATAAGTAAGTTTTCCAAAAGAAGACAAGCTACAAAGGGAAAAAAAGGCAAGAAAAGCAAAAAAATTAAAAAAGGACAGTTTGAATGCTAACGCTATTAGTTTAGTGCTTAATACTTCAATAATAGTGAGTGATGAAAGACTGAACATATAGGTTTTCCCCATGTTGATTCTCTGCAAGTTCTTTTGCATATTTTCTTCTGCAAAATGCTTAAACTTTAACTACATTTTAGCATTTGAAGCATGACACATGTGCATGTAAAACTTCCCAGTGTGTACATAGTTATTCATTGAAACAAGCTTTATGACACTCTCAGTTTATTTCTGCATTTTTAAGGTGTATTCAAAAAGTTGGGGGGTTTTCTTTTAATGCATTTTGATTGGATTTCATTGATTATGTTGTACACCTTGACATTTTAGGTACTTTAATGGGGGGTTTCTTAGTTACAAAAATCAAGTTCTTGAAAGAGAGGTTGAGAAGGAGGGAAATCCTTTTAGGAAAAAAGAGGAGGGGGCCGTATGGTTAAAAGAACTTTATTTTCTAAAGCTCAAATTCCAAAGGAGGAAGACGGGGAGAAATAGGAACTGAAACCAATTTACCTGCATTCCTTCGTCACTGCTTGGCCCTTGACTAGTAAATGATTCCTTTCACTAGCCAATAAAACCAAATCAAAAGCAGGCTTAGGGAGCAGAGGGGGAAGGGGGCAGGAGAGCAGACAAGAGAATCAACTCAAACTTTGACAAAAAAACGAAAAGGGGAAGAAAGCAAACTCACTCCTCTTGCTTTCCAGGAGCTCTCAGGAGCTGTATGCCTGACTCCTTGTGCTAACTTCCCAGTGTTAGAACAGCACAAAGACATTCCCTACCTGCTTTCTTGTAGCACTAGCTAAGGTTGTTCGATTGTTCCCCAGGAGAGATAGAGCTGCTTTTGTCTCCATGCCATGCTGGTCCCAGCCCTGCCAATTTAGGTACAGTGGGAGGCCTGTACAGCAGCTTTGGAGGTGAATGGTACCTCAGAACAGGTTGGTTCAGCACAAATGTGATGCCTCAGCAGAGGATCTGTGAAACCTGGGAAATGTTCACTTCAAAGGAGGGACATTCAGTAACATGACAGCAGTACTAAGAGCTCCGAGAATGAGAGCCTGGGATTGTGGATGCTGTGCAAACACGTACCCTGGTATCTTCTCCCCTAGAGCACTTCACATTCTAGAGAAGCAAGACAGGGGTTCAGAAAAGGACACACAGTGTGCTGACAGGGTCAAATTTTCAAAAGTGTCCACATTCTTAAGGTATATTGAAGTTCACTGAAAGATACTTTGAATTCTGATTTTAATTCTACCCTATTAATTATTTTTAATAAATGATTGGTGGGAAAAGAGGCAAGAGAAGCTCCTCAGAATCAGACAACAGAAAGTACGATATGGAAATTCTTTGTTCTTGAAACCTCTGCATCATATTTTTAGCATCAAAGGGGCTTCCTCAGAACTCAGTATATAGCATTTTTCAGAACTGGATTTTGTTTTCTTCTTTCATGCCTCTCTTGACTAAAAAGAAGAGTTGATTAGAACAACAAGGAGGCAGTAAAGAGCATAATGAACAGAAAAGCCAGATAAATCTCTCAGTAAAACACACATCCTCAAGTGGTTGTAGTGCTGCTAAATACAAGTCACGAGGTACAAGCGCAAGTGGAAATAATAGCTTTATGTCCTGTCAAGGTCAGGATCATTTAAAACCTTGTATTTTAATTTTAAGGCATTTCATTTTAATTTCAAGGTGTTACAAGTCTGTGAGAGAGGGTGCAGGGACTGTGTCAGACAGAAGCAGAGCCTACCAGCTGCTCCAGCACCCTACGTGTGCTGCTTCGCCAACACTCACAACAAGCCCTGAGGACTGCAAACCACAGAAAGACATGGATCAGCAGCAGAGCAGAAATTAGACCAGATTTTACCAAGATATCAGCCCTAAATGCTCTCCATAAGCCTGTAGTACCTCTACAACAGAGGTTAAGATACAGTCACAGACAAATACCTATTTTCTTCCTGGCTTAATTAGTGGGTTGTGCCCAAATGACCTATATTCATCTCCATGGCAGAGGAAAGCATCATCAGTGTAAGCACAGCCATGTCGTATTGTTGTCTATATTTGCACTGTAAAATACGTAGACTCACCTTGGGGAACTTGGATGAACTTCCTTCCCAGTGGAGAGGGAGAGCTGCCTCAGGAGACCATGACAGTTCTACCTGTGGTCAATCCGTAAAATCTTTTTAAACTCTCCACCTTAGGGAAAAGCTGCCTCAATAAATTAGTTCAGGATTCAAATAGCAGGTGAAGCAAGAATTTTTGCCCTTTCAGCTTTCAGGGGTCACAATTCCCATTAAGCAATGTCTGGAATTTCATGCAGAGTACAGGGTATTTAATTTAATTAGCAGCAAATATAAGACATATAATAAAGAATTTTAAGAATCCATAATTTCTCTTTCTGTAGTACACACTTATGGACACCCATACACCAGGTTTTGCAGTCCTGCTTTCCCAGATACTCAAGAAACACGATCACAAATAGAAGTGTAGTCTTGAACAGGTTGTTATGATGTTTAATAGGAGAAAAAGAGTACAGTAATTATCAGTGTGACAGAAGATTTCAGGAGCTCCAGGTAAGATAAAATGAGTGAACTGTAACTCCAAAGGGCCAATGCCCTGTAATAAAGGGTTCCGTTTATAGTGATGAAGAAATAGAAAACTAAAATTCCTTGTTGTAGCTTGATGCTGCTGCAAGGCAGGTGTACTCATTTCATGGTGTGAACAAAGAACAAATTGTGGTGCAAAAAGCACTCAAATATCAGACAGGATAAATGTTAGTGATATCAGTCATAATTACCAGAGGGTGTAAGATCTAAGACTGGCATAAAGCCCCACAACCAGTACAGTGACACCTATGTACAGATTTATTCTGAAAATGACTGAGACATCTGCCAGCTCATACACCTGCATTCACTGGGGTTCCAAATGTGGACAGCAGAAGCTTTGGACTTGGTGACGGCCTCAATCAAATCCCATGGAAACAGAGCTGCAAAAGAAAGTTATCATAGAAGAAAACCCATGGAACATGGGATCACACTTCTTCCTGCTATCTCAGAAAAATGTATCACAGAAGTTTCAGCTTTTCAGTGCAGATGTTAATTAATAAAGTATAATTTTTTCCTTGTGTCAGAAGACCTTGACTAGATTTGTGCATATGTCAGATATTCAGACTCATATGGAGGAATGGTAATGGGCAGTAAAAATTACTATTAAAAGCAAATTAAATCAATAAGAATCTGTGATGTCTGTAGCCTACTTGAGAGGAGGTGTTAGGAGTTTGGTTCAAATGAAAGTCACTAAGCCCATGGCAGAGCTGTGTAATGTAAATATGAACAGTTGAAGGAACTGAAGTCATGAAAATCCAATGGGAATGCTGGGAAAATCTTAGACATTTACTCCAACAAAAAAAAAAGTGAAAAGATGAAGTACACAAGAAACAAGCTTAAAAAACCCTCTCTTTTGAAAATAAATCACTATACACAGGAAAAGCATTGCCCAGACAACCAAATTCAGTCCAGACTGAGACACTGCTCTATTAAGCATGGTAGGAACATATAAGAAATCCTGGCTTTGTCTTGAAGTATTTGCATTTAAGATGATGAAAAGAATTCATAAATGCTGAATAGTTGGGATGTTCTATGGTCTGTTTGCAGACAGACCATGAAAAAAAACAAGGATGAAAAAAATTAATCAGGAGAAAATATGCACTATTACTTATCCTAGCAGACCTCAACAAAGCCAAGGATTGGGGTTTTTTTTCACAATACACCACTGATCAATAAAAAATATTTTTAACAATATCGGTGTACAAATATGTATTTCTTTGTGCATTCTTGGACACTAACTCTGATGGTGGAGTGAGTCAGTCATCAAGTGTATCTGTAGGTACTTCAGCATATTTAAGGCCTCTAATTTTTCCCACTGAATTCTGCAAAGTTTTTAAGACTAGCAAATTACAATAGTATTTTGCTTTGTGAAATAATCTTCCTTGCTCTCCCTAATCTCTTTGTCTCCACAAAGTCTATAATTTAATGGAGCAGGATGCTTCGAAATATTGCCAAGGCCATTATCTCAAGTGTTATTAATAAACTTGCCTCCAAGACACGCCCATACTCACATTCCCACATGCACCCATTTCACATGGAAGGCACAGAGAATGCCTCAGCCCCTGCGGGCAACGTTTCTGAGTGCTAAAGAAATAGGTAGGGCATGGCAAACACATGAAAAACCACTGTCATATCCAGGAGAAAGCAGGCTGAGCAGCCCATTTGCCAAGCTCTAAGTTTCCTGGAGCAAACAAGTCACAGGAAACTCCTCAAACAAGCCAGAGCTGGCCACACAAAAAGCGTAGCCCCTCCCTTTGGTTGTTACGTTGATAATGAGGCAATCCCTGGCCAGAGGGCTTGAGGAATAGGAAGGCAGGAACAGGAAATTTCAAGATCCAGTTCATCTAATACCATAGTGAAACACTGGCTACCAGAGCACAGAAAAATATGTACCCCCATCAAATTTCCCTGATCCAAAAGCACGAAATAGATGGTTCAGGGAGATAAAGTCTTCTCAGAAATGTATAGAGCTGCTTTGTTCATCACCCGTAGTTTGTCTAATAAATACATAAATGCGTAGCAGGTGAATAAGGGCACAGACACACTGAGGGAAGTAAGCAGGGAGCACCTCCATTGACAGGTAGCCAGTTAGCTTGCCCTGGTTTGCTTTCTTGGTACCAAAGAAACAGGAGATGAGGCTGGTCAGCCACAATCATACCTGCAGGAGGAAAACCACACTGATTTCTGCCACACAGTTCTGCTCTGCGTTGCAGTGCAAGTTCTTATTCACCAAAAACAATACAGACACAACATATCTCTTAGACCGACCTAGTACCTGACATACTGTACTCTCTTCTAGATGCTTTAGGCCAGCCTTGGCTTTAACTAAGAGCAGGAAGATTTGCAAACACTCAAGATCTTGTAGCTTCTTTCCTCTTCTTTCTGCTGATCAGGTTTGTTCCCTTTGCTGGCTCCTAACACACCTGCTAACTCACATCAGGACGCTTTAGCTCCTCTCAATGCTTTCTAGAGTGTCTAGTCTCTTAGACCAATGCAAGAGGTGTTAATCTTTATCCCCAGCTTCTCCATGCTCACCTCACAGACCCATTTTGCCATTGGGTAGAGCCCTGTGATACAGTCCAACAGCAGTAAAAGAAGTAGGTGTGACGCAGTTCGTCACACACACACAAACACACACTCACACTTTGATCAGAAGGCATGAACTAAGAACTACCTTTATTTGAAAGTCTGACTCCATATATAGTATATCTACAAAGGCCAGGGATTGGGGGACAAGGTTGACACCTCTCCCCATCCCATTGGTCAAGACAACTGTCCATCAGCTGTCCATATCTCGAAGAACAGGAATGTAAACTTTCCTTGAAACTATACAGTAACATTGGCTGTGTGTACAGACCAGGGCGTGAGAAAGAACCCAAAACAGGAAACTGTGAAACAGAAGAGAAGGCTGAAAAAATCAGGGTGACAGTAGGTGTGTAGTTTTCTACACGCACAGCACCAAATTTAGTGTTGACAATGACCTCTCTGCCATTTCACACCTCACTGCTTCCTACCTTTTTTCCCTGAATCCTTTAGTACCCCTATACCCATTCCCTGCAAACACTATACAAGATGGCACAACTGGTCCTTAAACCACCTGCCTGCTATAAACTACAGAAGAATTGCAGATACTTTATTTTCTCTCAGGAGTTCACAAAAATCTCTCTCTGCAGGCACTAGAGAGCTAGGCCAAAACACCATGTTAAAATAACCAAACTTTGGGGTTTGGTTTTCTCTTGGAGAAGGAAGTACCTTCCATGTTTTGCCATTTCCAGGCCTTCCTTTGAATATCCGTTCTTTTCTTTAAATAACAAGGGGTAGTAGTCAAGTGAATCAAGGGCTACTTGATCCATTGTTTGGCCCCCCGCCAGGTTCTGCTGGTCCCGCTTTCCCTCTCAACCACCCGTTTTTCTATCGGTCCTGTAATTTGGGCAGATTAAGATGTATAGCCTGTAAATTGGCTAAACTTTTCCAGGCTGCTTTAATAAGACTTCAATAATAGGGCTGGCTTTTTTTTTTTTTTTTTAATATTTTCCTTAACGTGACCCATATGGAAATAAAAAGATATATTTTTTAACGTATGCTAGATTACGGCCGACATTTTCCTCAAATTAAAATTCATGCTTCAGCAGCAGCATACATTTTCAATGATGTCAAATACATTTTTTCAGCCAACTGGCTGGGGTCACCCTTATAACTCAAAGTTTAAGTGTGCTGGATAATCAGTAGAACATGTGAGACTCTGTAGGGCACTGTGGCTTCCTCGGTGCCTGCTCAGGAGCACACAGGGCCTATTCTACTCTGAGGCACTCGGGGCAGGACATACGGAATAAGACAGTGATAAAGCTCTGCCTCAGAATGAGCTGACAGCACATAGCTCACAGCAGGAACCAGGTGGCTCCTGCCCATGTCAGCATCAAGCTCTTCCAGCAGAGATCACCAGGACGTAACCACCACACTCAGCTAAGACTAAATCTACAGGCTAAGCTAAAACCGCCAGCACTTCTCCACTGACAGATGGGGTGTCCTTTATTAAGATATACCGTACAAGCCTTGTCCACCATTCCTATTATCATTTTGTTGGGAATGATGCCCAGTGGCAGCAGCCACAACCTAAACAAGGGTTGTTCTTAGCTTTGTTCATAGCATAGACATTACTGAATTACTTATTTACCTGATTTTCCCACCTTAAGAATAAAGTCAGAATATTACCTGTAACATAGCAAATGTTTGGGTGCATTGACACTATCTTTTTAAACCTTATTTTAAAGCAACTTCAATGGATCGCAACTAAGGCTGAATCAGAATTTAAACAAATTTCAACTGACATATCTGGAGAGACTAAATTCAAACAACATCGAGAAACATTTTCCAAACACTAAAGCAAAAGAGAGAGTTGTTTCAATTTCCATGCAGAAGTTCCGTTTCCTGACAACTCTTTTAACTCGCAAGTAGCTGATAATGAATCCACAATTGCTTGGGGAACCGCAGGAAACACCAGGCTTTTCAGCTTTAGATGGGTTTTATCCTTTTTTNCTTTTGTTGGGTTTTTGCCTTTTTTTTTTTTTTTTTTTTTTTTTTTAATTTCACTCTACGGCTTGCGATTAGAAATTGCATTGTCATACAATTCAGTCCAAAATTCCCATTTCTATCAAAAAGGATCGCCATTCAGCTTTACAGAAAAATGTGTTCTAAGTAATTTCATAGCTAGCACAGGTAGTGATAGCTTAGAATGGAAACTGAAACCTGGCCTATACTTAAAAGTTGCATAAGAATACTGGTATTGACTGGGTGTAGAGAGTTACCCCTATAACCCTAATATGGATGAATTCAAAACTGGGCAAAAAACTTAAAAGCAAACTACTAAAGTCAATTTGTTTCCAGGGCTTGCCTCAGGCGTGAGGATCTCCTTATAAACTATGTAGATAAACAGTTTTTTTAAAGCTGTGGCTCCACTCAGAAGATTCAGTGATACAATTGTATCAGGGTATTTATAACGGCAAATACTTTATAGTTAATGCATAAAAACCCACCAAAACCTCACATACAGTGTAAATGGCAGGTAATTAATATTCAAGGGATTATGTTACTTCAAATAAGATTCAAAAAGGTTAAGGGATCCAAGTATCAGGCTTTCCCCCATAAATAAATTTGTTCAGTCACACCTGGCTTGCCCAACCCCTCCATCTTCCTATCACTATTCTGCTTCTCTTCTGTTTAAAGATTCATCCTGTGAAATATTCATTTTTAGCCCAGGACTCACAGACACTGAGGCCCCCCTGGGGCCTTGCTCTATCACTGTACAATTCTAATAGGGTTTTTACTAAACAATAATGAAGTTATTACTAAATAACTGTACTAAGAACATATTTGTGACTGTGCATATTCAGATTTCCTGGAGAAGCAAGTCCTGACTTACTGAGTGGAGCCCAGATGAGCCACCAAAGGCTCTGGAGCACTTTTTTATCCCAGGATGCAGAAGACACAGTGGGAATTAAGGAGAAAATTATGTGACCCTAAAGGTAAGGATCTGCTGAACAAGAATAACAATGTTTTTATGAAAGCTGTCCACAATCATAAGCAGAAACAACCATAGTATTAGAAATGCAGACTAGGACACAACCAAACCTTCAGGCAGGTCATCATTGAAATGAACATGAACTGGACTGTTGATACTGAAACAGACAACAAAGAGTTTCAAAGTCATTTGTAGCATTTCACAAACAATACCTACACGAAAGGCCATAAACTACAACACAAGAAGCTACACCTTAGTGTGAGGAAGAACTTATTTCCATGGAGGGTAGCAGAGCACTGGAACACCTGAAGTCTCCCTCTCTGGAGACATTCCAAACCCACTTGGATATGTTCCTTTGTCACCTTCACTAGGTAACTCACTTTGCAAGGGAGTGTGACTGGATGATCTGCAGAGGTCCTTTCCAACCCTGACAATCCTCTGAACCTGTGAAAGCCGCGTTTACTGCACCTGAGGCCACTTCTTTGCCTCCAACTTCATCCCACCACGAGCACTCCCTGAGGGGCCACATCACCGTGACACCTCATGTCCCTCCATGCCTCACGGCTTCACGTGCTTGAACCTTAGGGCTGCATCACCGTGATGCCTCATGCTTGCCCATGATCCACAGCTTCCCACCCTTGGGCCTCAGAGCTGCATCACCGCGATGCCTCGTGTCCCTCCACGCCTCAGCTTCACACACTCGAGCCCCAGAGCAGCATCACCGCTCCTCATGTCCCTCTGCACCTCATGGCTTTGGGCGCTTGAGCCCCATGGCGGCATCACCAGGCACCATTTCCCTCCACACCTCATGGCTTCACACACTCAAACCCTAGGGCTGCATCACCATGATGCCTCATGATCCTCCATGCTCCACAGCTTCCCAGCCTTGAGACTCAGAGCCGTATCACTGAGCCTCATGTCCCTCCACACCTCACAACTTCCTGCCCTTGGGCTTCATGGCCACATCACCAGGCCTTGTGCTCCTTCACAGCTCAGGCCACCATCGCTCTGCCCTCCCTGTTACACTGCCACCGCAGCAGGTACCTGGTCACCTGTATTCTTCCAGAAGCACATTCCAGAGCCAGGGACATCCCAGGTAGGTTTGAGGAAGAGATTCTCTTGAGTATTAGAGAGTCACAGAATGGTTTGCGTTGGAAGGGACTTTTAAGTTTCATCTCGTCCCAATCCCTGCCATGGGCAGGGACACCTACTATCCCACATTGCTCCAAGCCATGTCCAGCCTGGCTGCGGACATTTCCAGGGATGAGGCAGACACAGCTTCTCTGGGCAACCTGTGCCAGGTCTTCACCTCACAGCACTGGGACCCTGTAAAAGGAGAATGTTGGCTACCCTCAGGTGGAGATGAGGGGTGGCAATTATTTTCCAAATGCAGCTTTGTGGAATTCTATTAAACTCACTCATGGCCTATTGAGT
Organism: Donacobius atricapilla; assembly: GCA_013397315.1. NCBI lineage: Eukaryota > Metazoa > Chordata > Aves > Passeriformes > Mimidae > Donacobius > Donacobius atricapilla. Next base: position 132,375 of record WBMY01018199.1, on the reverse strand, counting down.
CAAATAAAATAAATTTAATTAAAGAAATAAATTTGTCACCACAAAGTAGACAGAAAATACCTTGGTTTCTTCTTTCATTGTGAGGGTTTGAATGGCCTTTCCCCGTCTCCTGGTCCACACTAGCACTAGCAAGATATAAGCATTCAGATAACACTAAAGGCTGAAACTGAGGCAAGTAACAAGGATCAAGATGACTCCTGATAAAATTAGTTTCACTCTTGGTTAGAGCATGGTGCTAATAACACCAAGGTTGTAGGTTTAAATCCTGTACAGGCCATAAATATTTAAGAGTTGGACTCAGTGATCGTTGTGGGTACCTTCCAACTCAGACTATTCTGTGAATCAAAATCTGTGTGTATTCTGTACTGTCATGTTTGTTGAAGCAAAAATACAGAAGGTAATTGAGGCAGTTTCCTGAAAATCAAAAAGTTCTCCCTGGGGTTCTCATTGGTCTGAAGTTTATTCTCCTATGTTTCTCTCTAAACTCTGTATTTAATCAACTTATTGTCATTGATCAGCCATAATTAAGCAAAGCCGCAGCTCTGATTGGATATTGCTGCATTTTCACTGAGCACCAGAAACATTTTTTAATGATAAGACGTGTTAGACAGTTGAACTCTTTTTCAATGGAACTCACAGAGGCCCTGTTATTACAGCCAGTGGTAAATCCATTGTACAAAATACTCTGTAAGCAGTAGTTTCAGGACGAAACTAAACTGATGTTCTCTCTATGAACCATAGGAGGTGTGAAAAAGCTTGGATTTCCCAGCTGCCTTGCCTAGACTGCTTACACCAGTGTATAATAAAGAACTCAGTTCTATAAGCGCTTCAGAACTTTCTGGAAGGTGGTAAGTAGCCTTGACTCCCCAAATCATTGAAACTGTTCAATTTTCAGCAGCAGAGAAGGGTTATATCTACTGAAACAGGTTCCTAACAAAATACAGAAATGGGCAAGAGTAGCCTTGATTCAAAATTTTAATTCAGCATCAACGTATTTATTTCTTTTGATTGTGAACATTTTCACACTCTACAATAGTAACAAAAGCATTTAATTTGCATTTAAATCCCCTTATTCCATAGCTAACACACTGAACTGTGAAAAAGATTTCAGACTATTTTTCTCAGATCATTTGTAGGTGTCCTATTTTATTTATGAACTGAAGGATGAAATGGAACTAAAAATTGGAGAGTGATATCTTGAAATTGCCTGTTACCCAGATATACTAGTAATCTCATTAAAATATTCTGTATTAGAGTTCCATAAGATGTTCTCAATCAAACAGGTCTATGGAAAAATTCCTAACTATTAAAGTAGAGTACAGAAAAAGGTGAAGAGAAGGAAGGATGCAGATTTTAAAAGAAGTTTAGGAATACTGAATAGAATAAATGCCCGGTAGGAAATAGGGGGAAAAATCAAGTAATTGTGTTTGCCTCCGTACTAAGTATTACAGAAATACCCTGCTTTGGCTGATGAGAGGAAAAGACTGGGAAATGGAAGATGTTTTGAGTGTTCACTACCCAGGCAGTGGAGTGGTTTGAAGTGTGCTCTGGTACAGCTGTGTTCTGTCACACAGCCATGTGAATGCAGCCTTTGGTCTTTGCCAGGACACTGAGGTAAGAGTGAGTAGTGTCAGCTCCCACCACCTCCCAGCCCTGGCTGTGCACAGCAGGTGCTGCAGGCTCACAGCCAGGTGAAAGCCACCTTGTTTTCCCAGCTAGGCATTCCACAGGGTTACTGGAAAACTGCTTCAAGTGGCCATCCTGTACTAGGCAGCGTTTCTCACAACATGAACTGATTCTAATGGACCCTAGAGGGCAACTGATATTTTCTAGTATTTGCTATGGCACTTCAGGAATGAAAATAACTCTTGCCAGACTAAACAGGGCTAAATGAAATGAACAAATATTCTGTCTCTAGGACAAGTGCAATAACTTGTAGTTATAGGGCAGTGGAGAAGCTGACAGCATTATTTTGTGTCACAGTGCACAGCTTTGGTCTGTTGACTGAGGCGGATTTTGTATTCCCATGTATCTTATCATCAGCACTTTCAAATCAATTTTGTTCTTTTGAGCAAGGGAAGTGAGAGTTGGAGGTTGGATTTTTATTAGGCGCAGCTGGTCCAATGGACGTCATTTGTTCCTAAAGCCAGGGCTGTCTTCCATATGAAACTGTGGGGTGGATGGTGGGCAGGGGGAATCACTTGAAGTAGTTTCAACAGCTGGGGGTCAAATTATAGGGAAAAGTGGAGAGAAGTGAAATTTACTTGAAGGACTGGAAGGAAAAAGATGTGATATGTGGCCTGACATAGCCAAGCAAAGTGAACACTGCCATTGCACTATTACTTTGCAGACAATCCAAAAAAACCAAAAGGGCCTATTAAGGCTGTCTCTGTGGAGATCTAATTAGGTCATATAAACAATCTCTGTTGTTAATAGGACCCTTTAACGGTACATGGACACCTTAAGAAGTCTGTAAGTAGATATAGGAAAGATTCTGATCTATTATGGAGTAAGAAGTGAACAAGGGCAAAGAAATAACAGATGAGAAATTGACATAGGGGGGAAAAAACGGTCTATAAATAGAATTATTGAAGTAGGAGAGGAACGTGAGAGCCTTATTATTCCCTAGAGGGGACATTGTCCTATTACATTAGACATGATCTGCTTTATTTGCTTGAAGTTAAGGGAATGGAGAGGAGGAACTGGTAGGAAACAATGCATTTTGAGGGGAAAGAAAAAACTTCCAAGGGAAAGTGTGGGAAAGATCATGCTAGAAGAATGTGTTTGCTTAGAGTGACTGATAGCAGTGACTACCTGTATCATCCTAGTGAAAGAGATATAGAGGAAAGTTTGGTATAAATTAAAATAAAATCACAAGTGCAGTGAGGCCACTTCTGGCTTCAAGACATCACCCAAGAAAGGTGTCAAAGGCGTGTGGTTCCTCACTCAGTGCAGGCCCAAGTGATCCACTCACCCTTACACTGCAGCTGTGGTCCCTCTTTACAGTTTTCTTCCCACCCTCCCAAATTTCCAGGTAGCAAATAACTGTTTCACACATATTGCTACCATTCTGTCCCAATAATATTCTGACCACTTCTCTAGCACAGAACCCCACTCCTGTACTTGTTACAGCTAAGGATTGAGTAATATTTTTATGAACATATCCTAGAATCTTGAAAGAGTTATGGACTTAATCATAGCAGGATACTCTGTGGGCCAGCAAATGTTCAGAGTATATAGCAGTGTACGTGGATAAGGGAGAAATTAATATCTGAATATCTGTAGAAAGCACGCACTGAATGAGCAGTTGTTCATGGCATACTTGGAATGTGCTGTTCAGTCACCAATGGGTATATAGTGTTTCTGTCACCTGAGTCCTGTGACTGGCTCACTTGAGGTGAATTTGCAGGTGGGATATTCACAGTGGCCTGATTCTGAGCTATTTGCAACAAGCAATATTGCACACTAACACTTACAGGTAGTAAAGCACCTGAAATTTCAGAATGTCACAATCCACTTACCAGTGGCTAAGTACTATAAAGAGCCTAATTCAGTACTCAGACAGAATCTTCCCTTGGGTATTGAAGTCCCACTGAATCAGATGCTAAGGGAGTCATAACCGTGAGAAAAAAAACCATTTTGGCATGGCCCTACAGCATTTTATCAGCAGTATTTAAGCTCCTCAATACCCATATGAAAACCAGAGGGGTTATATGGCTTTGCTTATGCTGTGCTGAATAATTTCCTAAAGATTGTATAGGAAACCTGTAGTTCATCCTGTAAAAAGCATCCCAATCCTTCACTCATTGAGGAAGACTGCAAGTTTAGCTGTCCCAGGGAAAGGGATAGCTTAGATGATTTCCTGGCTTCCTTCCTGGCCTGTTTTCTATGACTCTGCTGTGTTCCATAAAGTAAGTCTGACACTCCACTGCTTGGATTTTGGAGCAGCCAAGTCATGACTAGTTGAAAAATCCCAGTGGAGGGACTGTGTCTACTCATTACCCTGAATAGTTTTTACCAGTATATGTTGCCTAGAACCAAGGGCAAGATTGGAATACTGCTAGTCTCAGGAGGAAGCCAGGAATTTTAGAAGCAGCACTGACAATAATATGAGCTACCTGTAGCAGAATTTCTTCAAACTCAACTACATCTGCGTAGGCGTTTACAGAAAAGTATCCTCATTTTAAATCACTTTATTCACAAATCTGTCATCTGTTGCTGTTTATGCAACGGAAGCAGTCAAAGAGCTGCCTGAGAGTTCACCCTGCCATGACTGAGCTGCATTTCACTTTAGATCAGGATGGAACTTGTTTACAATAGGTCTTTGTCTATTGCAAAAGTTTGTGACCAGGGGTTTCGGGAAGGCCAAAAATAAGAGCACAAAAACTAATTTTAAATATTTCTAACAGAACAAGTAATCTATATGCCAAATATATACAGGTACCCTGTATATCAGCAGGTGCCACCACGTATAGGAAACTCAACGCAGTGACTTGGTAGAAAACCAGCTGAGCTGATACTGTGTTTTGCTGGTGACATCATCACTGCTGGATGGCTCTTTGGAATAAATAACTTCTTCCACATGTTCCTAAGCACACAACTCCCAAAATAAATTTCAATTGCTGTAAGGCTCAAGGACGTCCTAAATCACCTTGGGTTAATAAGCAGCAGAAATAGAAAAGGAATGAGTCCAGGATTTGTTTTTATTTCACTAGAAATACTTCAGATGAAGCAATTGTTAAATGCATTAAATACTATGCAGGGCGAGCAGGAAATAAAAGCATGAAGGTGGGGGTGATCTGGAAGCAGTGATGGAGAGAGCTGAGGGGTGCACCTGGCACTGTGAGATCACCCTAGTAAGAGCTGGTTTAAAATTTCTGTTGATGACAGGCAGTTCAGTGACACTTGACAGTTTTATCACACCAGAGCACACTAATTTCACTGCTTACATGGTGCATGTGCTTGCATTTTACTGGTGTTTGTCCACCTCCCCACCCATCTGCCACAGTTACCCGAATGCAGTGACTTGAGTCACAAAGTTGCTTTGCTCTCATTCTCTCTGTCCTATACCACATCACTCTGAAAATCCAGTAGGGAAGAATTGACGCTGTTCATCACAGACACACAAAGACACACACACTCACTTCAATCAGAAAGCATGAACTAATAACTGAGTTTATTTTAAAAGATCTGACTCCATTATATAGTATTTTTACAAAGGCCAGGGATTGGCAGAGAAAGTTGACACCTCTCCCCATCCCATTGGTCAAGACAACTGTCCATCAGCTGTCCAGGTCTCTAAGAACAAGAATAAAAACTACTTTGAAGTTATGAAAACATTAGCCGATGTTTACAGACCAAAGTGTGAGAAGAAACTTATACCATGAAACTGTGAAACAAAAGAGAAGGCTGAAGAATCAGGGCAACAAAGAATGCCATCTATTTATCCCAGGAAATACTACCAAAGACTGAGTGTTTTAAAAACTCTGAATAGCACAAGAGTTTGAGAGTTCCACTAAGTGGAATTTTGATCTCATTAATTTTTTTTTTTTTAGAGACTTACACCTTTTATGAGCATTTCATCATGTATTTGCTGTATAGAAATTGTTCTCTGTCCCAAATCCAACCCTGTATCCTCTGTCCCACCTCCCATGTTTATAGAGAATGCCATAATCATATGGTGCTAATATTGTGTCTGTCACAAAGCAGATATGTCTAAGTGGCAGCCTTTCAGATTTTAGCTCCCTCTTCTAGAAAACTGCACTTGCAATTGCTTTCAGCTGCACATTCTCAGCTCAGACACCTTAAAGACTATGGAGGGCCATAGTGATGTTTTAGAGGTCCTCATCTTCACATTCTAAAAGCTCTCAGCTTAGTTAAGGCTGTATTATAAAGATCCAAAACCACATCATACTATCATACAGCCCTTGGATTCATGCATGTAGCAATCCAAATCTATATATTTAATCAGCTGAGACCGAGACCTTAACAATCACTTCTCAGAAGCAGAAGTACTAAAGATGCCTACATTGAGGCAGACTTTTGTAAGCTTTGAGCTGTTCCACGGTCCTTCCACAAACAGTGAGAGACTTGTGTGGCAAGCTCTAACTATGCAAGTCAAGATTATTAGCATGTGACACCACCACCGTGCTTTTCCATGGCAGGAGGGCACAGTGCCTGGGACGCTGCAGTAGCAGAGCTGGTGGGTGACCCGTGTGTGCTCTCTGGCCTCCCAAGAAGAGAACCCAAGTAGTCTCTGACAAGCCTTGTCCTTCACACCCCGAGACCTTGCTGTAAGCACTGTTCCTCCAGGACCAGTCAGGGCAGCAAGAGGAGGGCTGGGACAGAGGACAGCAAGCCCAGGGAAGTTTAGTTTAGCAGGCTATAAATCCCCCTTCCCCTCCTCCCCTCTTTATTGCCTGTCTTTGGAAAACACAATCCAATATAAACCAGAGAGAGTGGAAGCAGGGCAATAAAACTGTATGGCAGGAGCACGAGTGTCACAGGGGTGTTATATTACTGGCATTCCAAGTGGCTGATGTCAGGCAGTGAGCAGGAGGGCCCAATAACCCACCAGGGCAAAGAAATGTCACAACTGTCCTTGTCGGCCTGTGACATCCCTTCTGTTCAGATGCATTCTCAACTCCTACACTCTTCATCTCTTCTGCCCTTTGCTACTCCCAAGTCCTTTTGTTATGATTTCAAGGGCTCTGGTTTCCAGGCTGTTCAAGTTGAACACTCAGGCCTTTTGACCACGAGACAAAATATTCTTGAAACGCATGATGCATTGTCTGATCCATGTGTAACAGGATTGGCAGTGCTGCACATACAAAAATTATTTCTTGATGTGCACATGGCTGGATTAAAATACATATGTACTGGTTTATTTTAAAAATTCATTTATGTGAACTCTTTTTAGATAAGGCCAAGAGTCTCAAAACTGGTTAGCAGTTCTGAGTGCCCTACATGAGTGATGGTTTTCAAAGGACTGGCTCCCAGAATTTTCTGTACACCAGGCCCCTTTAAGGTACCATTAATTGTGCACTTAAAAAAGTTTTCAACTGTCTTTGCCAATGCATGCTCTGAAAAATTGAAGGAAAGACACTTAACCACAAGTTCCAAGGTATAAATATTGCTCAGAAAATCAGATGTACTTCCATTCATAGGAGCAGGCACAAGTACGATTTCTTGGGGCTAAGTTTCTTTCTCCTCAGTTGTCTTCAGTTAGGTGTTTCCTATAAATTAACTTGCAAAGCTCATGTAATTGGTAGACTGAAAGAATTATCTCTGGAAAAGAATTCATCCTGCTTTTTTTTGGATACACTTGTACAATCAAAATTAAGCCAGCTTAAGTCAAGATGCATAACTCATGTCTTTCCCTCTCTTCTCATTGTTGGTATTGTTCAGAGTTGGTTTGGGTTGGATCAGTTTCTTGACTTGATTTGTTCTGCAGCTGTACAAATGCTTGCTGGCACACGAGACATGGGGAAAAACACAGCTAAGGACAAGGGAATATGAGGTGAACTTCTGGGGACAGCCTCCCTTATGTGGACTTAGAGGAACCCTTTAACAGCACCCAGAGATGCTTACCACGATGGCTTTGTCATCCTCTAGGTTTGCACATTTTTCTGTGGAGTTAGGACATGTAACAAACTTAGAGACCTCAGGACAACCAAAGTTTGGTGAGGTGAATCTCACAATTATTTACAATTTAAGTATATTCTACTTCTAAGGGGTACTCAACAGTGCCAATATGCTCATTGAAATGGTAAATTATGAAAGTAGATTCACAGAGCCCTGTGATTGAATTTCTCTGCCATTTTATAAATATGACACATGGGGTAGTTTTGGAGCATGCTGGGAAAAAATATCCAAATTAACTTTTGAAGTGGACCAATTAAAGCATAGTAAATCCCTGTGTAGACACTCTTCCTGAGTATCAAAGAGGCCTTAATTCAGGTCAAACTAATTTACTTTGTATTGAAGTAAAACAAATCAAATAAAGGTCCCTTTAATCCTAAATGAGAGTGCCCATGCAGGCGGGTGGAGGGGGCTTAGCGCTATACAGAATTTAATGGCATTTGATAGCAATTACTTAGAATAATCTCCTTTATGAGCTTTTTGGACACTCCTCTCAAATTCAGTTGCACTGTTTGTTTAATTATATGGAATAAAGTTGACATTGAAGAGTTAACATTGGAAATTTAATTTCAAAGGGTTTTCAGTACATTACATGTTAAGATTTTGAATGGCCAAGGAAGCAGGAGAAGGACATGTGATTATCTCACCATTATAGATATGCATTGCTCTCCATCTCATTTATTTCTACACATTTCCCTAAGTTCGCATAGCACTGATTTTTAGATCTGAGTTAACTTTTTGGTTCAACACAGACTCAGAAGAGAAAGCTGTTAGATTAATGATTTAGTTCCCTGGTCTACATCTGAAAGGCAATTCTCTTCAGTCTCTTCGCCATCCAAATGGATATATAATGTACAGAGTATCATACTATTTTGCATGAACATATAACACCTTAAATCCTGTGATCCCAAAGGGTCTTCCAAATGTCAGTGAACAAAGCCTCCACGCTGCCCCTGAGACATCCAGAGAAGAGCCATTATCTCAAATTTACAGATAGGAAAGACACGATTATAAGAAGTGAATTGCCTTGCCTATGGTCACACACAAGGAGAGAATGACTGCATGGCATAAAACCAATTCTTCTAAATCCCTGTTTTGTGACTCAGTCACAAGACTGCCCTTCTCTATTGTTTTATAACAAGCCTTATTTCCACTATCTCCCCTTCCAGAAATTCTGCTGTCAATACCATCCTTTCTGTGGTAGCCACATTGTCTGGCAGTATCTATTCGGAAAGATGGAGAAGTTACTGGTGGTATGCTTTAGGACTGCCATGGCACTTCAGTGTGGTGGGGTCTTTCTGCTCCTAATCCATTGTATCAGCTCCTGGCAATTCAAGCCGTGTCTACTGAATTGCTGGGGGTGAAAGGTCAATGCATTAAGCATAGCAGATTAATACACTGCAGTAAATCCCAGAACCAGCACTTTAAGGAGTCAGTAATATTTCACACGTGATTGTTCTACCAATTGATTGCACCATCTTGTGAGTGCGTTTTGTGTGTGTATTTCTTTGACTCCATTTACGAGCTTTCCCAAGCTCCCCTGTTTAGTCGAGATTGCTGTGTCCCACACTGGTTGCACTTTGATCAGGGAAATTCAATACCTGAGGTCTGGGCTTTATAGGAAAGCAAGGTCCAGATTAAGGGAATTAGCCACAGTATATCACAACTAATAAAAGAGTGATTGAGCCCCACCACAGTGCTACCCCAGGGGATGGGAGGAAAAAGGAGGGGGGCAGTTAGTGGAGGGGGAGGAAGACTTGCAGATAAAGCCATGTCCATAATTAAAAATTAATAGACCTGCTATCACATCATGCCTCTTAGAGTGTTAGCAACGAAAGCAACATCTTTTCACAAAATGTTGCAGCTATAGCCTTTTCTTTCCTTTTTTCCTTTCCCATTTCTTCCTGTTGACCTTGTCCATTCCCACATTTTCAGTGCAACTAAATTACAAGGCTTTTTAGGAATTTTGTGGAGAAATAAATCATATTTGTTTTATTTTTATGTCCAGTTCATGGCAGTGATTAAATAACTCAGGTCAGTAGGAGCTGTAATTTCAGATGCTTGACAAAAGCAGGAGTAGTAGCACCAACTATTGTGTGGATGCTGGGATTTCTCTCAAGATAAGCCTTGAGAGTTTTGCAAAGGGCTGCTTATTGTTATTATGAACCCAATCAGAATCATCAATCTTTCTTTATCCACACTGCTTTAAAGAAAAGAAAAAAAAGAATCAAACCAGATCTGAGCATGTAGTTTGCTCTTGGACTAAGAAAATTGCTGCAATAATTTTCTTGAAAGGTTTTCACAGTAATATGCCAAGACACAGTGTAGCATCTGCATATCTAAGTCAGGACATAGTAGGTTTTATTATTTTATAGATAGTGACTGAGGAAAGATTACGGATCATTCTATCAGAGGGAATCAGACTACTGCAAAATCCAAATCATTCAGTTACTTAGTCTTCACTAACGCTCTGAGCTTCACTTTGTTCTGATTTCCTTGTCCATTTTTTTCTGAGTTCTTAATCCAGACCAAACTTCCCCTGAGTTTTTCTTATTCTTTTTAAAGATATTTGCTTGAACTATGAGTGGCAGAAAGAGTAGAAAAAGACCCAGCACATAATGCCTGTCTGGCATCTCCTTTGTCATACACATGGCTGGGGCTGGGTACACTGTTAGAGGTGCAGTGGTACATGAACAGCCTTCGTTTTTTTCCCAAGCTGAGTATTTGATTTTTCATGTTCCCTGTCCATGATATTTGTTTGGAAAACAAATATAGAAAATAATCTAATTTTATAGTATCTCTTTGCATTTAGAGGTCTGTTAATGTAATGACTTTGGTGCTTCCTAATTTGAATCTGCAAAAGCATTTTAGCATACACCTAATCTGACCTATTGTGTGTTGTAGGAGTTTTCTTTTCAGAGAACACCTGACCATGCACAGTACTTTGAAAGCATAGGCAAAATTTTTTTGTCCCCTTGTGCCAGCTAATTAAATTTGCCCCAAGTTTTCAGAAATATATAAAGTAATTTTCTTCCAGGATCAGGATTTCCTGCTTTCTAACCCTTCTCTTTTCCATAAGACCAGGAATCTTCATGCCAAAACACACATTTGTGCTTGTCACATTTTCTCTAAGCAAACCAGGTTCCCAGCCTCCTTAGTTTTGATATCATTTCAAGAGGACATACAAAAAATGAACAGAAAAGAATGTTCAATTCAAGCTCATTATGTTGTGAAAACTATCAATAATTCAAGACAAATAGTTGGTTGACTTGAGCAGAAAATTTTGGTTAAATATCCGTTCGTAGAAAGATTTTTTTTTCCCTGACACGACTGAGGCATCTCTTTGAATTGTCTGTCAAAAGTAGACTAAACTCAAGAGCAAAATTATATATATTAGTTGAAATAATGACAGCACTGATATGTATTAAACTTGCCTGAGTATGAGCAAACCCACTTTACTGTGGTACAGAAGTTATACATTCAGGAAGATATTATTTTATTTGAAATTAAAATGTAAATAGGGTGGAGAATTTCAGTTTTGTGATCACCTGCTTTTAAAAACTTGAACCTAAACTTTATGTCCCATAAAATCTTATTAAATGTCGTGCTCTTATGTAGTCTGTTACCTCCCAGTAATTAAAGACCAGCTAATACAACTTTGTGACAGCACAGCAATGCTACCTTCTCTTACTGAAGATGATCAACACTGAGCAGTTTTTTTCCTTTCTAATCCCCCACTGTCACCTGTGATTCTGCATTACTCATAATTTTTAGTGGCTTAGATTATCCGTTTTCATTATTTCATTATTTACCTGCCAAATAACAGGGAAAAAATTATAAACCCCACTTTCTCTAAAAAACCCTCTAGCTGTCATATCAGACTTTGCCTTTAACCCAGTGTCCTGTGCATGAATGGATCATGGATCTGGGTATCAGTGAGGCAAAGTTGTGAAGGGAAATCACGTCAATAAACAAACAGGGAAACTTGTTTGAGAAACCCATTTTAAATGAAAAAAACCCCAAACAAACAAACAAACAAACAAAAAACCACAAAAACCAAACCTGAGCAATCAATGTACCTAATGCAATTCAGCTTTCCTTAGCATCCCCAGTCCAGTCCCTGATAGCCCTCCAAGCTACAACTATTGTAAGTTTACTTCATAGTCCTGAAACTTCAGCATTTTAATGAGGCAAAGTTTTCCCCATAGAAGCTAAGCTCTAGCAGGAATGCCTAGATAAGAGCCAAATATTGAAAATCTTTATGTACACAGTAATCCCTTTTCATACAATACAGCCATACAGCTAAGAAATTGATTTCTTTCAGAAGAAAACAAGACAGCAGCACCCATTAGTTCTTAGTCAAATATTAGATGAAATTACTTAAATGCAAAATTTATGGCATTTATTCAGTACAGGATTCAGACTGGTTTTTTAACTGCTTTGTTACTTTTTCCAATACATGAGCAATTTACATGATGAGGGATTAACTACCAATTCTTAAGGCATTTATTCCTGCTTCTATTCAACTGAATGGTAAAATCTCAATAGTTTTGAACAATGAAGAATCTAAGTTGATAAAAAGTCTACTGAAGATTCCTATCAATCTCCATAGTCTTTGCAGCAGGATCCTACATGTGTGTAAACTTGAAACAGCTCAGTGGACTTATTTAGAACAACCCAAAACAAGTTTGTTACTGTAACTTGAGCCTGTTTTATAAAGTGGCAGGAAATAAAGACACTGTTGATGGGTGGAACTCAGGAAATTGATTAAACCCCTCAAAATCTCTCTTTTGAGATCTATCTCCACAAGCAGCGGATGAATGCTACAAGTGATGATGAAATGCCAGTGAGCAGGGCCAGCCCACATCAACTGTTTCATGACTGCTTGCCAGACAAACAAATTGGTTGTCAGAGCAGCAGGAGAAATACTCGGACTGTCAGTAACCAGAGGTTGAAAATCTGGCAAGGTCAGTCTTTCCCTCTGATCCCGACACTCGGATGTTGACTTCTGATCCCCCCTGAGAATGTGATAAAATTCATAGAAACTAAAACTGCTTTTAAGGTAGTTAGATAGGTAGCAACTAGGCATTAAAATATTTGTATGAAGATATCCTAAGCTCTGCCAAACAGGATGTGCATTGCTGTATAAAAGCCATCCAGACAGGACATTAAAGTTATAATGCTGTCATCTCCACATAGTCATGAAAGATACTTTTATGAGACTACCACATCTAGCTCAGTTAGCATATTCCCGTTCCAACCAGACTGTACTTTCCAGTAATATTATAAGTCCAGTCTCAGCTATCCAATAACATTTATCTTTTATTTTCACACTTTTTATCCATCTATGTCAATATATGTCTCATAAAGAAAGCCCATTTGTCCTTACCATTTCATAGATAGGGACAAAATTATTTACTCAAAACACTCCAGTGGCAGAGCCAGCAGTAAATGCAGTTTCCTGACTCAGTGCCCTTTTGCTGAACCACATTGTGCTAGTCTAACACTCCCTAATATCTGCAATCACATACAGTAGCCTAGTTATCAATCCCCCATTATCTGTAATAGTTGTCAACCCCCCATTATCTGTAACAACACATACTGTAGTGTTTGGCTCTTCTAAGAAATGAGAGACTAGCAAATATTAGGTGTAATTTTCTGATTTTGATTACTGTTGCCCTAAATGGACAGTGTCATAGTAACCACTCCCCCATCCATCTGTTCCTTCTCAATCATGTATTTTGAAACCATTTGCTAAATGAAACTTCACTCTACCAGGGGATCTGGAGAGATTTTGACCTATACAGTGCTAGTATTCCTCTTCTCTTTTTTTTTTTTTGTTTTTTTTTGTATTATTCCTCTTCTCTTTTTTTTTTTTTTTTGTTTTGTTTTGTTTTGTTTTGTTTTGATTTGCTTTGTTTAAAACAGTCCCTTAAAAATGGGAACAACTACTTCAGTCCAGATTATTAGTACGGGTTCTATGTTCTTCTTACCTGCACTCCAGTTATCTCTTTTCTGTAGTTACAGAACACTGTAAACAGTTGTCACTGGCACAGCTCAATGCAGACCTTTTGTCCATACAACAAGTGGATTTGTTCATCTTTTACTTGAACAGGTACCACTTATCCTCCCACTGTCACCATCTGCCACAGCAAAGGGGGTACTAATGTTTTATAGGAACAGGTTCTGACAAAGCCCTCAGGCCTCCAGTTTTTCCTAAGGGACAAAGAATAGAACACTCAGGGCTGTGGTTAACAGAAGGTGAGCAAAATGCTTCCCAGGTAAGCTTGAAATCAAATGTATCGAGGAATATTTTCTTTGAATGTGTTGTCACTAGATATTCAGAAAGTTTTCAGTGCTTCCTTATATAATGATGACAGTGTGCAAGGAGCTTCCTTGGCATGGAAATCTTGGTTTGGGAAGCTGACAGATCTTAAACCTTAGAGATGACTATCATTTTACCCTGACAGCTTCTAGTTCTAGGCTGCCACATTTGGCATGGCTTCTCATCACCATCATGCTTTGGTAGATACAAAATGTAACATTTTTTAGTCAGGCTGCTATGATGAAAAGCCTTTTTACATAGTGATTCTGGCTGATCTTCTCTTGCCTGGGATAATGCTAACAAATGAAATGCTGCAGTCAGGAGTGAATGTCAGCATACATATGTTCAGAAAGGACAGGCTTGTTGCTAAAGAGAACATGGAAGTAACACAGTGAAGTCAGTATCTAAGTGTGGTGATGCCTCCAGTATGGACTCCTGTAACTGCAGACTCAGGCACGCAAAGCCTGCTATAACCTTGTACTAATTTGTTTTAATCTGGTTTTGTAACCACTTGGCCCGTGAGAACATGTGTATAGCCACAGATAGGTTTAAGGTCTGTTTTTCCTGTGATTCTAATGACATGGAGGGCTGTGGAGTTCAGGACAATCATCACAAAGGGGTGAAGGTTGTTTGACCTGAGCGTATTTGATCTTCTGGACAAGAGGCTAGTTTGAATTAGAAACAGAGGTATAGGTGACTAAAAAAGACATTAATAGGGAGGGGGAAAAATCTGCTGCTTGGGATCCATGTACCTCGATTTGCCATGATGCTGTGTAAGCAACTAGAGAAACCCAGACTTCCAGTGTATAAATGAAGATGGCTTTTTCTGGGGAAATGTGGGCTGGCCTTCCATAGGCATGGAAAGCCTTGAAGCAGCAATAGGAAGATGATAGAAAAGTTCAGTGAGTAAAAAATTTAGCACCCCAAGAATTTCTGTGATTGCACATAGGACATCAGAGGATTTGGGCAAGCTTCAAAACTGAGAAAGTGTGGGAAAATTTGTAAATTGCCCTTTGTCCTCACAAGTGACACTGTGTCCCCTGTCCCTACTCCACTGTTGAATGATGGCACTTCCACAGTTTCCACACAATTTGGTTGCCTAAGAGGAAGATTCTCACAGAAGTGAATCCTCAAGGCCACACTGAGATAACCTGAATGCTTATCCGTTCACTGTGAATCTGTCAAATTTTCCAGCAGGTACTCAGAAAAATATTTCACTACCCTAAAGGCAGGTTCTTAATTTACTTCCTGCCCTGCACGGTGTCTCAGTCTTGCTTGTGTTTTTCTCTTTATTTTGAGAGTAGGGGACTGGGTTTTTTATGGTGGCCATGTTAATCGTATCCCTGGTGGCCACAAAGGAGTTTATAAAAGGGGTGGGTGGCTGGGCTAATTATTTTTTCCATCTGTCTTAGGAGAAGAGTGTTTTAAATAAATACAGCTCTGTTGGAGCAGAAGGATTGCAAGGGTAACGATTTTGTTTCCCTTCCTTTGTCATCCCACCACCCTCCTTCCCACCTCCCAGTTTATTTCCTGCTGTGGAGACAAGTGACTTAGTAAACTATTATTTATTTGTTAAAGATGTCTCTTTCTAGCACTAGCTTTCCTGCTGGGGAGATGAGTATCTATAAAATATTTCCAAAGGTACCTCCTTAAAAGATTTAGTGGGTTTCCCACTAGCACACTCCAAGTCCCGCTGCTGTAAAAGTATCTGGCTGTTTATTTTTCAACATGTCTAAGAGCCTGAGTGATGGAACAAGAGGAAAGTTTTGTTCTTCCACAAATTTTTTAATCTGTTTCTACTTTGAGTATCAGTTCTGTACAGCAGGAGCAAACTGCCAAGCCAGCACTGAGCCCTATTTTGTTTAACAAGGCTCTGGTTTAGCTCAACTTTATACCATGGAGATTAGCTAAGCAGGATTGAGACCTTCATTTTAAACGACTTTGTGAACAGTTGCTAAGCAGGGAGGCTTGAAGTTAAACTCCGGGCTTGAAGGCACTGGGCCACAGATCTCAGTATCACAGTGGCCAACTCAGTTTTTTTAATGTCTCAAGACAAGTTATTTTTTTACTGCACCAGCATCTTTGGAGGAGGCTGTAAATACAATAGGTTCCTGCTGCTCAGCATGGACTTTTTTCACCACTGACACATCAATTCAGTTTTTTTAAGAGCAGACTTTAATTTCTAATTTTTTTTCTCAAAATTCAGTCTGCCATGCATAGTGCTGCATCCAACACCTTTCTGCTTTCCTCATAGAAGTCAGTAGAATATACTACATAAATACTGCATACTAAAAGTATATCTCCTCACAAACGGTATACAGTTTCTTCTCCAATACTATAGAGTTAAGAATTACTATTCTAGTAATCATGCAAGGTGTGTAACACAGCCTTCATACACAGACAGCATTACAGCCTGGTGGCCCAGACAAACTTGACATGCCAGCTTCAGTAGCAATGGTTCTGTACAATATCATGTCATTTGTTTTTTATGACCTCCCTGTATTGCATCAGTCCCAAGGCTATAAAGTAAAACCACACCTTTGGGTCCAATTCTTCCTTGGGAGAAACCCCCAAAATTGATGGATTGGAGATATGAGGACACCAACAAACCCAGTGCCTCTTTTGAGTGAAAACTCCTTCCTATATGGGGTTTTGGTCCAAGTTCTGGTTGTTCAGTGCTGGTGTTGGACCTGGGACAACTTTTAAGCCTGGAGTTGGGCATATTTAGGAGCTACCTGAAGCAGGAGAGTACTTTTGGAACCTTCCAAAAGTAAGGAGCTGAGTTTGGTTCTCTGCTTCCCCCAGGTGGAGGCACCTGTGCTGGCATGGTTCTGAGCTGGGCATGGCCTCTGCTGAGAGCTTTCCTCAGCAGAAGGGAGAATAAATCCCTGGGGAGTCCCTGAGACAAACTGGATGTCTGAAGGAGGCTGCTGAACAGAAGTCTACTGGAGACACAAGGAAGGAGGAACTTCCAGCTTGGGAAGTAGGTAGAATAAGACTGAGATGTCCAAGGTATGTGACTGGTCACTCTCTGTCCACTGTTCTGGGTGAGTTGTATGTGATTCTCTGCCTGAAATCTTCATTGAGCAGAAATGCCATCTTACCATCATAGGATGTGTTTGTACATTACTGCTGAAAGTGTTCCAGGAATATTTGTGTTCACCATCTAGATGAACTAAGAGGGAGAGATCTATGCAGGGAGGAGATAGGGGGAGCATGTTGGAGAGAAGAGGCAGACTAGAAAGAGGCAGACACCGACTTTAGTTCTTTTAAGCCTGGCCATAGAGTGTTTGAGACAACAAGTAGGACTCCTGCATCATCTCACATTGTGGGACAAGCCTACTGGTTTGCCTTGAGCCACAGATCAACACGGGGTAGGTCACTCAAAGTAGCTTCTTGGGACATTAATTCCTTCAAATTTGTGAAAAGTTGCAGATAGGTTGATTCTCCACTTGGTACAAGGGGAAGGAAAGAGCCTGGAGAGGGAGCAGAAGATAGTTCCTCAGTGTAACTACTGAAAAGATGCAGTGGAATCTGCTGGGGAAGTGCAAGGCTCAGTCCCCTGTGAAGATGACCTTGTGTTGAACAGAAAGGATGCAGAAAAAGTAGAGGCTTAGAGCTTAGAAAATGGGGAGGGTATCCCAAAAAGGTATGATAGGAGCTGNAGCAATTTTGATTGTCTAATCTCAGGAGGGCCCTGAAGAGAGATGAACCAGTGCATGGTAAGAAACTAAGAGAATGGGTGTTGGAAGCAGACTTAGCCAGCGATAACTGACAACTGTATAAATTCTGGAGACAGATAATTGTAATCAAGATTCAGTCCCACAGAGACAATTAGTTATGTGAATACAAACCAGAGCACAGATAACTGAATGGAAGATAAATATTTCATTCCTATATAAGACTGAAAAAAAGCTAGGAAAAATACGTGAGGGGACATCCTATGTACCATGAATGAAATGATTATATTATTTGAAACTTTTAAATTACAGCTGTTGGCATTATTAAACACCCTAGCTATGTATACATCTACTCAGAGTGGTCTTATCTGCAACAGCCACTTAAGAGTTTGTGGGTTTACTCTTGTTCCAGATTTGGGATTTTTTTTTGCTACACTGGTGTGAAATCGGAGCATTCTGAAACATCCCTGGATTTAAAGCAGTGGAATCTGAAATCAGGACCTTCCGTTAGCTTTGGCATGACCTTTTTCATTTTGTCTTCATTGATTTCAGCAGTCTTGTATGTGTAATAAAGTAAACATGTCAAGATTTGGCCCATAGCAGGAGTCATAAATTCTTTGTTTTTGAAGACCTGATCCTTCATCCACTGATGTTAATAGATGAATTCATATTTGACGTGATTTGGGAGGAACAGATCCCAAGGCATTTGTTCTCAGGCATATCAAAGCAACTATTTTGTATTGAAAGTAAATTAAAATGTAATATTCTTACATTTGCCAGGAGTGTAAATCCGAGCATCACAAATCAAATTAATTGTATGTCTATGTCCAATATTTCAAATGAAACCTGTGACAGTCAGACAAGTTGTTCGATTACTGATCTTTTAAAAACATCAGAGCAAGATTATTCAAAGGATTACTTTAAAGTACTTTTTAGTGACTGAAGCACAAAATGGCATAGATTTAAAGCTTAAGTATAGCAATTTAATTTGAAGTTTCTCTGTATTTTCTCAAAGATGCTTGGGGACAGATTGTCACCTGAATGAGCTACTCCCTATACTAAACAGAAAGTGACTGGACAATTTTCATCTGTGTACTTATTGAAAGGAAGGCTGAAGAATCATTTTTGTTGGTGAGTCTTGCAACAATGTTATTATGTTGGAAAACAAACCCTAAGAGAGAAAGAGGCAAAAATAATTTTAAATTGTCTCTGATCATGTCCAGCTACAGAATAATGCCAGGATACCCAGAATAATTCTTGATCCATCATTTTTAAATCATTCCATGTTTCATTTAGCAACACACCCCCCCACCTCACTTTTTTTCAGTTTTGTACAGAACATTTCTGGCAGTATAAATTCACTATGTAGGATTACATCCTTATTTTAGTAAGAAATAATTCCTCTGCTTGTCATACCAGTACCTGGCTGTTTTAAGTGGTTTATATATATTTTACTTGTTGTGGAAGTCTTAGTGTATTTGTGTGTATACACACACTACATATATATGTGTATACGAGTAAATGAGTTTCTTTTCTGTTTTTCTGTAAAGTCTCTTTCTAGGGAAGGTAACTATTTCTAGGTTTTTATAAGCTGATGGAACAGGCTTGTCAAATAGCCTTTATGAGAGAAGAAACAGGAAGATGTCTTGGTTTGCAGACAGAGGGTTATTGGGCAATTATGTTTTTTATAGAGCTGTTGTAGGACAAATCACGGGCCTGCTTTTGCCTTTGATGCTACGAGGTAGACGGCCCAATAAAGATCAGAACAAGGGAGGGCAAAGGGGGTCAGGGACAGAGCCTTCCCTTGGGGTCCCGCTTCTGCTGCTCGCCTCAGAAACCAGACACCCCTTCCAGATGCACCATAGCTCCACTGTGACCCTCCCAATGGGCTGTGCTGGAAAACTGGGAGTGCTCCAGGAAGTGTTCACCCTGCACAGCCAGCTCCGGGGTTACGTGGATGCTGGGAGAAAGCTGCCCTCTGTGGTGTCCTGGCACAACCATGGAGATTATTTTCTTCTGTGACTAGAAAAAGCCAATGTATAAGAAACTTTGTGTGGAAAAAAAACAGCTTAGCTTATGCAAAGTTGTATAACAGGCAAAATTCTCCCCACATGTGTCCCTTTTTTTGATATCTATTCCCTTTTGTACTGCCTGAACTCATCTTTCAGCCACTCTCTAACTTTTCACAAATAGGAAGAAATCTCCTTGGGGCAAGTTGTCCTATCAATTTTTATTTTGTTTCACCTTCATCTGTAGCAGCTGGTACTGGGCCTGTAAGAAAATCTTGGCTTACATACATTACAAGTTATTTGTCTCTGCCAATTCTTTTATATATAAACAGTCTTTAGTAGATAGGTATTTTTATTTTCATAATGGGAATTCATCGTATGCCTGTGTAGGGGACACTGGGCAAAACTCATCTCTGGAGTGTTCCTAATCTCCAAACATTTCTGCTGCCATTTCCCATATTTCAGCTGGGCAGTTCATTCCAAATACAGAAGAGATAAATAAATTTGGGAGAAAAAACAAAGTGGTTGCACATTTTATATCATGTTTTCCTCATTATTCAGAACAGCACATTATATGAACCTGAGGTACTTCTGTTCTGCTTTATTTTCCTCTGAGACACTTTGATAGCATTAGTCAAGATCATATCCACATAGATGCTGTCAATAGTGTGCTGTTTGGGAATACCCTTCTCTGCTCTCAGAGAGTTGATGACTGCGATAAGTGTCAGAGCCCAGAGCTGCATGGAAAGAAGCCCTGTACCTCCAACATTTGACTGGCCAAAGCTATAAAATAGATACATACACACCAGTGTAGGTCCACCTAGGAAAGCTAGGGGCAGTAGGTCTGTTCTAACAGATCCTACATCTATTAGAACCAAATTATTTCATAGAGTTAAAATTGTGGCTCAGTTACTTGAGACAGTTCTTGCACTGACACCTGGCACAGGCTTCCAAATTTTGATCACTTTTTATCACAAATCTATTTTGATCACTTTCATCACTTTTTTCCTCACAAGGAAAGTGTGTTGTGTCATGGATATTGAAAAGATCAGTAAGAGGGGACTAAGGGTGCTAGAATCACACAAATAGATGCAGTGCACATTATGTCAGGGAAGATGAAAGTACTCAGTGTGCAAGTAGCAGATTTTGACCCCGAGTTTCCCTGCAAAAAGTATTGACCCCTTGCATCCTCAGGCTATTACAAAAGTAGCTGTTCAGAATGAACTGAACTTAGAAAAAGGAGGGATTTATTAAATACAAAATTGACTGACTGGGTGAAAGCTCTCTCCCCCTTCCAGCATGCCACTGATCTACTTGAATACCAATTCAAGGGAGGAAGGGAAGAAAATGTATTTAATGAAACTCACCAGTGTGTTCTGTTTATTTGCTAAATGCTTGACCAGTTATAGAGAAACTGGAGCACTGTCAAATTCTTATCACAATACCAGTGGGATTAGCTAGGGAATACCTAAGAGAGAGAAAGATGGTTCAGTTCTGCCTGCTACACTTCCTTTGACTGTGACTAGTTTTCCTCTTTGATAAACTTGTAAACTTTCCCTTTCCTCCGCTAACAGTCACAGTTAGGCTTTTCCTAAGATATTTGCTGCTTGTTTTTTGAGGAGTTCTTCAAATGATTGTTGGTTTGTGGCTGTTTCCAAGTGTCTGTATAAAACCACACCATGACTATCTGGTGTTCATTGTTGTTATTCACAACTCAACATTAAAAATTAAGTCTCATTCTTCACTCTGTCAGGGAGAGAGCTTTGAATCACAGCATTGGAATTGCCACCAGATTCAGAGCCCTGTATCAGGACTCTGCAGGATGTACAGAACTCTAAATTACATGTTCATAAGATGCCTAACTACTTCAAAATTTAATACTTTATGGACAACAAATTAACATTTGCTGTAAAAGAAAATAAAAGTTTAGGGCTCAGAAGGGCCTCCTTAACATGAACATTAGAAGTCTGAAAGTCTATAAGGTGGGTCAGAATAAGGCTAACATCTTTCCCTCCTTGAGCTGAGGAATCCATATGTAGCCCATTGGCTGAGCAGCTGGACCCTGACAATCAGGAGAATTCCAAGAACAATCCCTTAGGCCTCCTCCAGTAGAGTCACAAGCAAGAGCCAGACAGAAGCACCAAGCTCTGTGCCCAAGACATTTTGAAGACTTAAATAACTGCACATTCCCAGCCCTCCTCTCTGCCTCTGCCCCCCAGTCATATTTCACCTACCTTGGGAAATCTGCAATATTTCAACTGTGACAGCTCTGCTGACAAACAGGGGAGATCAGAGCTTTCGTCTGGGTGATGAACTGCCGGGCTGTCAGAACAGCAGAGTATCTGCGCCGTGGTGAGACAGCAGGTCAGGGCTGCCACAGGGGCTCTGCATCCTGACCTTGGGAAGGCTCAGGGAGGACTGGGCTGTACCTGCTCCTGCCTCGCAGGGTCTGCAGGACAGTCGTGGCATGTGTTCCCTCACTAGGACACAGAGACAAACCAGAGACATCTCTGAGCACACACATGGCTCAGGGAATTGTCTAGGATCCCACTCCATTCCTCAGATGAGGGCCTCCTGCACAGGGGGATTAATTGGCAGGTAGGTTCTAGAAACTGATAGTGAGGTAATTACATGTAAAATTAGGTCTTTTCGTATGAATACCTGACTGTGATGCCATGGTATTATATTTCCAAAGCTGTTATACAGCACAATTTGATCCACTTGAATTATGGTACATTTCAAAAAGCACCCAGTGTAACAACTTGTTTTTCTGCATGACACCATATATAGCAGAGGACTGTGTGAGTATTTAAGGAATTTCTCAATGTGTCCTCTTCCAGCTTCACTGGATCTGGTCTTTGAAAAGAGAAGGATCTTATCTGGACATTTTGCTATCTACTAACATACATGTGGTCTGGGTTGGGAAAAACCTGCATGCTTGTGACTTCCTGGATCAGCCCAGAAAACTGGAACAGAAAAAGAATTTAGAAACCCCAATTTCATGTCCCCTTTCTGTTTGAAGTAAGTTGAACCCACATCTAATTCTCTGAGTGGCCTGAACAGTGTACTTAAGTCTTTCTTGTGTCTGGGCTAAATATTTTATTTTAAAAAATGGAATAGAACTAAACCTGAACATCAAGAATATCTCTCTGTCCTCAAATATCCAACAGCCTCGTGTCAGTGCTTTAAGGAAGATGCAAGATCCAAGGTTCAATCAAGAAGCAAATGAGGGGTTTAAAGCCAGGTAATTAGTTCCAAGGATGAAGACTTTGTCAAGCCCTCAACTTTGTTTTACCCCTCCCTACAGCTGAAGTCTTCTGTCATCTCAACATTAAGTTCTGTCAACATGCGGGGAATTATGCTGAGAAATTTTCCTATCTTAACACTTTACAGATGCATTTTCTGCAAACATCTTGATTGCAGGGTGGCAGTTTCAAAGCAGAGCCAAGAAGGTAGGAAAGGTGGGTCTCTCTGTAGTGAGAGCCTGTTATGAGAACATTAGTCATCTAATCCCTAATTCCTGGGGGGACTGGGTTGGTACAAGACCACTTTATACTTGCCTTGTTTTTCACAAGTTTTCCATTTGCATCCACTAATGACCATTGTAACAGACAGGACGCTGGGATAGATTTAGTTGTGATCTAATCCAATCTGATTTGATAGTGCCTCCAAGACTCTCTCCAGTGAGAAGATTTACAAGGTTTACCCAATTTGAGTAGTCCCCATCAGTGGAGTTAGGGAACTGTACTGCCTCTAAGTGCTTGACAGAAGGACAGTGACTTTGCTCATCTGAAGTGGGACTGAGAGGCCTCTCGAGGCAAGTGCCTCAGTGAAGAGCAAGTGTTTCATCGTTCCCTCTTTGTCACCTAAATTTAAGACACTGAACTGTTAAGATCAGTTGCCTGAGGTTAGAATGTTTCGCGGTGCTATAACAGGATTCTCTTCTCCTGGGGAAAGTCCCGTGTCAGACTAGTTAGTGCCTCCTTACTGCTGGCAATTTATTTCTAACGGCAGGAGCCGGAATTCCCCTTTTTCCACAGGAGACAAGGAATACAGAAGGCTCTGGCTGTTTGGTGGGTTTTCTTGACTTTTTAAAATACTGTTTAATACTTTGTAGATGTAGTTTTATTCATTCATAGCACAGCATAGTGCTTCTACACCTATGTATGTTTTCTCCGCTCCCATTCCCTCAGCTGTAGAGAGAAAGTTCACAAGGGAACTGCCACTTAGAGTGTGAATGCCAGGTTGGCTGGACCAGTAGTAAAATACAAAAAAAAAAAAAAAAAGGAAAAGGAGGATGCAGCAAGGTGTTGACTGCAGAGAGAATCCATGACCAGTAGAAGGTAAATACAGAGGGGAAGAAACCTCAGCATTGCTGATTTGTGTCTTCAGATATCACAGAATAGCCTCAATGAACTCATAGCTGCTTAAAATTTTAGAAATAGACTCTTCAATGTTTTTTGAACCTCTCTGCTGCTCTGTTGGCACATAGTACCCTCGCAAGACTGGCAGTAAGGGCTCAGGGGCAGATTACTGCATGGATGGCTCTCTCTCATCACCCAGTCTTGTATGGAGCTCTCTGAAACTTAAAGAGCAATGGTAACACGAGGAACACTAGAAAATAGGACTAATATGAGTGTTTGGATGGTTCTACACTAATGCTGTGGAGCAGTCCCTGGAAAGATGGTATAGTTAAAATGGAATAATGTGCAGGTCAGTGTCAAGGGCATAGTCTAGTCTTCTGTATCTGTCCTTGCATTGGCAAAGGAACAAGAAAATCGGCTGAATCTTAATTAAACATTTTTAAAAAAAAAATATTTTCCAGTCACCGCTTGAATTTAGATCTTTTAGATTTCAGATATGTCTCAGAAATTCTGCAGAACGGTGATATATCATACTTACAGTGTTTGAGGAATCAAGAGGAAAGTGTTTAAACTCTTCAATTATCTGCTTTTCCTCTAATCTCCTTCCTTGCCAATGTAAATGACACCATATTAAACTCCCTGTTGCTGTGGGGACAAAACTAAGTGAACAAGGGGAGAAGAGGGGGAAGGGGAAGGGGAAGGGGAAGGGGGAGTGATATTTGTGCATTACAAAGTAAACAGGTCCAAAATCGTTTTTTTAAGTTTTACAGAAAACGCACATGCTGAGTCACCTGTTCCCTGCCACCTGCCTGCCTAGAGCATGAAGGGGAATCTCTGGGCACACTCAATTTCATTTTGGGTTGTGTCACTAGACCCAGGAACTAATGGAAAGAAGACATAGGCAGAAAAACTTTAATCTAAAGGCAGCCCACTTTATTCCCAACTAAAAGCATCAGAGAGGGGCTTTCTTCTTCTCTTAGTAGAAAGAGCAGAAATCCCATTTCACCCTCCTGTTCAGAACTGCCTGCCTGTACCTGCTCCTCCTGCCTCTGCTGGTCTGCTGTGTGTGTTTGGAATGAAAGATTTTCCCTGCAAGCCCTGAACCTTTTCCCTGGCCTCTCAGGCTCTTATCAGCAGAGGTTCCTCAGTGGGCCGCAGTGATTTACTGTCCAAATAGTGCTGTTCTTTGTCAGAGATTGTGATCGAAAAGCCTTACTTTGCAGCTAATAAGAAAGTCTTCCCTTTCCGTCATGTTTTTTTACCTGTCTTCAAATATTGTTTTACGAGCCCATTGCTTGCTATCTGCCTGACACAGAAGCTGTGCCTCAGGGCATAATTTTCTCACTTCTAAGCCAGAGGGTTGTTGCTTTGATGCTGGGCTTGATGAGCTTGGAACAGCTCCACAAAGGGTGTCTACCCTGTCTCCTCAGGGCAATCTATTCCGGTGAGGAAAGTTGCCTGCATGGTTTACACTGGTATTCTGGGCATTGCTGTTTTGTTTTGTTTTTCCCTGATACAAAAGGAAAAACGTTTTATAAAGGGAGAGGTCTTGACATTTATCAGATATTTGAAAATGGCAACATGAACAGGAATAGGAAAATGCCTGTTATTCACTGCATGTTTCTAAGGTTAAACTTCAAATGCTTGGGCACTTTGTTCTTAAGAGGTCAAAGTAGCAATCAGGGAAGGAGATTCTGGGCTGCAGTATTCTTCCAAAAAAGATAGGAAAAAGCTAGTCTGCAACTTCAGTTGCTAGTTGTCAAGTTTCTTCCCAAATAAGAAAGGTGATGTTTTCTTGTTGATATCAAGCAAACCAGACATGCTACTGCTTTGTTTTCATTAGAATCTTCCCATTAATTGTTCTATTTTGCAGAAAGATCCCATTTCTATTTCTGCCTAGAAATACACATACTGAAACTATGACTGTAACCTTTAAACAAAATCCTGTCCTGAGATGCCTTCAACCATGTGGGAAGATTTGATAGCATGGCCACTGCAAATGCTTTTTATCTTTAACTGAAGCCCAAATGCAACAATACACACTCAGTTGGGATGATATTTCAAGCACAAGGCAATAGAGATGTCCAGACTACTCACAATTCCATTCTAAATTGATTTTTTTTCTTTTTTTCTCCTTACTTTACACAGAGGCATGCAAGTGTGTATTTCACTATTTAGCTTCATACTGTAGAAATGTGTATTTTACCTTATCATTTTTCTCAAATTCATGTTATTATCTCAGTGTACACCTGAATGGTGACTTGACAGCCTATCATTTTCACATGTTAGAACACATTTTAAAGTGTCTATCAAAGGAGCTTGTTCTTAGCACCAGCTCTGTCACACTTCAGCCGGGCTGCTTATTAATCATCATTCACATAAAAAGCTGTTTCCTTTGACTGTGCAACAAACATGAGAAAAAGAAAAGGGCAAAAAGGTAACCATGCACGTATTCTTTGAGATTTAGTGAAGTGCAGTTGAAGCTTGCATGCCACTTCAAGATATCATCTTGTCAGATTCCATACATTTTAAAAAGAATTGCAGAGCAATAAATGATAAGAGCTCCCAAGTTAATCCAGCACCGCAGGTAGTGACGTAGATCAGTAGGGTTTCTGAACATCCTGCAGCACTCTTTGCAAGTACAGAGATGCTAAACCTGACATCCCCTCCAAATTCCAGCTGTGATTATTTTCTCTCTATTAATGTCTCACTGCATTTTCTATGGAGACATCATTCCTTGCTTTGTCCTGAGTTCATGGGTAATATTCCTCCATCACATTAAACTGCTGCCAATTTCTGCCTTGAAGGGGGCTGCAATTAAGTGGAGGATTAATGCTACTCCTTGTTTGACCCAAAACAAGCTTGGGTCCTTGCTGAAGCAGAAACCTGCTCCAACTATTCTATTGGATTTCTTGGTTCTTGAAGAATAGCAAACATGGACTTCACACCTAGCTCAGACTGTGCTGATACAAGAAAGTCAAGGCTAGTTGTGTATCCTGTTTGCTGTTTAATTGGAGGCCCAGAGGCTTCCTGTGGTCCAAAATTACTGATACAGTGTCAAACTTAACAAAACAGATAATACCTCACCATTTAGTTTCTTCTCCAAAAGGGTGCCAAAACAGTATCTAGTGCGAGAAGAGCTCCTTCTTATACTCTTCATGTAGGCTCTAAGTTGAATTAAGAGCTTTTGGTGGTGGTGGAGTTTTGTTTCTTCAAGTCAGATTTGAGTTTGCTTTGTGTATGCCAAGCATTTGTGTGATCAGCCTGGAAGTGCTCTGCGTCAGTGATTTTGGCTGAGAGATAGTTCTGTTTTCATGGCTCTCAGAGGTGGCAATTTTCACCCTTTGCTGAATCTAAGCAGCACTTGAGAACCAGGACTTTAATTAATGATGGCATCCCAGGCAGCTGCTAGTGGCTGCCCTTTTAGAGCAGAGTACATCTATGGTCACAGACAGCACAGGGGGCATGGGGAGAGAGAAGGAGACCCATGTGCACAGAATTGGAAATCTATCTTCTGCTTGATTGTGTTTTAGCAGTTAGAGTTGAACTGTTTAGGAGTGCTTAATTTTTTTTTAGGTTCTTAATTGTTGAACCAGCAGTTCAGCATTTCAGTCTCCTCTGCAGTTTTCACATTGTTCTTGTCAGAAGGGATGTCTCTCATCAGCCAAGTGTCCCCTGGCACAGGCACTGAGAGTGTCCAAAATGCCAGCTGCAATTAAGCGTTTCTGTTGTGAAGCCCCCCCCAGTTTGTGCATGGTGAGAGCAACTTCCCTCCCTGAGCATGAACTGGAGCCTTCCCACCTCATCAGCAAGAAAACCACACATCCTTCCTCAGGTACTCACAGGCACACAGTACAGAGATTCACATGTAGATTGAACAATATATGACCATTCTGTGCATCCATCCACTGCTTACAGAGAGCAGAGACAGAAGTAACCTCAGTGCTGTCCTTAGATTTCTCCCTAAACCAATGGTCTACTATATGACTTCTTACTTGGTGGCTTTGCTCTCTGTTACCAGTCATATTCGGAGTCAGGGACAGAATTTCTTTTTTGTTTTAAAGCCCTCTGTTACCCCTGAGGAACAAGTACAGACAAGAAAACAGTGTATTTTTATCACTGAATCTTTTGCTGATGTCACAGAGCTGACACAGGTTTTACATTTTACTGTGTACACAGACAATATGTGAGGGTGTAGTTTAGCACCAGGCTTGGCCTATAAATCTGAGCTGAGGGAAGCTGAGGCAGTTCCCCCTCCCATTTCAGTGTGAAGTCCTGCTCATCTGCATTTAGCCTGAGTTTGCAGAGCCAGCAGTTCAGGTTGCCATCATTTCACTTGCAAAGACAGCACATTTGAGCTGAGGTCTATGGAATGCAATACAGAACAATGCTCCCTTCTCACTGGGGAGTGGCCCAAAAAGCTCTTGCTCCAATCCTCAGGGTTTATGTGGGAGTCAGAGTTATCACCCCAGGTGGCTTGACCCCCCTGGTTGTGACCTCCAGCTAACACAGTCCTTCATCCTACACAAATAGAGGGTTTTTCTCCTTGCTACAGAGCAAACAGGTTTAGATAGTGCAGACCTGCTTCCTTCAGGGCTGAAGGAGACAGGAGGCTGGAGCAATAAAATCCATTATATATATCATTTGTATCTCCTTATCATGAACTCCTGAGAAAGGGAACTAAGAGGATCCCTACTGAGAAAAGCAGCGTAATTGTAGCTCCTGAGCACCACATGGAGAAAATTACCAAGGCAACCTAATCATTCCACAGCGAGAGCAGAGGTAGTTGAGTTAAGATGAGGTTGTTACAAACCCCTGCTGTGCATAAACATATAGTAGGCAACATTTCTAAAAGGCTCTTGTAAAAAATAGGACAGAGGGGAAAGGAACGAGACAAATTAATTTAGTGCTATTTTTCTGCTTGCTCACTGATTGAGGTATAAGAACAAATTATATGCGTGTCCTGCACCTGAGGACACTGAGGGCTGTCAGGGAACAGCTGCTTCCCTCAAAACAATGCAGAGCATCTGACACTGGGCTAATTTTACCCAAAAAAAAAGTACTTTTGTTTCTAATGTATTTTTAAATATGAAATCTGAACAAAAGTGATCTTCTAATGCAGAAGCTTTTTGTTACAAATTGCATTATTGGGGGATTGTTTGAAGTAAACAAGATCTCTGTGAAGAGGATTTACTCCTGAAGTATGAGATATGCAGATCAAATCTCTAAAAATTAAAAGGGTATGTCCACAGCATCCTTCCACCATCAGCAAACTCCTCTGAAGCAGATCTTTCCCTCGATTCCTCTATCCCATTATTCCAAGCTACTTATCTGACCTGCTAGAAATCAGCTGTATAGCAGTACAGTGATTCACATGGCTGGATCATCAGCTGAAACAGATGATTTTATTTGTGGTTCAAATTAACCTTTCCAGGCAGCTATATCAGTGGTTCAGCCTGTACTGCTGCCCCACAAACAGTTAACCAGCACAACAAAGCCATGGCCAAGGCTAGGCACCCCAAATAAAAACAACTGCCAAAAAAATCTGCCGCAATACTTCAGCGAACAGCACTTGTCACTTTTCCAGTTCTAGGCACTGTGTTCCTCCAGTGACCTTCCACTTAAACAAGGAATAATTACTGCTTCGCAAATGGCTGTTTCCATTTGGTTTGCTCCTTTTTTTGTTTTGAGCCATGCTGACTCCTGCTAAATAGTTTGCAGACCAGACTGGAAGCATTCTAGACCCTCTTGTGCAGTTTCCAATTTCCACAAGTTGAACTGACCCCTATTTTCTGTAGATAGAACTGTATCCATCATACACGTGAGTAGCAGAAGTGGAATTCACCTGGGATTGTCCTGCAGTGATGTTCTTGTTGCATAGCTCAGCAGTAGCCATATGGCAGAGAACAAACCAAAAACATAACCTACAAAACAAAAACCCCTCTATCTGTCTTTATTTGTATGACCTGAAACCAGACAACTAGAATTAGTACACTCTGAAAAACTGAGCATAAAACCTTGTGGAAGAATTGATGCTAGCTGGAAAGCTGAAGCACCACAGTAGCCTGTGCTATTGTGTGAAATTTTGCCTCAGAAAAGTCACATGTAATAAATATGATACTGATCTTTGCTTTATTGGCAGTTAGCAGGGATGATTTATATTCAGACAGGCATCTAGTGGCAGACTAACTACAGAGCTCTCCTGCAGTGTGGTCTGATTTAGTGATGTTACAGCCAAAAACCAAATAACACTTGCCCAGAGCTTTCTTTTACTAAAATTAAAGTCCAGTCCATTCCTAAACAAGTTGGAGCTCTACGTTTGCCTTTTGGTACCCTTCAAATGCAAACTGACATTCAAAGAACTGAAGACCAAATTCTTTAGTTAGCAGAGGGCCCTCGAAGAAAGTGGTTTTTCCATACGCATGAGGTGACCAGAGAGATGAATGGCTCCCTTCTGTAATATTCTGAACCTATGGAAGGATGTTTGCTTGTCCTGTCATTCAAGATCCACTGCAATATTGATGTTTTAAGACCCACCCCTTTAAGGGTCTTCAAAGTAATCTGCATATCTTTTCATTGACAGAATCTGCTCTTTCCCGACCTTCATTTTAGTAGAAAACAATGAGTCCCAATTTCACTGTTTCACTGTTGCTTTTAGAAAATCTTTCCTGTTTTATACATCGCTTTCAGCTTGTAATACCACATGCTTCTGTAAAGAATTTAGGTGTGGGGTTTGTTTGGTTTGCTGAGGAAGGATGCTTTTATGTCAAGGCAGACAACTGCAGTTGAGGGTATTTAGGTTGTGCCCACAGGGCTTCTCACAAAGTGAGCAGTACATGTAGCAAGTTATTACTTGACTTCTATGGTATTGCTAAAAAAGATAGGGATAATACTTCACTATTTTAAGGTGATACAAAACTAGGGTAGTGCTTGAAATCATGCTGAAACAGCCTCTTTTCCCTCAAATAAAAGGTGTAATGGAGGCAGTGGTTTGTTATTATTACGTATTTACCCAATCTCATCTAGATTTTACATGTTTTTGCCCTGTAGTTATGTCAAATAGGGAAGAATACAGGAAATATGATTATATGCTGTGAAGTAAATTGCTCTTATTTGCTGTTTTGTCCATAAAAGCTTCCTGGGGGAGCTAGGAGCTCAAAGGTAATTTTAGTTGTGTCAGAGAGGGGTTTACGCACCAATGAAAGCATTATCCTCTTCTCTGTCCTCCTTGCCACCCCAAAGTGATTTGGCTTACCCCTCTTCTTCTCTACCAGGTTAGGAAGGAGCCCACCTGGGGTGGAAGGGCTAACTGAGCGACTCAGAGCTAATTTGTTTCTCAGCTGCACTTGCAAATTCATCTGTGCAAGCACAAGCTCAGAGCTTGGCATCACCCATCTTTGAGACACAACGGCTCCCCCTTCACTCAAAGCTGGCCACAGCCAACATCCCTTCTGGTATCACTTTGAATGACTGTGTTTGACAGAAATAATATAAGCAGTATTTGTACAAAACAGCTCTGTGCCCACGTTGTCTTTTCTGCAGCCTTAGGAAAAGAACTGGCTAGCACTAAGGTCATCCAGCTGGTGCCTCTTGGGCTCTTCTGGAACTGAGCCATGGATCAGTGGGCTCCTTTCTGGTAGCCTTTGCCACCCCTGCTTTGCCACGCCTGTTACTATGCTTTGCTTTACTCCAATTTCCACACAAATTGTGCCTAAGTGTGCGGGAGAAGTCTTGATCAAAGCTAGAGAAGTCTTGCCTGGATTTTCTGGCTTTACAATCCCAGTCCTACACGTGTGGTCCTGGGAGTCTGATGTGCATCCCAGTGGCTTGGACTAAGAGAGCAAGACTCTCCTGAAGGCCCAGTGTAACAGCTTTGGCTTGGCTCATGGAAGTTGGGAGCTTGTCAGTGCTCCTCTTGAGGCTGAAAACAGCATTTCCAATCCAGGGAGCAAAGAGTGAGAGACAAACCAAGGTGTTCTACACATCAACACAATGCACTTTATCCACATTATTCCAGACAAAGAGCTTTATGTTTATGTCAGTGAAGTTTCACCATGAAATGAGAACCTCTTTCCCTTCCTTTGGATTTGAAACAATGCAGATGCAGCTCCAGGTTATCAGCCCTGAGATGTGCAAACCTGTCTTTTTTCTTACGTCAAAGCTGTACACTGTGATGTCTCTCAGGTCAACCTTTATCGCCCCAAATATATTGTAGGAGCAAAAAAAAAATAGTTATTAAACTCTGGGGAGAAACTGGTTCCTTTCCTGTGAGACTTTGTTCACTCTCCCATTCCCTATGAATGTCATTGTATCTGCTGTTTGCTGAGCAGGAAATGCATTATTAAAGCAGTTTCTCCTCCATAAACTGCTTTGCATCTGACTGTTCCACTGTAAATCCATACCACAAAGTCAGGCCACCTTGGGATAACCCAACATGAAATCTGACCTGATGAAAATGGTTCATGCCTCCCAGCCTGCCTTGCAACCTGTGAGAACGGCTTTTATTATTTATTCAAAACCTGTTTAAATCCCCCTTTTTCTGAAACAACCATTTTAAAAATATTAAAGCACCACAGCTAAGCTGGGAGATTAAACAAGTTTAAACCTTATCATCGCAGGTGGGATATTAGTCCAATAAAATGAGGAGGGATGGCAGGCTGCATGGTAACTGGAGCCCCTTCTACTCAGTAACTAATCAAAGAGAAAGCATTTGGGGAAGGGGGGGGAGAGGGGATGAGGGACTGACACAAACAATGCACCCAGGCTCCTGGCAACCCTCTCTGTTTACCATGGTGATGCACAAAAGGAAGAATGCCACGCAGAGCAGCAGACCTGGATCTGCCCCCATAACACTTGCCCTAGATTCAAGTGCTCTGGGAGGCTGGAAATGTGACCTTCAGGTATTTTTTCTGATGAGTGATGCTGTAGCTAGACAACACTGCTCCAAAGATGTCAAAAGGCTGCAGAGTATTTGCCTACATTTCTTCCATTGCACATTTTTCTTTTATATCTTTAGCATCAATGCCTCTCTTCCACATTTCCACTCTTGTACTGATGCTTTTTTAAAAGAGCCACAGTCTTTCTGTGGGCCTTATTCACCCAGAAATGCAATTTCATTAAAAGTATTTGAAATAAAACCCATCAAACTCCAAAGTTTTCAGGTGAGGGATGACTATTAAAAAGAATATTCTTCTCTCTTGGGAGTAGTATTTTCTAATAGGCCATTTGTGTTCTAAGGTACCCTAACATCTCTTTTCCAGTCAGGAGTAGCTTATGGGAACTCAACTTCAATGTCCTACAGCTGGATCAGCCCTTCCCTTCTTTCCCCAGACTTCGGTCCCATGATGCAAGAGGACTACAAGTGGAGGTACAGCCAGGGGAGCCCCAGCCAGAGATTGGGAACTTCCAATCCTGAGACACAGATGTGCCAAACAGGAGAATCCTGCACTGCCCAACAACATGGTAAGAAAGGGGTTCATCAGTACAGGTACTTGATCATCTCAGTGGTGAGAGAATCATTTAATGCTAAGAGAAATTACATTGGTTGCTTACAAGTTTAACCCCTTTTTGTCCCCAGCACTGAGACCTATGAAGTTGGTCCCTTTCTAGGGCATCTTTACACAGATACAGACTTACAGTGGAGAGGACGCAGTGTTTAAAAAAAAAGAAAAGAAAAAAACCCCAACAACTAAAAAAACAGTGTAAGCAAGTTTTTAAGGGCTACATAATTGTCCTGAGGGGCAGTAATCACCCAGTGATATTTCAGTAATTTAAGTACTCCAGCCTTGAGATGTCTTAGGAGGAAAATTTTAACATGTAAAAAAAAAAATCCACTATGATCTTAAGTAGATGCAGACAAAAGGGCTAAAAACCACACTACTACTCCTGTCCCTCGCCATTGATTCTGATAAAAGGTTTAACCAGAAACTAACACTCCACTCTCTACAAAGGAGAAGGAAAGTTTTGAGAGCTGGAAGCTGGGTTATTTGAGCTGGACAGCTTTCATCTTGCTATCATTGAGGAAAACTTTGAGTGTACATTTGTTTGTTTTAAACACAAACCTGTTTCTAACAGAAGAATCTGTGCTTTTACCATGTATCACAGGTACTTAGACAGGCAGTGTGTGCTATATTAACCCAAATCGTTAAATAGCCCTTGGCCTTAAAGTGAGACAAGTATCTGCCTGAGCTATGTGCTTAAATGCTTAGGAGAGGAAAAGAAGGGGGGCAAAGTTAATAGAAATCTCAGAGCACTAATAATGCAAGTGTAACTCCTAGAAGGAGAACTACTGAATGGTCATACAGAAATACTTAGGAGGAATCTGTAGTAAACGAGGTGCTTTGTCACCAGTGGGTGTGAATGACAGACACAATGTTAGAGACTGATGGGGAAAACCCTCTAACCTTGCTGGGTTGCCTGAGACCAGAGCCAGGGAGAGAATAGATCCAGAACAGGTGTGGGGTGGCCCAGCCCTTAGGTATTTTTGAACATACCTGCCTGTAAGCCTTCTGCCCATGTACTCAACCCTTGATGATTGCATCTGCCTCTCCTTGTCATTAACACACCTTTATTGGTGGAAATTGTAAAGAAACATTTAGTTGTGACAGAAGTAACACTCCACTGGGGAGGGTGAGAAGGCTGATTTCATTGAATTCGAGATTTCCATGAGATTCTAAGGAGTAGCACAGAAGTGAATACACAGGGAGGATCCACTTGGGCCACAGAGCATCTGATTCCTTTTGGAGAATGGTCTTTCAACTCATGATGTAGTTCTGGTATGTTTCCAGCTCTCAACTCCAAAGGATTACAGTGACTCCCCAGTGGTTTGGGGTTGTGTTAGCATTCTTGGATTCTTTGGGGTTTATTTAACCTCCCTCCCACTAAGTATGGCCTCTGCAGTCCAAGATGTCTCCTTTTTCTGCGAGTGACACAGGCAGTTCATCCCCATTCAATATTCCTATATACAGGTAAATTTTATGTGAGGGATAATCATCACTCCCTGTCTCAGCTACATTAGTCTCTTCCTGTATACCAACTTATAATCAATATAAGTTTGGGATATAATACAAATTTAAAGCTTGCCACCAAAATATTCTTGCATCAGAGGTGTACAGAAAACGTCTCAATCTGATATGTGTGGCTACATGTCCCCATACTACATTGTCCAGTGGTGCCCAATTTGTACTTTGCAAACACCACCAGACCAGCCAGTGCTGAGCCTCTGTTGCATTGGCTGTTGTATTTTCAAGTACAACAAATGTTTGATGACCACAAACACATGTGCTGTATAAATTTCAAGTCTAATGGCACTCAAGATGCCCAAAAATCAAGTTAATTATATGGTGCACAAGATGCCCAATACTGACTTCCACTCTCAGGACACAGTCCCAATATTCTACACTAACCATGTCCTCAGTGAAAGGCTCTTTAAATGTGTCTTCTTTAATACAAGTAAAGCAGCTCTTTGTCAGATCTCTCCGTATTCATAATCTCAATTGGTTTTGTCAGACCAAATCCCAAATCCCTCTGGTTTTGAACATTCATTGGACTTTAGCACAAAAGTCACCCACGGAAGACAACCCAGCTGGTAGCAGGTTCGGTGGCCAGGAGGGAGAGCCCCTCACCCTCCGCCCTGCTGCAGGTGAAGCCCCAGGCGCACATGGGGAGCGCTGACAACGGGGGACGTGGGAATGAGATGGGAATGAGATCGGCACGGGGAGCCTCAGCCTGCTGCTGCCACAGCATCATACAGGAGGTGTCACTGGAGTCTTGGTTCTGCCACCTGAGGCTGAGGTGTCACCTCAGCCGGTGTCCCGGCGCAATGGGGACACAGCATGTGAGGACCCAGCCTGCGTGTCCTGGCGTCTCGAGCCTTGGGCTGCGGCGACACCTCCCGGGAGCTGACGGCACAGGAGCGGCACCCGCTCCTCTCTTCAACTGCCCCGGTTCTTGTCCGATCCACCATTGAGAAATAGCCTTTTGATTTTTAACATGAGGTCCATCCAGAAACCTTCCCCCTTTGACATTTGTTATTTTCATTCCTCAGAGAAGCAGCCCTTTGTTTTACTGCCAGAAAAACTTCTAATCTTGAGCACACCAGTATTAAGCTTGTAGGAGACAAGATTCTAGCTCTTTTCTATAGAAGGTACCTGGAATTTGACTGCTAATTGGGTGAAAAATGCTTGAACGGTGGTAGTTAAGAGCCCTTTTTTGCTTCTTAACCCTGCCAAAGGCCCAGAACATTTGCCTCTATGGACAAACACTGGCAGTTCCTGGGATTGGATCATAGGGATCAAGAAATACCTGCATGCACTATGAAAGTGGTTAAGCCCCAGTT
This sequence comes from Donacobius atricapilla, assembly GCA_013397315.1. NCBI lineage: Eukaryota > Metazoa > Chordata > Aves > Passeriformes > Mimidae > Donacobius > Donacobius atricapilla. The sequence continues at coordinate 96,019 of WBMY01018199.1, read as the reverse complement.
CAGCTCAAAGATTCCCAAATTATACAAAGCCTTTGTTCTGGTTATGACCTTTGAAAGGTGATGTGTGAGAATGGAGGACACTCTTCAGGGATCCTTTGATAAGTCACTTGTGGTGTGACTGGGTAAATCATTCCCACATCAGCCCCTGTGCAGGTTCCTGTCAGTGGTGTCTGTCACACTCTAGAGAGTACTGAGAATTTAAAACCCCTGTCATCTGAGCAGCAAGGAAGAACACAAAATGTCCTTATCTTCCTGCTCCTGACTTGGGCTCACTTAGTAAAACCAAATGCCCTCTGTAGTTCCTCACACCCCAATGGGATGCCTGTCCTTTACAAGGGGAACAGCCTAGTCACGCCAGGACAGAAACCTCACAGTCCTAACTGGCTCTTTGGGGGAATTGCAGTGTTTGCACACTAACATAGATCTAAGGATGCACAAGTATCTAGCTAAGCTCCCTTTGTTAAGCAAAACCCAGGATTTCACAGGTACAAGGTATGGGGAAACTGGCTACTGAGAACAAGAAACAGAACTGATTCCTTCATGTCATTGCAGAGACCTCTCCTGTCAGCTCAGTCGCATCCTGTCTCCTGCACATGTTTCGTTCAGAAAAAATGGTTCTTGCTACCCTTCAGAAACAAATATGTAGTGGTATCATTACATTCAGACATAGAAAAGCAGACTAAAGCATCCGAGTTCAAGCTGTAAGTGGGGGTTTAAAGTGTTCTGCCATCTTGGACCCTTGCTGTCAATTGCTGTGCAGTGGGCAGCAGGACGACAGTCTTTAACCGTTCTCACCACCTTTTCTTCAGAAATGAATGCTGGAGTTGTAACAGCAAGAGTGTTCCTAGATGCTTGTTTTTCAGTCTCAGCTCTTGTCCATAAGGAGTTTTTTTCCCCTCCTTAACAGAATGGCACAGTCTTCAGCCTCCTCCCCTGGTTCCCATCTTCTTTTGAAAATAAACAGCTCTGATTGTTGTGCACTTGAGATTATGAAAACATCAAGTCCATTAGTATTTGGCAAAGTGCTTTCTCATTTCCTTCTGATGTAATAATTGAGAGAGAGGGAGCGGATACGGCAAAGATAGCACAAGGCACGAGTTAATGACCTTCTCGCATGTATGTGTGGGCTCTTTGAGAGGGAGCCTTTTCCAAGCCCCATCTCGCCTCCACTCATACTGTTTCAGCTGAAACACTGCTTCAGTGTGGCTTTTATTATTTGATCTGATGTGCCTTGGCCAGCCTTCAGAGGCAGCTAAATGGCAGGCAGGTGTGGGGGGCTAAGAGAGAAAAAGCAAATGGACCTAATGCTTCAGCAGGCCTGCTGCGCACAGGGCCTCAGCTCCAGCCCTGCAGGCAAATGCCAATAGTGTGCAGTTCCTCTTGCCTGCTTTGGTTTCACTTAGGCATTTAAGTCTAGGGGAAGAATGCATCCTGATTCACTCTGTGAGAGACATTCTTTGGAAGACTGAAGGCCTGATAAAAATCGGGACATGGGTGGAATGGCTGAGTGTAGAAAGGGATCAGCTGTAGAAAGAAAATTAACTGAGGTCAGTAGTTGCTACTCTAAGTGTTGGACTGGCCACCCACTTACCTGATTGCCAAATTTGTGGCTTTACTTTGGGTGCCTAGAGCCAAACTGAAGTGGAATAAATTCCACAGAAGGGTATAGTGTTCCCTACTGGCTTTCTTGAAACTTTACTTCAGTCTTTTGAAGTACTTCAAGAAGCCTCCAGAGATGTGTAGATTTCTCCATTAGCTTAACTGGAACCTAAGCCAAAAAGCTCATTTAAAAAAATAATGTGAATTTGACAACTGAAATTTTGGAAAAATAAAGATTACCCTTTGCCAAGTGGTCCCCTTTGAGGGCTCCACCTTGAAGTGACATGTCCTTGGGCTACCTGAGCCAAAAGGTGATAATATGGATACTGCTCTTCCTCTATAACATTGAAGCCCAGTTCTTCCCTGTAGCAGGTGCCCCTGCTCCCACCGAATTCACATGGTCAGCACGCTGGAAAGAGGAAGCATGTGAAGGATCACAAGTGGATTTCAGTGGGGTACTCCCTCCTGCAGCCAAGGGCTTCTGCCAAGGAATGGGCAGAGCTCTGAACAACCTGGGCTAGTGGAAGGTTCCCTGCCCAGGACAGGGGGATGGAGCTGGAGGGTCTTTAAGGTCCCTTCCAACCCAGGCCATTCTGTGATAAAGGATTACTGATTTCTATGAAGGATTGGCAGCAGTGCCAGAAGGCAATTCCACACATCCTGGTGCCTAGAGAAGGAGTCCTTCCCCTTTCCCCCCCAAGTAAGGGTATCCACCTCTTCCCTGAAAGTGTTGCAGTGGGAGAGTTAAGCAAGTTACTTTGATGTGTTCCAAGTCTTAGCAGGTTTGAGCTGCCCCTGTTTTGCCACCACAGCACCCTGGGCTTACATTTTCCATGGCAAATCGTGTGTTCTTTGTGCAGCAGCCTTGCAAGACTGGTGGAGGGGATCAGTTTTACCATCTTTTCCCCTCCCATTCCAAAGGGGACTGACAATTGGATTATAGAATTGATCTGTACCAGAAGACACATCATTTTTGAAAGGACCTTTAGAAGGGTCCCCAGCTGATTTCAGGGCTGTGTAACAGTCCTTCCCTAGCAATCTAATATACCTTTATATTTGACCATGAAAATTTTCACATTGGAAAAATGGTTTTTTCCAGACCAGCTGCAAGGATAGCTGTTTCCTTCCTCCCTGTACATTTCCTCCCCTCATATTTTATACATGCAAAGGCATATACATTCTTACTCCTTTCTGCCATCCTTACATGGCTGCAGTTTTGATTTCATTGATTGCACGCACCAGTGTCTGCAGAGCTGCCTTAAGTAAGTCAAAGCCGTGGGGAATTCAAGGTGAATACATTTTTCTCCTTCAGATACGTTGTTTTAGTTAAAAGCCACTCCGGCTGCTCCATAACAAAATCAAATACAGTGGGCCCCATTGTCCGGCTCTTGGCCAAGGTAGCGTGTATGGATTAAGTGATGAATTGCAAAAAGGGCCTAAAAGCCAAGCTGTAACTTCACAAAAAGGCCATTAAAGGTGAGCGCTGTCAGTAAAGTGCCCATTCAGAAGGTCTTTTATGACCTTCGGTGGTCCAGAGACACTCACGAGCTACAGATGGTTCAGGTTCCCGGACTTGCTGCCCAAGTGACACATCCTCAGCTGAACCTGGCTGGGAAAGCTGCTCCTTGCAGGGATGTGGGTGGGATAGTGGCACTATCTACACCCAGCAGGTGAAGAAAAGCAGCACTTTGGTCCTGCTCAGACTTAAGAAGTAATGAGTTTTACCTCAAGGTGAAAAAACTGGGGAGAAAAAAAATGAACAGAAAAAGAAAGCACATCCTTTCCAGGCTACTTTTACCTCCTAAACTTCACCCTCATCAGTTCTGCATAAAATAATAACTTTGTCTCTTTTTATACATTCCTTCATATGGTTTTCAGTGCATTTGTAAAGCATCATAATTTCAATTATTGACACTTTTTAAAACTTGTCTTAGAATTTTGTACAGAGTGGAGGGTCTACGCAGCTTAGATGACAGATAATAGCTCACCTGTTCACTGTGATGTGGTCACCTTTTAGTGGCATAAAGCTGCCAGAGGTAAATTGTGCCTGAGTTCCATTACACTCCATATTAGTCTCTAAAAGATGAAGGAGAATGAACTAAACCTGAGCCTGATTGTTTCTATCAAGCTTTAAAAACACAGTTCATAGAGCAGCAGATTCATTGCAAATATTTTGATGGCTCCTGGAAAGAAAAACACGCAACTTTCTTCTTCATAGGGGAACTAAAAGGAGTGGTTTGACTTCTTTGTGATGCTTTGAAATCTGTAATTCAGTGCACTTGTGAAATGTTGGTGAGAAATGATGAGATTTGAGAAATGGTGGTTTGAAATAATTGCAACTCAAAGCAAGCAAATCAACCCAGGCTAGGGCACTGGCAACTTCACACAGCTAAAGTGAGCAGTCATTTTGTACCTGGAATCCACAGCTGAGAGGTATTTTAGGGCAAGTGTAGTTTAGGTTGAACTATATTCAGCTCTTGGCTGAATTTAGTGTTCCAGACAAGACATGTTGAGGGCATTTCTTTCTCCACAGCAGCAGCTGCTTTTCTAGCACTGCTTTTCTCAGATCAGAGCTGGCTTTGCTGAGATCCCCCTACTTGGACCTGCGCTGGCCCTTAAACCCACAGTTCCTGCTTTGGTCCAGTTGCAATGTTGAGCTGAGATCAGCCCTCTCTCTCTTTCTTTGGCTGAGAAGAGCTGAGGCTGGAAGCACCTGGGTGAACTTTTACCAGTTTGATTGTGGTTATTTGCTGTGATGCTGTTGCTCCTCCATCAGCAGTTCCCTCCCCAGCACCCAGCCAGACATGGGCTCTGGTCAGCCATGAGGAAACAGCTCCCCTGGCAGCATGCCTGTGTTTGGGCCTTCAGTCTGACATGTCATAGCCTCACACATTGCTGGGGAGGTGTTGGAAAGGCACTGCAGCCTCTCTCTGAGTGGTGCTCTTTAAACTTTCTACTGATTAGGGGCCTTTTAGCACTCAGCTGGCTTTTCCTAATGGATTTTGCTTTTTCATTGAGACTATTTTTTTTGCAGGCGTTGCCAAAGTAAACAGTCACGGATGGCTATTTGGAAAGCAGGGGAGAGAAGAAAGGCACATAGAATCAGGATTGGTCCAAATGTGTCTGGACAAGCACGGCACATCAGCTGATATGTGTTGGGGGCCAAGTGCTGCCAGAGTTAAAATCTCTGGGAAAAGGAGACAGGCACAACAGATACAATTGCAAGGTCTTCTCTTGGATCAAAGATGCCATGCCTGAATTCTTGAGCCTTTAGGGGGAGCAGGGTGTGAGGCTGGCATTAATCAGCCCCCTTCTGATTTATTTCCAAAGTCTTGAAGTCAGAGGAGGTGTTTGAGAATTCCAAGCTTACAGAGTTCAAGTATATCAATCCTTCACTGCTCTGAAGCAGATAATGTTGCCTTCAGCCAGCTCACTGTGTGAGAACCTGTCAGGCACTGTCCTAAATTAAACTGCCTTCCAATATGCTGTTCTGGTCAGTGGAAATCGCACATCACTGCAGAAGTTCAGAATTTGGTCCAGGCCAACAAAGAAAACTGAATACAGTGGCTCTGTCCCCACCTGGATCAGTGTGCCTGGTGACTTTTGTGTTTGCCCTGGATGCACTGCAGAAGTATTTTAGCGATGTAATACATTTATGGCCTGCATTTTTTATCAGGCTCTGAAAAAAAGCTGTTCTAGATTTTACAGCTCCTTCTCTGCTGCCTTGACACAAAGTATGAGAGGAACAAAGCCGACCTTTTGTCTAGGAATATCTTCTTTCCCTGTCCCATCTCCGCACTGATTTGCTCCTCTGTTCAGCCAGCTACTGAATGTCTGCTCTTCTTCCTCCTCAGAATAACTACAAGAGTTCAGACTTTTCCCCTTCTGCTGGCATTTGCTCCTTGATGGAAACTTCAGCTTTGTTTCATCTTGCAAAGCAGTGAGGGTTCACCTGGCCACTTCTGGTCAGATGAGCATAATTCATGGACAGAACTTGGACTACTGACAGCTAGACTTGATCAGATGTCTCAAGTGATTAGAACTCCTGCAGCCTCCTCTGTCCACAGTAGAGTCACCAGAATGTCCAGGGGCAGGCTCTCATGTGACTTTGATCCATGCCAGGGATGGATTCCAGATGGATAGTTCCCCAGCACTGGCTTACAGGCATGTTTCACAGAGCATTGATGGGGTGTTAATGATGCTAAAATTTCAGCCGAGGTCCTCAGATATGCTGGGTTGGGAATGAGGAGAGGAGTTCTTTAATAAAAACCTGATGTAGACCCAGCACTTTTACCTGTAGTGCAGCCGGAGGAGCCATCAGAACACCTGGAAGAAGAAAGTGAAGGTGCAGCCCCTGCCTGTTACCAACATACTGAAGCACTGGTGGATCTCGACATTTCCCAATCCTCTGGCTGGAGTCGAGGCCTGGAATGAAGCCATTTTTTGGAAGGTAGCAGGTAGTGCACAAGTGGTAGCTTGATCCTGTGGGATCTGGAGGGGACTTGCCACCAGGAGCTACAAGGTTGCCCAGGGTGAGGGGAGCTGAGGGAAGGATCAGGCATATCCCCACAGAGCTGTGGTTGCAGTCCTGCCTCCAGCTCCTCACAGGGCCTGTGGTGTCCTGGCACACACAGAGCTCAAAGCAGTCCTGAGAAGGGGCTCAGGGTCTGCTCTGCCCTGTCCTCAAGTCCTGCCTGATTCCTGGGGTGGGGACATGCCACAGGCAGAATGGAGCTAAGCCACTGGGATGGGCTTGGACTGCTGCTGAGTGGCATTACCACACTCCTGCCACAGTAATTTTTGGCTCAGACATCCCACTTCTTTTTTTCCTGAAGCAAATGATCCTGATCTGTATCCTAGTTTAGAGGCCATTCCAGATCTATGTGTTTGGCTTAATTTTTTAGGGTTTGTGTGTGTGTCTTACTATGAATTCCTTCTGATATTTTATTGGCCAGTTCTACAACATTCTGGGATCTTTATGTAAGTCTTTGCAGAAGGTTTTAGTTTTTGTTGTCCTAAATAATTTTATATCATCTTGACTAAAGTTTGCAAACTAATGCTCTGTGTTCTGCTGCCTGAGAGTCTTAAAATGAACCAGAGCTCCAATGAGCCAGTGGCATTGACAGTTACACAGACAAGGAGTAGCAAAGCCGAGAGTTAGCCCAAAATCCCACATCAATTTGGGCAGCTTTAGAGTTTTGATCTTTCCTCTGCCCTCAATCTCTTTAGCATGCCTTCCTTACTGGCTTATTAAATGTGGAGCTGTTCTTCTGATTAACTGCACCCTTAATAACTGCAAAGGAGGCTGAAGGGGTGCAGTAGTTGCACAGAAACCTGGAACAGCAGTTCTATTCCATGAGTGCTGGCCTCAGGCACTTGAGGTTATGCATTAACACTGAGTGCCAGTGCCCCTCACCTGCACAGGCACCCTGGGCTGCCGTCTCCAACTCTCCAAAGGAACAGGGAACTGGGGCCGTGGAGCCCACATCAGTGTTGCACATGGAACAGAGGTCACCCCAAATTCCCTGATTAGGAAGTTGTAGACTCTACAGCAAAGGATTTGTGCTTCCCGAATGGACAAGGGACTCATCCAAGTCACCTAAATAACAAAAGCAGAGAGATTCTGGGAAAATTGGTATCTACATCCTCTCAACTTCTGACTGAATTTGTTTAGGGAGGGAAGGTTATGTATTGTGGAAAGGGATGCTCACTTGTGTGGGATATTTCTTTTAAATAAAAGCAATATTTTACTAGTGAAAAAAGGTCCAACATCAAAAAACAAGTTTTCAACAAAGTGCAATGAGATGGGCAAACAAGAGATGATGAGGGGAATCTATGAGCAAGGGAGGGGTGTCCTTTGTCCCTCTGTTGCCATAGAAGCAACAGTGCCCTTGTTGGTACGAGCTGTTTTCCACTTGGGCTCACCCTGTTGTTTACAGCTCAAGTCACCCTGAGATCAGGCTTGGGCCCATGCAGGTCCCTTTTCTGTCCCCTGCCTGTCCCTGGACTCTCAGGCGGTGCAGCAGCAAGTGGGGCACTGCAGCGTAGGCTGTTGCAGCACGGGGCATTGCAGAATCGGGCACTGCAGTGTGTGCCAACGCAGCATGGAGCATTGCAGCGTGGGGCACTGCAGTGTGTGCCATTGCAGAATGGGGCACTGCAGGATGTGCCACTGCAGCATGGGGCACTGCAGCGTGTCCCATTGCAGCATCTGACATTGCAGGGTGTGTCATTGCAGCATGGGCGATTGCAGCATGGGCGATTGCAGTGTGTGGCATTGCAGCGTGGGGCACTGCAGCAGAACCCTTCCCCACACATTGCATCCTAACAGGGGAAAGAAATCCAAGGGCAAATACTTGTAACTGAAATGTTGCTGAAGCCAGGAGCCTGGAGAGCTGCTCACAGCATCTTTCTTTTAGCACTTCCATGGGCCATTACCCTGCTGGGATTAAGAGCCTCTCCTGCCCTGCCATGCGCACCCTGCCCCATCACCTGCCTCACCTGGCCTGTCTTTTCCCCAGGCACTAATGAAATTACCACCGAGACTGATTACAAGGGGGGTGGAGCACTTTGACCAATGAACCCACACCTGCTCGCGTGGTTGACCTTTAATGATCCAGATCTGTAACTCTGCAGTTTGTTATTTTAAAGCCCAGTTTAGGGAAGAAGCTGGTGTTTCATTTGCCATCAAAACATGACCCCTGCTGGAGGGCCAAGGATGTGACTTTCAGTTATTCATATGGACAACCCCAGACAGAGAATGGCACAGATGTGATTAATGTGACATGATACAGCTGTCACTGGCTGCAGGAAATCACAGAGAACTAAAAAAAGGTTGGCTTAAAATGATTTCTTCAACTATTCACCCAGCTGCAAAGGTAAAAAAGATTTTCTGGCTATTGTTTTTCGGTTGATTGGTTGGCTGGTTGGTTGTGGGTTTGGTTTTATTTTTGTTTTTTTTTCATGCGTGGGATTGTGTTTTACAGAATTGCAGGAACCAGTGAGCTTTATCTGCAGAGCTCTGTGTGTGTAATCCTTTTTTAATAGGGGTTCCGGATACCAAATCTTTTGGCAGAAAGTTCTCCAAACATAGAGGAAGCAGTGCATTTGAGAATGTAGTTTGTTCCTAGATTTATACCAGCCTGACATTTTTCCAATGGCAACATATTTAAATAAAAACAAAGAAAGTGTCAAGCTGGTAGGAGTTTTTTAAACATATGTCTAATTTAGTGTGTAAGGAAAATAAACTCCACTTGTGAAGGCCCTAGGCCTGCCTGGTTGCCATGTGGGATGCAGCACTTCCCTGCTGGCCTGGCTGTGTCTTTTAAAAGGGTCCAGCTGGAGTGAGCATCACTGCCTGGGGAGTAGCTGATGTTGCTGGGTAGATGACAAAGGTCCTGCAGGAGCAAGTAGTGCTGAAATGAAACATCTGTCCAACAGGAAAAGGTGGTATGCTGTGGGAAGGAACCCACATTGCTGGGATGTGAAGGTAGAAGAGGTGGCTGGGTACCAACCAGGGGTTGGCTAAGAACTGAATGCTTTGAGGAACAGCAAAGGTGTCAACAGCAGATACTGTTGTAGTATCCTCGGAGCCAGGTGAGAGCGGCAGTGGAATTGGACCTGACCCTGTGAAGCAACCAGAGGGAGCCAGTGAATTCCAGCAGGTGTTGCAGGACCAAAATTATGTTCCTGTAGAAAGAGTCCTCAGCAGGGCCATGTCCTTCTGGTTTGCTGCAAAGGCGCCCTTGTGCTAGGCTGGTTTTTAACCATGATTCTGAAAGGTTTCAATAAGTAGCTCTTAAGAGGGAAAAGCTGATGTTTATCAAATAAAGGAGCATGTGCTGTATGGTTTTGGCTTCTATCAGCTGTACTGGATTTGCATGTCCATGGTTGCAGTGGCTGACAGGGCCTGGCATGGCAGTGGAGCAGGAGCTGCTCATACAGAATGGCTCAGACTGGAGCCTGCCCTGCCTGGAGCAGATCTCCCATGGGATCCCAGCACTGACAGCTCAGGGCAGCCTGAATTCCCAGCTGGCCTCACAAAGAAACTGGGGCTGTCTTCTTCCAGGCCTCTGTGAAGTATTTCAGGTTACAAACAGCCCTGAGGTGTCCAAATCCCATGGGATGTGCTGTGGGATCCCCTGGTAGGGGAACAGCCAGTGAAGCACAAACCAGGGGCAGCCACATCAGCTTTTGTCCAAGGGCTAAGGTTCCGTGTCAAAATAGGGAAGTGGAAGCTGCATAATTTTATAAATCCTGCTTTGTTGTCAAAGACCAAAGACCTCCTATTTGGGGATCCAGGGCTGTTTCCATTTCCACTGTAAATGATGAGAGACTGCCCATAAACCTTATGTTTACTTCACAATTTCTAATACTTTCTACATGTGCTGAAACAGCTTTTAGGCGGCCATGACATTTTGTCAAAAATAGATGGCAGTTGAGAAAGGAAAAGTAGTTTAATGTCAGCTTAATATTAAAAAGCATTTTCTTTATTGGAGTTCAAGAGCTGAGTCCATCACCACAGTACTGCACATATTTGTTGTACATATTCCATTATTGTTACAAATCAACTGAGATTTTAGTGTTTCCATTCAGTTCTTCCTTACAGTCCTCATGGAACGGCATATTTAATTAGTAGGTTTTATCTGTGAAGCCAATGAATTAGCCACAAAGTAATCTCCATGTAACAAATACTGCTCTACCATAATTCCAGGCACTTGCAGCTCTCACAGGGGAAGACCTGTGCTGTACAAACTTGGACAGAGTAATTGAACAGTGTCATTTAGTAGCATAATTTACAGTAGTACAGTGAACTAAAAGATACAAGCTTGAAAGTTAAAAAAAAAAGTAAAATCTTAGGGACTATTTTTGTAACTATCTAAATTCAGAACTAAGATACACCAAAATTCAAGTGGACAAGAATTAACAACTACTGAAGAAATCCCAAATGGCCATTAAAGAGCCATGGGAAGGGGTGGCAGTTTCTCCATCCAGTCACTGGAGCCGTCACTGCTCATGTGGGCTCCAGTTGTTATGGAAAATGAGCTCTTTTAGGATACTTTGTAAAGGGAGTGAGCCACAATGATAAGCTGTGAAACACCTGGGGTCTGCAGAAACTTCCCCATCCCCTTTTGCCAGCTAGCAGTGCTGTCCTTACAGCCCAGGATGGCACAGCTTTCAACACCCCCACACATCCTGGGATGGCACAGCTGGATCCCTCCCCACATCCCAGGATGGCACATCTGTTCACTAAATGTCATTTTTGGCACATCTGTGGGAATGACTGCTAAACCCAGAGTGTCTTGCTCTGAAGAGACCTCCTGGGGTCCAACAGTCCAATGCAGCCCACAGCAGCTACACTTTGCACAGAATTCACAGTTAGCACAGAATCCCAGAGTATCCTGAGCTGGGAGGGATCCACAAGGATCATTGGGCCCAGCTCCTATGGGCTGGGGGTTCTGCAGGTCCTCTGGGAAGCCTGAGGCCCCGGCTCTGGTCCCTCATCCAGGGCTGTCCGGTAGCCACAGCGGCCCTGTCCCTGAGCAGGGAGAGGGGCCAGGCCTGACCTGCCCCTGCCAGCTCCTGTTGGGAGACTCACCTGCTGCACATGGAGAAGTTCATCCATCACTGATGGAGCCCTGGGCTTGGAATTGCCCACAGAAAGCAGCCACTGCTCCTGTGGCACTGGATTATCCCAGGCTGCTCCCACCCACCCCTCTGGCCAGATTTTCCATCCTTGGCATCATTGACACCAATTTCCCCTCACAACAGCCACGGTTTGAAACATTTCATTCTGGTTCCGTTCACAACCCTGGATCAGCACCGTGCGATTCCTTCCCTCAGAATGCCAAAACTCAGAGCTCAATACAGGAAAAAACTCCACCAACAGTTTCAGTAATTCAATAATTTATTCATCTAAAAAAGTGTGTAAAAGTATATAGCTCTCATCCACAAGGTATATATGAATGACATTTAAAATGGAGGTCTTTTATTATTATTGTTTCTTTTTATCAAAGTCTTTTTTAGTGTATTGTACCAGCGATATACGGTAGATTTAAAATGAACTTCACATTTTTTTTTGTTTTCTTTCAAATTGTCAGCTATATATAAAAGAAGCTCACTGCAAAATGCTCAGAGGGGAAAAAAAAAAAAGACAACAAAAAGAAATTCAGAACTCCCCAGAAATGTACAGCTTTTATATTTAAAAAAGATTCTGAAATATACATACAAGCATGCTGGACATTCCCCACCCTCCCACTCCCTTTAGCTCAAACAACTGTAATAATAATTCTGATTTAGGCATGATTTTCCAAAGTTAGAAATAAAAAAAAAAAAAATAACTTTCTTCACTCTGTAGGAAAGCCAGGGCTTGTACATTTCAGATTAATTCAGTAAAAAACTCACAAGTAAAATAATGCATATTTAAGAGAAATATTATACAGAACTTTTCACACTGAAGTACATAAGATTTTTCTTTAAAATCTATTGCCATTCATTTATTTTGCACAAAAACGTATAAATATGTCACCAGCTTCTCTTAACTTAAAAAAATTAAATAAAAGACACCAGATGAAAACTACTCCTTGCTGCCCTTTTTTTAATTTCTAATTTTTAGAACCAGGTTTGTGGGGAAGAAATGCCCCTGGATAAAAAAGGCCCATTTAAAAACAATAAGCAAAATAATAATCCAAAGTTCAGATGAATCCTGGGAACAAATAACCCCCAATGGTAAAAGATTAAAAAGTCTACTTTACATTTTTTTCCTCCCCAAGTTAAATTTTTTATACAAGTTTACAATCTTCATCTTTTTATGCTCTTCAAAAGGCCTTGAGAATTTTCTTTTCTGATTAAGAAAAAATAGTACTGCAATATTTTTAAAGTCAATTTTACACTGTACACATTAGATACAAATGGTTTGATATCAGATTTTTTTTTTAACCTATACATTGCAAAGAGGACATCCACATGGAGGGGTGGAGCAGGGAAGGAAATAATCCATTTACACGTTCCTCTCCTGCCTTCACCTTCTCATTACACAAGCAATTCTTTTTTTATTATTATTTTATATAATTTGTTTTAAATGTTACATTATCTCAAGAAAAATACTTTTTAAAATCATAGAATTTCATTTTTTTTAACCAGAACATGAAAGTCTTTTGGAAGAACTCTAAACCTGGCAGGTTTTTTTCACAGCCAGGGGAGGGGTCACCCAGCCTGATCCAAGTGCCTGACCCGGGCCCCCTCCTGCTGCCCAGTGCACTCTCAGAAATGAGGGAATGGGGCTGGAATAGGACCCCCTTGAAGCCTGGAATGAAGGAGTCGTAAAAAATACTTCAATTAGCCATTAACCTTCCCAATGGCGATCATTTCACTAAACAAAGTTAACTTTGCCACCACAGTGGTGTAACTTCAAGTACTAATTTAATGATATAATTTTTAAAAATTATTTCTTTGAAATAATATTCCTATAGTCAGAAAAAATACACCAGATTTGTGACTGATTTAGTGTAAACAAAAACCATATTTTTGGATATGTACATGGACGAGCCTGCCCAGAATTAAAGGGCGACTTGGCTTTCAGTAAATACTTTTTTAGCATCACTAAATTTACTGGAAATATATTTCAGTCATAGCTCTACAATAGATTAATTTATCACTTTCCACTTGCCCTGATACTGGGCTTCAAAGTATTTTTCCTCCCTACCTCCCTCTCACTCTTCTCCCTTAGGTAGTGTTATCCTTCATTAATCACTGGCCATTCCTTGCTTTAACCAGGCTAAACACAGTGGAGAATTCTTTAAAATACAAGATACCCTTACCAGAACACACTTTCCTTCCCAGACTTTGATTGTTATGAGCTTCACTTTTGATTTTCAGTGAGAAAAGTGAGAGGTCTGTAGATAAGTACATTCCCTACAGTGGAATGGAGCTGGATTTTTAAGGTATTTCTACTGTTCCTGGTCCTTTATAATTTAATCCCTCCCCTCCCCAAACCTAAAAATAAATAAAGTATCTCCAGACCATTCATATCTACATGGACAGGTAACAAATGCATGCATTCATCCCAATCCACTCTGACAGGAACTCCAGGTAGACAGAAAACTCCAATATTTATACAAGACTACAACTGTGTGGTTTTGTGTTTGTGGTTATTTCCTCCTGCAAAGTCCCAGTTTATGATGATCACACAACGAAACACCCAAACTGGTCATTACAAGGTGGTTTTTACTTGCAGGGCTGACACTGCTCATGGGTCTTTATCAGTTCCTAATGCAAAAAGATCCTGTAGTCTTCCTTAAAAAAAAATTAAAAAAAATAATCACGCTGACCAGTCGTTACAGAGCCACTGAACTAAAACTGGCTTGAGGTTACTCTGTGTTCACTGTTCTTGGATGTTCCCAGATTTTGGATTGAAGCTGCCAGAGATGTTAATGGGTAGTTTAGTTTTGAACACTGCAGAATTCACACGTGCCTTTGGAGGAACAGAAGCACAGCACAGGACTGGTCTGAAGAGAAGCAAACAGAGCTTTTGCAGGTGGTGGCCTGTTCCTGGGCAGAGGGGAGAAGCAGCCAGAAGAACAAGTGCTTGTGTGTGCCCTACAGGATGTTCATGATGGCGTTGTAGAGCTGGGTGAGCACCACGAAGTGCACAGGCAGGCAGGAGCTGCGGTCCTGTGTGGCCGGGTTACACGTGAGCCAGGACAGGGCGTTGTAGTGCTCCAGCACAAACCTGTACAGTGAGGCACAGACATCACAGCCTGCCCTGGGGGGTTGTTAATGGGCTCTCCTGCACCTACACCCTGACAGAGATGCCAGTGTGTTGGCAAGGAGGAACCTCACTGAAAAGCAGGAGGGTTTAGCTTTGCTATGTCTGAACTACTTGCATGAAGGCCCTCCCAAACACACAGATTCTGGACTCAGTGGTTCAAATGCCAGTGCTGTCAAAGCTTTGGGGATTGAACAGCTCTCTGGACACCCTGTGCCAGTATTTGCTCACACTGTTTTTGTGATCCTGTACCTAATTGCAATTTCTCCTCTTGTAACTTATGTCGGTTGCATCTCATCCTTTCCCTGTCCACTGCATTCTTGTTTGACTTAATACCTGGGACAGCTGTGAGAGCTCAGTCCTCCGAGAGGATGCAAATTCAGATCTTCTAGAATAGTACACCCCCAATTTCCTCAGATTAAACATTCCTGTTCCCTGCTGATGTTCATTCATTGTGGTGTCCCACAGTGTGTGCTCTCATCACACAGATCTGTGTCCTGTGCCCAAAGATGGAGGGCAAACAGGCCCCACATCATCCTGAACAATAAAATACACATGTATTTTGCATGTATTCAGGAACAGCGTCTCCTTTATACCCCAATCCCAGCACAGTGCCATCAGGGAGTGCATTTATCTCCTACAAATCCATTTGGTTCAGTGAGGTAAGATAAAGAGTGACACAGCTTAGATTACATGCCAGGAGAACAGAGCATCTAATCTAGTCAGGGTGAGGGGCAAACCATGATGTCCCCCTGGCAAGGCTGAGCTGTTCTGAGTTTCCCTGGCATCATTGTGCACAGCACAGGGAAACTCACAGAATTGCCCCTCAAAGCCCTGCTCTGGCATCTTGGAGGAGGAAATGCCCTGACACATGTAGGGCATGGCAGGGTTAAAAAGTGCTGATAAAACTGGTAAGTAATTGTGATAGGTTGGAAAAATTTTTCTGAAACGTCCAAGCTCAGTCCCCAAATGTTTAGGGCAGAAATGAAAACCTTAAGAGTCTTACCTCAAGACATCTGATGTAGTTTTAGAGTCGAGGGGGTGAGGAACTCGCTGAGAATTTCTGGCAGGTAGAAGCTCATCTGTCTGCGCTACAGAGATGTGGTGATGGAGGGAGGCCTGCAGAGGGAAAAGGGCAAAAATTAACTCCTTATACAGCAGGTACTGCTAAAGATTCCCAAGAAACATCCATTGTGAATCACCTCAGGGCAGTGTGGGAAGTCAGCAATTCTGCATTGAACCCCTCCATGACCACGTGTATTTCCAAATTAATGGTAACATTTTTTAATAAACTGACTTGAGTTCAGCAGTTCTGGAGTGGGAAGGCTCAGGTGTTGCCCTGATTTTTTCAGCCTTCTCTTCTGTTTCACAGTTTCATGTTTTGGGTTCTTTCTCACGCTCTGGTCTGTAAACACTGGCAAATGTTTATCATAACTTCAAGGTAGTTTTTATTCTTTGTCTTAGAGATATGGACAGGTGATGGACAGTTGTCTTGTGACCAATGGGATGGGGAGAGGTGTCAACCTTCTCCTCCAATCCCTGGCCTTTGTAAAGATACTATATAATGGAGTCAGACTTTTAAATAAAGTAGTTTTAGTTCATGCCTTCTGATCAAAGTGTGAGTGTGTGTTTGTGTGTGTGTGATGAATTGCATCACTCAGGTTTACTTTGAACCCATACATCTCAACTGCAGCTTTTAGAGGCATGGAAATAGCAATGGATAATGAGTGCCCCATGTGGAGTATGACAGACCTTCAGGAAGAGGGGACACTGGTTCTGCGCCTGAGGACAGGAGGACCAGAACCACTGCGGGAGGTTCTCAGCTTTGGCAGTCGACACAAAGTATCCCAGAGCCAGAGGCTGCTGCTTTAGCTCCTCCGGAGCTTCCCTGGAGAGGAGACGTTCACCTTGGCTCTGCAAGACAGGGAAGACAGCTCAGAGGGTGTTGTCAAAACAGCCCACTCTTGGAACGGTGACTTCATTTGCTAATTACTGTCCTGTGACAAATGAGCCCTCCTTTAGTCAGTCAGGAGTCTTAGTCAAAGTTACCCAGGTCCTGCCTTATTCCCCTGTAGTTGGGTTCTCCAGGTTTTTGTTTCAGAAGCACTGTAGATTTCCTAACAGCTAGTAGAGCAGTTTACTTCATCCATAAATGTCAATAGGTTTAAAAAAAAAGCAAAGATTCTACTGCACAGAAAGCAGCTCCCTGCCAATCCCTTCCAGTGGGTCTGGATAGGAATCCAAGGAAAATGCCTGGAGCAGGCAGCACTGGGAGCCCAGCACACGGGGCCAGTGCCCAGCCACCAATTATTGCCCTGACCCTGGGCCCACAGGGGGATGATCACACACTGCTGCTCTCCTAAAGCCAAACATTACACTGCAATTACCAGGCCTGGCTTAATGGTTAATGGGAATTACTCAGGTTCAGCTGGAAGGGGTTTGTCCAGGGCTCTGGGCTCAGGCCATGAACCTCCCAGGGCTGCTCCCAATGGATGCAGCTCCGTTGAAAGCAAGCTCTGCATAGAAGTGGGACAGAATGGATTGCTGAGGGAACCAGTGAGAGAGAGAGAGAGAGAGAGAGAGAGATAAGAGTTGTGATTTATGGCTGCAGGGTTTGGCAGCAGAATTTAGAAATTTTCATTTGCCCACACACCAGTTTGGAGTAACTGGGACAGCAACTTGCTGTTATCAAGCCTCTGATTGGGAGAGTTGCACAATTCATACAAGGTGTTTGTGGACTGAGCTCACAAAATGCAGGATTAGCACTTCTGTGGCTGAGGCAGGAGGCATTTCTCCCTCACTGACTGTATAAAAGCTGAAGCGAGGCATTTTGGAGAGTTTGCAAGGAAAACACAGGTAGGACTTTCTACTTCCAGG
Source organism: Donacobius atricapilla (assembly GCA_013397315.1). Classification (NCBI taxonomy): domain Eukaryota; kingdom Metazoa; phylum Chordata; class Aves; order Passeriformes; family Mimidae; genus Donacobius; species Donacobius atricapilla. Next base: position 78,777 of record WBMY01018199.1, on the reverse strand, counting down.
GGTGAAACTACCACCATTTTAGTCAGTCATGTTCAGGAGTTAGAATTCTGATCTCAAGATGTCTTATTGACATGTCAAAAATGGTATAAAAGTAACTCTGTTTCTCTCATTAAATACTGTATCATTTAGAGTAAAGAAGTAATATAATACTACTTTAAACTTAATATTTTTAGAACGAAACTTCACAGAAACTAGCAAAGCATAGAACTTCTACCTAATTGTGATGGAAACCATTTTAAGAGAAGAGCTCAGTCTTACTTGATAAAATGTAGGAGCGAAAGAGTTCCATCAAACCTGATCCAAGCTATGCCAATTCAAAAAAATAACTTGAATTACCAAAAATAATTTGCATTTTAAGTAATCACTGATGTTGGAACTGACTTTATAAAACACCACTTCAAACAAAAATAACTCCAAACACTGTGTGCTCTGGGCTAAATATTCCAAAGAAAACAACATTTGCATAACCATCCAGCACCTGCAGAGTTTCCATGGGCAGTGTTTCATCACTGGGAGAATTCTCTCCCTCTTGCCTCCCCTGAAATCCACAGGAACAGGGCCGTCACAGCTTCCCTTCTCTCAAAGACTTGTCACTTTGTGCCAGGGACATTCCATAGGATTTTCCAGGAAAGAACGGATGAGTACAGATTAAATCCATGCAGGGTCATCAGCTATGGCTGTGCCACACAGAAATAAAGCTGCTCTCCTCCTCCTCTCTCCCCCTCAATTATCCACCAACAATTAACTTGGAGGGTGCAAACAACCAATGCAGAAACACCTCCAGCAGTATTTAACCTTCAATTTTAACCTAATTTTTGCTTGCTGTTGACGTAATTATGTGTCAGGATCTAAAGGAAAAAGACTTTGTTGGAGGATTTGGGTCTCTCTTTGTATTTTATTTTGAACAGTGTGTGACTTATGGTGTTCCAGCCTTACCCTACTGTGATGGTAGTGAGATCCCACTCCAGTGCCAGATGGTGATCCAGGGGAAGGAACTGGGGAGGAATTTGGTGAAGAGTGAAGATTCCCTGTTATCAAAATTCTAATGTCATTGTCCATGTCATCTGGGAATGGGAGGTCAAACATGTCATCTGAAAAGGAAAAGAAAGGAGAATAATTTCTAATGTGCTATACTCTTTTCTCCAAGAAATTTTTATAATTTATTACCTTTCCCTTTAATTTATTATCATTCCCTTTTTTCTTTTACATACTCCCAAGATAGATAAAAGCAGAGATAAAGACTTTACTGTTTAATCCCCCTTAGAACCCTTGACTGCAACCACACAGACACGAAAGGGAGAGTTGGCAGGCAGCTGATGTATTTTAGCAGTGGCCACAGAGTGAACAGAATTCCTGTTGTAGCAGCTCCGTAAAATCCAGAACGAATTTTGTAACAGAACAACTGACACTTCTGTGCGGTTAGTCACAGTCCCCTTTACAAAAACACTTGGAATCATCACACACAGCTCAGGTGCTGCTGCCACAGGCGCTGTTCCTCAGGCTCCCAGAGCTGTACACCAGCTCCAACCCCTGGGAACAGCCCTGGCAGCTCCAGGGAAAATGCCCCCAGAATCGGTGAGGGCAGCAAGGGGACTGTGATCCTTTCAGACACTGCAGCAGGATCCCCAACAAGAGAGCCTTCCCACTTTCATCTCAGGAGTTCCACACAGCTTGTTAGCATAATTGGCTGGATTAATTTGATTTATGTTAATATGTGGGGAGGGCTAAAGATACAGGGAAGATGTGTTTGCCTTGTGCATTCCATTACTCATCATCTGCACACAGGTTACAATACCGTGAGTAAGTTATGGGAGGGAAAGATAAGGCACCACCAACACAGAGCCAAAAATTACAGCATCATGATATGGTTTAGAGGGGTTTTTCTTATCCAGATTTCTCAGCAGGCAAAGAAATACAAGTGTATAATGACATTTAAAGCACATTTTAGTGGGTAGACAGGGACAGTGGGAGCTGTCTGACTTAATGGCATTAATTAGAATTGCAACCAAATTTATACTAAAACACGAAGCCCTAAATAGAAGTCATGCATACTACATGAAATAAATAACAATTTCTCTTGAAAAAAATGAATTTACTCCATATAAAATGGAAAAGTATGTGTATCTCGAACTAATTGCACCTGAAACCCCAGTATTGAAACAGGCAGGTAGTTGTTTTCCTTCATCTCCCAAAGAGAACCTCTGGTTTGCCAGAGCAATGCTTTAACTGAAGTTTAACTTGTGTCCTACAGCCTCAATAAACAAACCAGAGCTAATATCATGCTCTGCTTGGCCCCCAGAGCAGAAATGAGCTGGCTAATGGCATAGGAAGCAGCTTAATCATTAAGTAGAGCAGAGTTAAGAAAATTAAATTTAACACCATTTTGGAAAAGGCTATTCTTGTACCTGACTCTAATTAACATCTGCAGGACCAACGGGCAGGTTAATGCAGGTTAATGTTTGTCGTGCTCAGGAGGGATCCCAGTGCCTCCTGGGACAGGGATTGAGAGGGGCAACTTCACTTCAGAGGCCCTGGGACATTCCAGGAGGGACAGATCAAAGCCTTAAAAACAGTAGCCTGTCTTCCTCTCTAATCCAACTGCCCTCCTGATTAATACAGCCGCTGTATGTGTTTGTAGCTACTCTTGCCTTTAATACCTTTGCACTCATTTAAAGGATTTGGGACAAAGCAGGACAATGCTTATTTGGATATAAAGCATTAAACAGAGTCTTGCTGACTCAAACTGCAGGTTCAGTGTAGAAGCACTCTGGGGACATCAGGAAATCTCAGGTTGGGATATTTTCCCTACTGAACCACAAGTGCCTCCTTCCTGTCAGCTCTGCACACAACAGGGCACAATGTGAAGCACAACTGGAAAACAGTAGCTGGCCTGAGCAAGTCACAACAAGACAAAGCACATTCTGGTCTGTGCCACTTGGTGCACTGGCTCGTCCTTGTCCCTTTGGGAATAAACCAGTGTGACTCTGAAAACACATTCAGGGAAAGCATACAGTCTCCCCTGTAGCTGAAGCCCTGCATGGTTCCCTTGCCAGGGTGGTGTGGGGTCTGTGCAGAACCCCGGTCCCCTCGGGGCTTTATTCCTGCTCAGCTGTGCTGATGCCCTGGAAAGGCCCCAAGGGATTTCCCCCTCACTCACCGTTGGTGGGGCTGAAGCCATCCTCATTGGGGTAATTTGCAGGTGCCACCTGGATGGTGGCAGAAGTGGGGAACACAAGGATGTGTGTGCAGGAGGCGTCCTGGGGGGTGTTGAGCTGGGATGCCTGCAGGTTGAGTGCTGTGCTGCGCCCGAACACCGAGCCCATCATCACCGCATCTGTGGGGACAGACACAACGGCCACTGCACCGCCTCCCAAACACTGCTCTGTGTCCAAGGACACCTCTGCCCACCCCACTTGCTCTGCAAACTCACAGACACAGCTGAAGGGCCTTGTCTTCAAAAGATTACACTGCTCTAAGAGCTTGTCATTAAGATCACCCCCCCCCCCCCGTCATTCTGCTGCCCCTCAATCAAGTATTTACTTGTTAAATGAGCAAGTTAATTATTTTTCACACACATCTCTGCAGCATTATGAAACACACCTCACTTTGGTCGATATGAACACAAACACAAAAATAAAGCCACATAACAATAAAGCTTCTCTCTCCTCCTCCTCTATTCTTCTCAATTATCCACCACCAATTAACTTGGAAGGTGCAAACAGTCAATGCAGAGACGCCTTCTTTGGCAGTATTTAACCAGCACCTTCAATTTTAACCTAATTTTTGCTTGCTGTTGACGTAATTATGTGTCAGGATCTAAAGGAAAAAAATTGTTGAATTTTTTTTTGATTTAGGTCTTTGTGTCTTACTGTGATATTGAAAAAGCCTCTTTTGCCATCTGTTTTCTCACATTACAAAATCTCTGCTTTGAAAATATTTAACATGATAAGTAATTTTGAAGCTCAATTAATTCTGCTCTGTATTAGTCTTTTCTTTCTAAACTTAAAAAACCCCAGAGTGATTTGTAAAGGTATGTTAAGGATGTTTTACCACGTACATTAAAAAGTATGTGCTTAGGTAAAACAAAAAAGGGAATCTTAGCATTAAATTTTACTTCAGCTTAAGCCCACGGACTGCTGCTTGTAAGTGAACTCTCTAAATAACTTCAGCATGTGATGAGGCAAGTGGGCTTATTCCCATTTCCACAGGCTCCTACTCATTCCCACTGCAGCCTCCTCTGTGCACAAGGGTGTCTGTGACACCCTTTCCGAGCCCATGGCCTTTCCAGGGAACAGATCAGCACTTTGGCAGTGGCCCACTATCACCTTCCATGAGGAGAATCCTCTCCCCACATAGCATCTCTCTGTGATATTTTGGGCAATTCTGCTGGCTCAACCTATTTTCTGCCACACATAGCCATGCTAGTCAAGTTCTTCAGAAATCCCAAGATTATTGTGACTATTGTGTGTAAAATGTGATAAAAGAACAGTTTCGCTGGCATTGCCATAGTTGGCTAAAACATACCTGGCATCACCACGAATGATCCCTGTGGCTCCATGGCAACGAGGCAGGCACTGAGGATGGAGGGGGAATCTGCTGTGGAGATGCCGCACATGCGGCAAACCTCCTTCAGCTGTTTGCTGATTGTCTGCAGGGAGCACTCCCCAAGGAGGATACTCCAGTCTGCAAGGGAAAAGCACTGTTGGAGCACAGAGCTGATGCAGAGCCAGCACCCACTTGAAAACAGCAAAACATTCCCAACACTTGGCACTTCCCTAATCCCAAACTCTCCAGGCCTGATTACTGTGCTCACAAGGGGTCTGGCCCCACAAACTGCATGCTTGAGGAGTTCCTGTGGAATGTTTTTATTCCGCGGCAGTCTGTTGGCCTTCCTTTGTTCGACACATTTTTTTCCAAGATGTTTTTGTTTGTTTAGTGATGTTTAAGTTGAGGAATCACAACTGAATCCTGTCTCTATTCCTGTGTCAGGATAACTTCATTCAGAACTTTTTCTAACGTGTGATAAGGCACCCAACTTCCCTTGGAAGGACAGTGTGAAATCCTGCACAACACGAGGCAGTAGCATCAGACCCAGGGCACAAACAAGGAAAGCTTTATGGAAACCAATACCAGAATTCAGTGCCAGGGTAGGACTGCAGCCAGCTCTCCTGTAATCCATGCTGCCACAGCCCAGGAAATTCCAGTTTGGAGGATCCTGGTGATTTTTTTTGACAGGTACTTTACACTCAGATCCATTTGGTCAAGTGGGCATCAGTGTCAAGACAACAATGGGGACAAAGGGAGCTTCAGCAGCTCTCGTGTTGATTATAAACTCCTAAGGAGCACTGCCTGGGAAGCCTGGATATCTGGCTTCCCATCCGTGTTTGCCCTCACTAAACTCTGGCAAAATAAACAACAGTCTATCCTGTCTGTGACAGAACTTGGCACACCTTGTTTACCTTTTGTAAGGTCACGGTTCTAGGAAGCAGAGACAGGACTTGAGAAGGTTAAGCCAAATCCACCCTATCTAATGCCACAGTGTGATGCCAGAATGCACCCTCAGCAAGTCTGCAGGTGATGCAAAACTGAGAGGAATGGCTGAGTCCCCATCCCTGGAAGTGATCAAAAGCTGTGTGGATGTGGCACTTGGGGACATGGATCAGTGGTGGCCTCAGCAGTGCTGGAGAACAGTTGGACTTCATGAGCTCAGAGGGCTTTTCCAACCTAAACAATTCTGTGGTTATGTAATTATCACTCTCAGTTTTTGAGTTTGAAAGGTGTGTGATCAGGTCTGAGCCATTCTGCCTTGCACCCTGGATCCCATACCCCTGCACACCCTGGAAGTGGCAGCTCTGACAATTGCACACCTTTCAGCTCCCCGTGGCCCAGCCGGCCCAGGCGCCCGATGACAACTCTCCACGGCAGGGACGTCATCTGGACAATGCCGATGCACCATTCCCACAGCTTCTGCAGCCCGATCTTCCGCGCAGACAACTTGCTCCTCCTTGACCTGCCAGGGAACGAATTAAACAAGAGTGAGAGGAGAACCAAGGACAAGATTCAGATTTCTCTCTAATTATGTCCCTGTTTACCCTCTACAGAGTTCTGGGCAGTCCCTAACTTACATTTTACAACTACTAACAAGAAAAACTCTGTGTCTGCTTTCAGTACTGTTACTGCAGTGCCATCAAACTGCTGAGCAACACAGCATGTGTTCCTCAAGATAAGATTTGTAAGCAGAACAGCTGTAAAACAACTGTAAAACAAACTGTAAAACAAGTATAACTCAGTCACTTTTCCCTGTGTAGATCTGAAAATCTCAAAGTGCCGACTGAAATGTTCTCACTGTAACACCAGCATGGTCTCCTGAGCAGGAAAGGGGACGGAAGGGATGTGCAAGGAACTGGTGAGGGATGACTCCAGACATGGATCCATGGGAGAAGCCAAGGGCCGTGAGTACCTGCTGGGCAGGTCGATGTTGACAATGCAGGTCTCCAGCAGCTCCCCGTGCAGGTCAGTGCAGGATGCCAGGAGCCAGCGCTGGTCATGGGACAGGCAGTACCCAACAAAGAGCACGTTGTATTTCTGACTGGCCTCTCCAAACGTCTCTCCCAGCTCTGTTTGCTTGTCTTTGATGGGGGCCAGGATGAAAGGAGGTGAGTACAGCTGGATTGGGCTGGGCCTCTGCAACAGAGTCAGCACAATCATCAGCAGATAGATCAGAAACTACTGAACACAAGGAACACACACACACGCTGGCAGCGAGTACAGAGACAGGCAAGCTTGAAACAATGAGTAAATTCAAAGCATTCCTAGTCAGGAGGGAGATTGGGAAAAGGGAGGTTATAGACAATTCACCGCTGCCAGTTAAAGCTGATGCACTTGAAACCTTATCTAAAGATTTCTTTTTATGTTCAGGTAACCCAGGGTATGAAAGCAGTCTTTGGACCAGTCTCTGACACAGGCAGAAGTTTAAAGCTCCTCAGCTGCCAGATCCTCCTGTCCCTTAATCATCTTTTGGCCCTTGGCTGGATTTGCTCCAGTGCATCTGAGTTTCTTGTTCTGAGGAGCCCAGAAGGGGAGGAGGACAAGCACCTCCCTGGCTGTGCACCTTTGGGCACCTTCCCAAGGCAGCCCAACTGCTGCTCCTTAGGGGCATCCATCATGTCCAACAAGACCTCCAGGTCATCTTCTGCAAAGCTGCTTCCCACATGTGCACCCCAAACCCATCTTCGCTTTGGAACTCCTCTCTGGAGAACACACAGGAGGGGCCTCACCAGATGTTCCATAATTAATAAAAGGTCTGGGTATTTTCTTAATTCTTCAGCAAAGTTTGGGAGTCTGCAGTGCAGACTGAGAGCAAATGTGTAAAATGCAATAAACAGAGATTAATTAATGCAGTAAGTAAACACCAAAAGGTTCAGCTTTGCAAGTAGGTTTTTAAACTCTCCCAAGCAGCTCTTTATGCCAAGGTAAGTGTTTAAGTGTTTTGTTGGTCCATTAGATCTAAATAAAATATTCATAGTTATCTTTCAAAGAATGCAAAACATTCATAGAAAGTAGGATGGATTATTCTTCCTTTGAAATCCCTGAAATTCCAGAATCTGGGCTTTAATATTTACAGTTTAAAACAGATAAAAGATAAGCCCATTGAAGAGGGGAATTTCTCCATTACCTCAGGGCATTAATATAACATCTGCAACTAGACACAGGAACTTATTTCATATATATGCATAGATATATGAATAGAAATAAAGGTTGGGTTTAAACTCTAGTTGAGCACTATAGACTGAAACCACAAAATTACTCAGAATCCAAACTAACAATGTTCATTTTCTCTTCTTTCACATTCCAGCCTTTTACTTTATGACTCAAAACCAGAAGCTTAAAATGTTTTGAAAGCAAGTTAGCCTGATGTTTTTGTTACTATTTTCTGTTGCATATTAGCTTGCCTTTTCCCTTTATATCATTGTCTTCCCTTCCTTGAAAAAAATCCCCTAACAAGTATTTTCTCTAGTATTTGATATTTGAGGAAAGTGGCTACAGTTTATGAACAGACTTTGATTTTCTTGCCACCAATACCAACCTCAGGATTTTTGAGGGTCATCTCAATGCTGGCAGCTGGTCCAAAGCCTGTGAGTGACTTGATGTGGATCTGTGTGGGCAGGGGCCTCCTGCACTGGCAATACACAGAGAACGCCAGAGACTTCAAGTGCTGAACGTAGAAAACCTGTTCATCCTTCATTGTCTGCAGCATGTACTGGCAAGGCACAATCTGTGGAATTCAGACACACAATAAAACAGGTCTGAGAGGCTTCCAGGAGTTGCTCATTAATATCCAACCAGATCCACATAGACATTAGTCACTGAACACCCAGCACACTTTGGGATGCTCCACACACTGCATTTCAGGTATCTTGGCAGGAGTGGCTGCAGCAGGCAGAGACTGCATTCTCTGGAACAAAACTGCTTCCATCACAATGAGAGCGAATTTTAATCCATAAAACCCAAACACCTGTATTCAAACACCCTGAATTTTTTAGAAGTGTTTTTCTGGGGAACATCTTCACTTCCAGGTGGCCTGAACCACACGATCCCTGAACATTGTGTCCAGATAGGTTTGGCTCCATGACTCATGATCAGGGTTGGGAATTGTTTTCTGTCCTTGTGGGAATTGGCACAATGGTGTCATCCTTACACAGGGGTGTAGAGTGCACAATTAAGATTCTGTTACAATTATTTGTGTGGTTGTTTCCCCTTTTCAATTTAGCTCCCAGTGGAAGCTCAGCAGACTCAGCTACTGCTCAGTTCCATTTGCTTCAGAAAGTCATGGGAAGAAGCCCACAGGGATTCACAGGTTCAACAAGCAAGAATCAGAGCTGTAGGGAGATTTGCCTGGGAGATGAGTTTGGTGGTTAAGACCCAACTACACAACAAGAGCAGGAAGGAGAAATGGCACAGCACCCCTTCAGAAGGAAACAAAGAATGACAAAAACCTGGTTTTCAGTTATTGAAAAACATGCTGCCTCAGGAAGTTACTTACATACAATGCTAAAAATCCTATTCTAAAATTAGAATTTAAACCCTGTAACCTCACTGTTTTTATCTACTTGATTTATTGTACAAGTCCCACTGGTGGCTGTTGAAGTGTCTTTCCTTTTACAGGGATCTCCCTTTTACAGGGAGATCTCTGAAGCAGAAGCTGTCAATATAAAACATTTACATCATAGCCAACACTACAAGGCCCAAACAGATTATTTCAACAAATATTTTCAGTAGTAATAAAAGTTAAGTGTCACAAAACTTTTATTACTTTACAGTTCTTGCTTGAACCTTCAGAACCTTGGCAGCACATTCTGCTTACTAAATGTGCCTGTGTGTCTTTAAAAGCCAGCTTTACCCAAGGATTTCAGAAGCTGAGCTTTCCCCCTCTGTACAGGAATGGTAATAAAGCTGCAAACATTTGGGTTTGATTTATTTTGAAGTAAGTGCATGTTGTGTGTGCTGTGATACAGCTGTGAGAATACAGTGCTGGAACTGGATCATGTTTCCCTTGACTTAAGAGAAAATTGCTGGTTTGACTTCAACTGGCAAAATGTATTTTGAGCAAGAAACAGTGAATGTGGAAACAAACAGCACTGAGAGAAAGGGTCAGTGTGCTACAGCCTCAGCTCCAATGCCAGTGCAGAGGTCACACGGTTCTTGTGTTTCAGACACTGTGGTATCAGTGGCTGTTTGGTTTTAGTGTCTCCAGGCCTGCAGCCTACCACAATATGAAGTTGGGGATGTGATTTTCAGTTCATCCCCAAGCCTGAAATATCCTGGTTACAGTTTCCCCCATCCTTTCAGGAATGAGGTCAAAACTACCAAAAACAAATTTTCCATGCCCAACTTGAGACACCTACAAGAACTTCCTTTTTTTAAAAATTTTTAACTAATTCGAAATACCTTTAAACCAAAGTGAGCAGACATGGATAAGGTGCACAGAAATCCTTCCCATACTGTTCTGCCTGTGCCCTCTGGCCTCTCAGTCCCCGCACATTTATTGAGACTGAGCCTCTGTGACAGGAGGCCTGGCAAAATGCAGTCAGCCTGGGCAAGAGGCCAAGAGCTTCCTCCGGCTGCACAAATTCAACTCTTCAGCAATTCCATAGTAAGTAACTGTTTTTATATGCCAAGTTACATGGTAAATTATTTTTAAGAAGCAGATAATAACAATACAATAGTTCTACATTAAATGTCTGGCTTGACATACTTCTTCTCGATTAAAGAGTATAAATAAAGGGAACGTAAACAGCAAACAACTCAACATGTAAAGTAATCAAAGGAGCAACTGGCTAGTTTTGGCAACGGTAACTCCAGTTACAATTTGATTGAAATTCCTCTCCAGGAAGCATTGAGCAGATCAGATTGCTTGGGACCATGGGACACATTCGATGCAGGGATACTGTGGCTGCTCTAATTAATTTCCTCATCAAAATAAACACAAGGGCTTGTTTTAACATACAGACTTGTATTGTCAACAAAATAGTTTGTAAATGCCACCTACATTTCATGCCTTATCTCCCATTTATCTATTTTAGTACAGTGTCCATATCACAGGTGTGCTGTGGCACAGAGACTTAGTGTGAGGATACAGGGGAAGGCAGAATTACCTGGAGAATGAAAGAATTCCTCATATTCTCAGGCAAGTTGTCCAACATTTCTGTGTAGCATCTCATGAGGCTCAGGAGCCAGAAGTTGGTGGAGGCAGACTCCTCATCGGCAGTGTAGGTGAAGGGGTCCACCATGTAGATGACCACGGCGGGGGGGTATGTGTTGCTGTCCGCAGCATCCGGCTCTGTGGGGATCCCGATCCGCTCCCGCTCTGACGTGCTGGGGGCAGAGCCACAGGGTGAGAACTGCTTCTGTCAGGGGCCAGGCTGAGCCAGGGGGAAGGAAAGCACGAGGAATTCTGACATCCAGAAGCAAAACTAAAACTCATGAGGACAGGCATTATGAGTTGTGCTCACAGCAGCTCCTAATCTGAAATACCTGGGGTTAACTAGGCATTAAAGGTACCATACAGTCTAAGAGCATCTCACTGAATGCAATCAGACCAGATTATACCTGAAGGATATGGAAAAGTTGACTCCTTAGCTGTGTGTCTTTTCATGCAGGTCCGTATCTGGGTTTTGGTGCAGTTTAGGGTTTGCTTCTGGGAGAGGTAGAAGGGAGAGAGCAGGAATTTAGAAGTACCAAATGAATTCGTGGAGCCTGGAGTCCTGCTCAGGTCCAGGGAAGGCTCCACTAATAACAGAATGAGCAATTGAGAATTTCTTATGCAGTAAAATGCTTCTCCCATGCCTCAACCAGGAGAGAGAGGCTCAACATCTGTAAGTGATCAAAGCAGCTCAGCCTCTGTCAGAAGCCCCTGCAGCTGCTCAAAGATCAGGGAACAGATGTCTCAAGGACAAGCCCAGCTACAGCAGGATGTGGGCGTCTCCCTCTCTGTAACACACATCAGGACTATCAGCAATGTGCATTATTATGAGAGTAATGAAAACCATGCTGCCTCAGGAAGTTACTTACATACAATGTAACAATCCTTTTCTTAACTTTTATGTGATGGATGGCTATTCATAATGAAGTCTTTAGAAGTTGTGCTGCCCAAATTTATTTTAAAGTAACAGGACTACAATCATGTCTCCTGACCTCACAGTATGCCTGCTTGCAAAACAACACCTGCAATGCAAAAAAATTAGGAAAAAAAATCCATGGCTTGCATTTTGCATCTGTTAATGTTGCAGGTGTGATGGAGCAAGAGGCACTCAGCTCCATGGGATACTCGCAAGTGCCAAGCCACAGGTGTGGCACAGGACCTGACACACCCAATGTGCTCCTGGTGCTGCAAGGACAGGGCAGGTAGAAGGCCCTAAGGCAGCTTCACATCCATGCAGCTGAATCAGGCTGGGATCCTTGTGATAAAAAAGGGGAGGGCTGTTTTTCCAGCTCCCCTTTGTCAGTGACTGCTTCACACAGGAACAGGCCCTGCTCCGCTCCCACCTGCTTGCTGCACTGCACTAGTCAGAGGGGCCTCTCCTTTGAAGGGTTTCCCTAAGGCTGTCTGAGCACAGGATAGGGGATTAGCGAGCAGCACTTTGAGCCACGTGAGCGGTTCACTTACCCTTCCTGTCCCTCTTGCTGCTGCTGCGGGAGGTTGGGGCCTGGCTCGGCGTCTGCCCCGGGGCCCGCGCTGCCCTGCGGGCGCTCGGCCGTGCCTCCCGCGGCGCTGCTGCTCTGCCCTGAGCCAGCATTGCCGCTGAAGCCCGGCGTGGAGGAGGCGCCCATCTGGCTGACGCCGGGCGTGGCAGAGGACGCGGACAGCTGCGGCACCGAGGAACCCGAGGAGGAGGCGCTCCCTGCCGGAAGGCTCGTGGTGCCCGCACTAGGCGTGGAGCTGAAGGAGCTGCCCGTGGCAGGGGCCCCGGCGGCGACCGAGAGACACGAGGAGGAGCCAGAGGGAGCGGGTCCCGAGCTCCCGGGAGCTGCCTGCGGCTGACTCGGAGCCGGCGTCTGGTACTTGGGGGGCAGCAGGAGGCTGCTGTCCAGCTGCAGCGTGGCCAAGTAAGGTGCTGGAATGGCATGGAAAGAGGGATTAATGACAGTTGGATCAAAGGAATCTGCATCAACCTGCGACTCGGATGATGTTCCCTGCGCTGTTACAACATTCTAAGAGTATACAAATGCTAAGAGAACGGAATCTCCATGACCAGTGTTTGCTTTGGAATCCATTTCTCAGGGTGTCAGTTCGAAATTATATGAATCAATTGTCTTTAAAACCAGGCCTGACTTTGCAGGGTTTTGTGACTTTAAGCTGGTATTGACACATTCTGCTCTCTGGCCGAAGTGTGTGGCATTAACAGCATTGTACAGTGCTCAGCTCTGCAGTCTCTGACAGGTTATCTCCGTCAGGCTGGAAACCTTAGACTCCTTTATATCCGAGCTAAAATCATGGCAAACTTTAATGTAGTTATTTCTGCTGTGAGATACCACAGTGATAAATGAATATTTATTATTTATTTGCTCCCCAAGGTGGTGTAAATCACCAGTGGGGAATTTTCAATGCTGCCCCTGCCAGATGCCTCAGGTGTGAACTGAGCAGCCCAGTTACTCATTTGGCTGTGCACAGGCTACCTCTTCCTGTGAGGAAGCCTGAGGTGCTTCAGTAGTGTTGTAGTAATTTCTCAGCTTGCCATAATTCCTGTGTCTTGTGCTAAGATCCCAATTATGAGTCACATACAATGTATGTTGACTCTGGACCATTCTGGGAGGAAACAATCTCTCCCCAGCTGACATCAGGTGACTCCAGGGACTCAGCCAGGAGAAGTCAGCTGATCCTACCCCAGGAGATGTTACACCCTTCCACACTCTCGGGTTCTACAGTCCCTCACCAAACAAGTGCTCCTGACATTGGTGTAATACAGAACAGGGCAGGGTGCCATAACAAAAACCACCAGACTGCTCTGTAAAAAAAGTGTCAGTTTCAGGGGGGAAATAAGCCAGCATGAGGTCCAGAGGAAAAGGTGCCTTCAGGGTCATGTGGTTCCAAGGATCCACACACAGCAGACTGAGGCCGCAGGCACCAAGGACACCAGCACTTCAGCCCATGCTAACTCATTGCCTCTGCAGAGTCCCAGTGACCTCCCCTCTCCTATAAATACCCCTTTGCACTGGAGGCCACCGCGACACGACTCTGTCACACAGGTGAGATGTGTCAGCAGCAATAAACCAGATCCATGGACACCTTCAGTCTGTTGTTCTATCCCAGGGGATGGAACAGGATGAGTTTTATGGTCCCTTCCAACCAGACCAGACTGTCATTCTGTGATCTTTGTAATACACAAACACCTTATACCAAACTAACTTTTCTAAAATGATAAGAATTTGAATCTCTGACACAATCCCCAGAGTGACAAGCAACACAACTCTCTGAAGTAGGCAAATTTAACAGGGAAGAATTTAAGATAAAACCTTGTAATATCTTTTAGATTTTTAAACAGACCATAATCTGCACCTTTAGAAAACACACACTGTGGGTTTGCATATGCCCCCGCCACTCCCCAGGGCCGTGGGGTGTCACTCACCGAGGTGATGGCGGCAGACCTGCGCATAGAGCTTGAGCCTGGAATGATTGTCACAGTCCTCAGAGCCCCAGGGCTGGCTGAACCATTCACTCACCAGCTCATCCGTCAGCTTCTGTGCCACGCTCTTGCCCACCCGCATGATCCCGTCCCGCAGCACTTTGCAGATGGGCTTGTGCTGCCCAAGTCTGCACATCTGCCAGGGGAGGGAAGGACAAACACCCGTAAGGAGATGCCAACCACCCCAGGAAGTTACAAAGATTGGTTTGTGGCTTAAGCCCCTCATTCTCAACACACAGCTGGGGGCTTCTTAATAAATATCTAAAAAAAAAAAGGGTTATTACATTTATCTGTTGGCTTGAACTGCACTCACAGCAAAACTAAGGTTACAAAGGACTCCGACATACTGGGGAATACATGCTAAAGAAATAAATGCTTTTATCCTCAGCCTAGCAACTGTGAAAAAGCAACAGCTTCTTCAACATGCTCCTTGCTCTTTAGGTGTGGTTGGGCCACTCACTGGGAGGCTGCAGCTCTATTAATGCCACTGCTGCCTCCTTTGTGAAATGAATGTGTGCTGGGAAGAGCAGACAGCAACAAACACCCCAAAATGCCCAGAGAATCCCAGTGTCACTCAGACAGCATTCTTGGACTCTGAAAGTGCAGAAAGCCCTCAAAATTAAAAAAACCCTTCTTAATAGTTGTTACTTTAAACCCCATGGATTTCTCCCTGTGGATGTGCACTGGAGCAGCAATGACACTTAAGAAGCAATAATTCAGTGTAGTCCCTCTTTCCAACCTCGTATACAGCACTCAAGTCCCTGAAGAAAGTTTTGGCTCCGTCGAGCAAGGCCTCATTTTCTGGACACACCACAATGTAGGCGACATCCCGATGGCCCCCGTAGGGGTCCAGCAGGAGCCTCTCCCAGAAGGGCAGGGAGAATGGAGAGATTGTCAGGAAGTCCTTGTCATAGCCCACCAGCAGTGTCGGGATCGGGAGAGGCTCAGGAGATTCCTCAGAGCCTTCACAGGAGAAAGAACAAATAAAGAAAAAATATTAAAAGATCTGGTTTAACTGCAGTGGGTCTCTGATGGCCCAGGAAATGGTTTTTTTTTACAGGAATACTGGAAATCATTCATCCCTTGCTGTTCTGAATGTCCTACAGGTTTATCATGGAGTGGAAATGGTTATCAAGGGTGTGTCATGCCTGACAAACCATGTGCTCCCAGCCTTTCTTCTTGGGAAAGAGATTTAATAAGGGCAAGGGAAGATTTATGTCGTACTTAAGGAATGTCATATAATCAAAGTTGTTGGCCAAAGTGGAGGGAGCTGATCCAAGCACCACTTAAACTTTCCTAGAAAGCTGCAATAAAACATCTCCCAGTGTACTCCAAGCTCATGTACTGCCCTTTCTGAGGCTTCATCTCCTGGTTTTCCTTTGTCATATCCATAACCACAGCCCTGGAGTTCCTGTTCAATCACAAGCAATGACAGGAACCACAAAATCTGACCTTACAGCTCTTCATCCACCTCCACCTGGTTGTGCAAAATTACTGATGCTTAGAGAAATTCATTCCCAGGTATATAATACTATACAAAGTTACTATATTTCTAAAAATTGGCTCCTGCCCTCTCCATAGGATGTGCTCCAAGCACTGCTGTCCCCACAAAGAGGATTATTATCCACTGTAACAGGGTGTCTCCCAGATACTGCCTCAGAAGAAATATTGCTGAAAATGTCAAGCTAGAATACACCCAGTAGCTCCTGCAGAATATAATTCAACTTTATTAAAAAGTCAGCATCCAGTAAAATTCACTGACTTTCCATCAAAGGTTCTGCTCTGCACTCTACGGGAATTTTGGTGCTATTTTCTGGTAACAATTGCCAAATCCTAACTCTTCAAACTACAAACGCTGGAAAAATTATTAGAAGTGCTCCTGGTGGCACACAACAGCTTTAGATAGGAACTGGAGTTACCCCCAGCTGTCCCAGCCCCAAGGAAAGCAGCAATATATCAAATACCAATAGAGAGCAAAGCATGGTGGAGCTGTAGGGAAAACATTAAACCAGACTGCATTGCTTAAGCCTGAAATAAACTGCAAGCAAGAAATACAGACTGAAATGTCAGTTGTTATTCTGTAAACTTGAACAGACAAAATCTGGTTTGTTATTTTGCTTTTTATGGAAGTGCCACTTACAGCTAGGAGATACTGAAACTAAAACTTCTCATTAAGGCTCCAGGAACCTGTGTGGAGAAAGCATTCCCAGTTTTTCTGGATTTGCAGGGCTTACACAGGCCGTGTTCCCATTATGATGCGTCTGATTTCAGCAGCTCCCTCTGCTCCCATTATGTCTATGCCAGCTCGCTTTGGTCTGAGCCAGCCCCCTCCTTCAGGTGGGGGAGCTGAGCCTCACCCACAGTTTCTGCTCCCTATAAATGTGCATCACCTGGAGGGGTAAAACCTTCACCAGGGTGTCACAAAGGCCTTTTGAAGCACTTTAAAGCTCTGTGAAGAGCCCTCCCCATGACCCCAAGCTGTATGAACAACCCCATCCTAACATTTCCAGGAGAAAGTGCCCATTTCTAGGAAGCTACACTCTAACTTGGCACAGAGTCCAGTGTAGGTACCATAGGTCCCCCGTCCTGCCATCTTATGGAATTGCTGCCAGGTGAGTGGTCCCTGCACATGCTGGATGTTCTCCCAGGTCCTTCCTGTCCGCTTCTTCTGGATGGCATCCTGGAGAAAGGGCTGCAGGGAGAGCAGCATGCGCACCACATCCTGAGAGGAGAGCATGCTGATGTCCAGCACTGCAAGGGACAAGGAGCAGCAATCACTTCAGGGAGGGACAGCAATCCCTCCGATGCAGCAACAGCTTTTGTGGTTTGTTCCTTGAATTGCTCTGCATGCTGCCCATGGAATTTGGACAACTCTAATTAGCTGGATGGCGCTTAATGTGGCATTTTCAAAAAAATTGCTGTCACCACGGGCCTTTACACATACATTTCAGTATCACTGGTGTCCAGCTTCGGTCACAAGACATCAGAGCACCTTCAGTATACAAACAAGTAGTATTTAATTATATTTTTTCCCCCCTACCCTTGGTACATTTTCCCCTTCTTCCCCTTAACTCAAATAGAGCAATTGTTTTCTGCTGACTGCTTATACCCTCCTCCAAAGTAAAAAAGGGCCCCTAATTTTGCCTTCCCCCAAATACCTGAATTTGCTTCAGATTTGTGAACTTTCACAGACTCATTCTCAGTTTAGGCCACAAAGTCTGAGGATAACTAGACTATCGGTATTTTAGATGTAATTTAAAGGTTTCAGAAATCTACTTTATCTAAAGTATATTTTTAGTCCTGTCATTTCCCACATAAAGATTATGTGGTCACAACAAAACAAATTTACAGATATCACAAAACATTCAGAGGCAAAAGGCTCAGCTGTGCCCGTACCATTGCTGTGAGGCCAGGAATGGACAGTGGCACTTCGGACAAGGGCTTCATCCACCTTGCCCCCCGTGGGGTTGTCCACATATTGCCTTCCCTGTTCCAGGGCGTTGAAACATTCCACCCAGGAGTCGTTGCTGTCAGCCTGAAGCCGGTCGTAGCTCAAGTTGACACAGGGCAGCGTCTGGCGGTTGTTGGAGGCCATGTAATCCAGGCAGCTCAGTGAGGTGAAGGGCTGTGTGTGCTGGTTCTGCAGCAGCAGCAGGAGGCTCATGGGAGGCTCTTGGCTCCTCCTGGCTCCCTCTCCCATCTGCGAGATCAAGTTGCTCTGGCAGATCATCAGTCGCCTTTCTGCAGCCTGGCCGATGTCCGAGGTCTTGCCGAAAATATCCAGCTCGTCCTCGATGAAGAGCCCAGAGTTGTAGCCGAGCTTGCGGTTCATGATGGCGCTGAAGCCGCACGTGCAGCGGTATTGATCCTCGTTGGAGGAGTCGGGGATGTACAGTCCCACGTCTGCACCCTTGATGTTCATGTTACAGGCGCAGATGCAGCAGCTGTCGAAGTTCCTGTCCTTGAAGATGTTGAGCACGGAGTCGGAGAGGATCAGGGTCACGTACAGGCTGTGTGCCTCCGGGATGGGCTGCACCGTGCCTGGCTCCACTGAGTTGAGCGGCCGCGTGGTGGAGGGGGTGGAGGCAGGGGAGCCCTGGTCCGTGCTGTCGTACTTGACAGAGCCCTGGCCGCTGGCGGTGCCCCCGCCTCGGGGAGTCCTGGGCGTGCGCGGTGTGCGCGGTGTGGGCACAGAGAAGCGCGGTGTGGCCGGGGACGGCAGCACCCCCGCACCGCTGTTGCTGGCAGGGGCCACGCTGTTGAGTGTCACCGGCGTGCTCATCTGGGGCGTGCTCATCTGCAGGTAGTCCTGGTCCGCCAGGCTGCCCACGCTGGGCACGTTGCTGCAGGGAAGGGATGGGAACAGAAACCCCTTCTGTCAAAGCTCATTTTTACATACAAGGAGATAGTGGAACATGAAGGGACTCAATGAAACTGCAGTAAAGAACATTCTGCTCATAACCTTGACTCACGGTTCTCAACAGAACTCAGTATTCTCACCACGAGCACCACTGTTTATCATTATGATAAAAAGTATCACTTCACCCTCTTAATTATTCTCATGGTCTAAAACTCAAACGCTCTTGAGAACAATCTCTAGATAAATGATCAGGTTAAGATTTAGAATGCTTGCAACTTTTTTTAGGGAAAAAAGAAAGAATTGTAGCTTTTGTTTTAAACACCACTATCTGCGAAGAGATACAGATTAGTAGAAATGAAAGTATTTCAGAGAGATAGAAATCTTTACTTTAGAAATGAAGACTGGAAATAGCTGTCACAAGTCATAGATGTGGCTCTGATACACAGTATCTCCTCATGGACACACTCCATATGTCTGATTCTATGAATTCAAATCCTTATTTTGAATTACACAGTCTGTGGCACAATGGAATACATTCCATTACAAAGTCTTAGTTCCGTAAAACTAAGAATCATATTTTTGGGTCATCTCCATTCATGACTGGGTTTTATTACTCTGTTTTTTGTCATTTCCTGCCAAATTCAAGTAACCACAGAACAGTCTGTACATTCCCATGAGACCTGTCTTCCATCTGCAAGGACTCATTTCAAGAAACAGGTAATAAGGGGCCAATCAAAGAAAAAGATCTTATTTTTCTCCTTCCACATCACTTCTAACTTGCTTACTTTTCTTGTAATGTGTTAATTACACATTAAAATGTGAAGAGAGTGTAGACTCAATGAGTCTCTAGACAAGGAAGGGGAAACAGGACTTTTCCATATTTGTCTGTCCTCACAGTGTATATTGTGTGTTATTTGAAAGACCTATCATTTGAATGCCCACCTGTCATTAGTGACTTGAAAAGGAAAACACTAAAGATCTCTTTCCTTACAATCATTTTATTACCTGGAACTTACGTGTGTCCAACTCAAAGCAGGAGAAGGGAAAAGAATGAAGCAGGGTCTGAAGTAGTTGTGGAGCTGCAGCAGAGTGCCTCAGACTAATAAGAAAAGGTGACCTAGAAACTCTGATTGGCAATCACCACTCTGTCGGAAGCCTGCAGTAATAATCCTCACTCTAATTGGATTAGATTGAAAATGAAAGGGTTTTTTCCCCCAACAAATACCTGAAATTAATAACCAGCTCAGGCCCGGTGCATCAGTTACTATTATGAAAAAAACTGAGAATTAAATTGCTCCCCAGGCACTGTATCAAGGGTTTACAATTTCTTCTTTGCAGTTCTTTTGAGAACACTGAAGGACCCTTTGGGGCTGCAAAAGGACTGATTTAAAGATACAGACTGCTTCCTCCAGAAATGAAGCAGTGCAGCAGGAGACCTGTACTATTACTATGCTTTTTAAGAGGTTTTATTAATTTAATGGTGCAAATTCTTGCTAGCTTCCAAAACCTCCAGCAATGAATTCCATCCATAAACACTGCTAATTTCTGAGAACTGAGTGAGGAATCCAAGCTTTGAAAATGAATGTCAGTGGTTCCCTGTAGGTCACAGCACTCTCCTCTTTTGGTATCAGGAAGGGTGGGACAGGACAGGACACAGACCAACATCTGTCTGATCAGCAGCTCCCCATGGCTCCACTCAGGGACGCCATAGGAGCTCAGAGGAGCTCCCATGGGAACACAGACTGGGGAGCTCTCACAAGCCCACTCAACATTTCCAGAGTCCTCAGAAGGGCAAATGGAATGACCAGAACCAGAGAGCACCAGGCTAGAGCTCAAAGTGACACAAGGGAGCCTGGCTGGAGCTGGACATGGAAATGGGAGGGCAGAGATGTGATGAGTTCAGTGCATTAATTTTGTTCCTCAACATTTGTGGTTTCTGTTGAATTACAATATTTTCCTGTATCAGAAACTACTATTAATTCAGGTACTGCATGTTCCTGTTCTTTTAAAAGCACTGATAGTGGACATACACTGTAACACTCTGACTGCCAAAGCCGGGGTTCAATGTTCCTGCTATCAGAACTGTTTTGATCTTGGTCAATGGCAAACCTAAAAGGTTTAAAATACATTTGCATGTTAAAGCACTGTCAATACAAAGAACCATTTTAGTTCCCCAGCTCTAGGCATGGGCTTGACAGACCCATTTCCTCCAAGGCTGTACTTACTTGTAGCCATCTCTGATCAAAGTGGCTGCAGGTGGCAATGGAAGTTGTTCAATTTTTGGAGGAACAGCCCAAGAAGGCCTGAAGATGCAGGCATCTGGAATCTTCAGAGGTAGGAGGCACTGGCTGGGCAGGATCTTCAGTGGAGCAAACAAGGAGGAGCCCACAAAAGGTTGAAATGATGGAACTAGGTGCACATACGAAAAATCCTGTAACATCCAAGCGACCTTGGTTACAACAATGTGGTCAGGTTGCTCTTCAGATATTTATTTTTAATTAAAATCTATTGTACTGTTTGAACCCTCTACAATTACCTTTTTTTCCCCCCAAATGAACTATATTTATTCATTCTACAAGGCATTCATGAGTAGTTCCTTCCAAGGAAACTCAGCTGAGGTTTCCTGTTATCCTAAGATGCTGCACAGCTTTATGGTAGTTTCACAATTGGATCAGGCTCATTTCAGATAGGCTGTGCCTGAAACGTGAGTAGTGCACTATGAAATTTTCACAGTACCTAATTTTTAACATCTCATTTAGGCACTTAAAGATTGATCTTTGCAAGACTTCTGTACTGACAGTGGGGAGAGGCTGTCACAATGTGAGGAACCCTGAGCTGCCTTGAGGCAGCCTCTCCAAATAACCCCTACTGTGGGGGTTCACATCACTTTAGCAATAACACTGCACACTTTGCATATGCCAATCATTACACAGAGTATTAAATACAAATATCTAAACAATCCAGCAAACACAGTGTTAGCTATCAATGAAGTTCAGCCCAGCTGGGCTTGCAGTGACTGTCACGTTTGCTCGCAGAGAGTGATGACAAGAATTTCAGGCGGAGTTTCTAGTGCTATTGCAGCTCTTTCAGAAGGACAGAACTAGTCCTCTTGAGGCACTACGGCAAAGTAAAAATCAGTGTGAAAACAGTAACAACAGTCTTAGTATTTAACATCTCATTAGAGCATTTTTTTCCCTTGCGCCTTGTCAAGCATTGAGGGATGAGGAATGTGTGGATTTCTGTCTCCAGCTGCGGAATGCTCAGCACAAGGAATCTACTTCCATGTTCTCAGAATGATCAGCAATGGGTTTAGTGCTTATTTCCCCCACTGGTGTGTATGAGCAGGTGTGACACACACAGAAGTAAGTCAATTGTGCTGTTGGAAATGTTCTCAGGCAGAATTGAAATAAGTATTTTAAAACTCCTGTAATGGCTGTGAGGGAGATTAAAATATCTTCGGTATCAATGACACCCCGAAATCTGCTCCCACTTCAAAACCTTCAGCTCAACAAATTCCAAAAGAGACTTTTTTTTTTCCCCAGGCCCAAGTTATCCTACTCTTAAACAATTTACTGCACAAGCAGAAGAGAAAAACCAGCAAGGTCTGTGGCAAGGCAAAGTTTACAAACTTTAGAAAAAACTTATTTCAAACTCCTGTAGTGGCATAAAAACTTGTGGATGAACCAACTCAAGATGGGTAATGGAGACTGTCCTGGAGCACACCCTGAGAAGGTGCCTCTTCCCCGCATGCCTCCAAGTGAGAGCTCAGGGAGGAAGGAAAGAGAGCTCTGGCAGCACCAAAGCAGATTTACCCCATGTCCTGATGTCCAGCTGGGTTCTGCCATCAGGAGGGACACTGGTAATTCCCTCCCACCTCTGCAAAGCCCCTTTTTCCACAGAACTGCTGGGACAAGCTCCCTGCCAGCTCAGCCCTTGGCAGGGGAACAAGCTGGGAATTCTGGCGTCTGCCTGGACACGCTGGACTGGCACCAAAACATGGGAGCACAACCCTGGAATGCTGTCCCACATGCTGTCCTGCCTCCTGCCAGGGACAGGGACTCCCTTCTCTTCCAGGGACAAAACGGACAGCTCCTGTGGAAGAAGTCACTCAGTGGGATTTGCCATGGTCTCCCTTGCAGTCTGCCTGAGGGATGCTATTCTGCTGGCAGGAAAACGTTCTGGTTCACAGCTGACACATTATTTACACTGAACAAAGGCATCCATCAGTATCCCAGCACCACACAGCCAATTCTTCTCCATGCAGCTGCACATGTGCCCCTGGCTCAGCAATGCAGACCCCTAAAAATCAGCCCTCAGTTAATTCCACCAAGGGCACAAAGGAGAGGGAAGGAGGTGGTGCTGGGGAGAGAGACAGCTGCTGAAACAGAAGGAACAGGCTGTGGCACATGAGGGACAGGGTGGGTCTGAAGGAGAAGAATAAGGCTATACAATCAAAGGTCGAGGACTACCAGGAAGCCAGAATTAGTGGGCATCTCCGTTTTTCTTCCCTGTGTACAGGGCAGCTTGCTGCAGAATAATGTGCTGTGCATTTCCACACAAAAGGTGCATTTTTTATTAAAAAACACCCTTCAGGCTGTATGCGTGCCAATATGGTAACAGTACCTTCTGACAAGTCACAAAAAGCAGCCCCAGAAGTTCAGTAATACAGGACACATGGGCAGAATGATTTTTGCCCTGCTCTTACCCAGTGATGGAACAATGACACAACCAATGTATATCAGCGCTGATGCTGTGTCACTCCATGGGATGCTATGGAGAAATGGTCACGCTGGGATGTCACAAGAACCCAGAGTCCCCAGCTACAAACAGATCTTTACTGAGACACTACAGGACTCAAGAGAGGAGGAACTAGGCGACATTACCTGACCTGTGTTATACAGAAAGTCAGATAAGAATGGTCCCATCTGGCCTTAAAACTTGTGAAGTAACATCAGCTGAAGAAGAAACAGAGCAAGTTCAACCCCTGGACTTTCTCAGAGAGTTTCAACACTAACCGAAAAAGGAACATTTCAGAGAGATAAAGGCAGCCTTTGTATGTGCACCATATTATCCCATTGTGTGCCAGCCTGGCACCAGGGAGGGGGACACAGCAAAGGTGCCACAGAGAAATTATCTAAAGAAATAAATCATTTAACAGCTACTTAGCCACAAGTGTGGTGTTTTTCCATACATGTACATTCTTTCTGTTAGGCACAGGGCTCATTTCACAGACAATACTGTTTGTTTCCGGAGAACACCCAGAACCATTACAAACAAAATTACAAAATGCCTACAGTTAAAATCAGGGAAACAATCAAAAAGCTCTTCTACTAGAGAAGAATATTTTTCCACCTCCAGGCTGACAGGTTCTTTACATGGGTCAAGCTCCCATTTGTTAGTTGCTACACACACTACATGGGACTTGTTTATAAAAATTAAAGTGCGCATAGACAAGTTTGTAAAAATCCTACATTCCTGGCATGTTACCTTAATTTCTTCAGGTTTAGGGCTTCCTAATCCATCTTCCACCTCCATTTTAAACTCAGCCAGCTGTGTTGGAACCATGTTGACCATAGGACTCTCCATCATTCCCAAGGCAGTCACAGTCTCTGAATTTATTCCATCTTTGTAACTCATCACTGGGGAGAAGGCAGGGTGCTGTTCTAAAGAGGGTGGTGTTGGGAACATCCTTTGGAGATCTGCCACAGCTGAAGAGGATGACATAAGACAGTTAATCATTCAAACAAAAATTACCAAGGAAATTCAATAAAACAGAAGAGATCAATTCAATGCTAGCTCTTATTTCGTCAGTTAAAAACTAGCAAAGCTTCTCCAGACTTGCTGGGGTTCTGAAAGCAGTGTAAGTCTAGACCAAAAGGTAACTCCTAGGGATAAACTCCCCAAATTCCTAGGGATACTCTGCAAAGGTTATTGTTCAGCAGAAACAAGAACGTGGTAGACAGACAAACAAAATGTACAGTTTACCAGCAACTAATACATCCTTCGTAACTGGAGAGGTGAATTGACATTAATGGCAAGCTCACTCCAGTGACTGTTTCTAAGGAGTCACAGAGGAGTTCCTCCCTTTGCCAGAGCTGACCTAGCCCTAAACCAGGAGGCCTTTGTGTGCCCTGAGCTGGATTTCTCCACTCAGTCACTGTAGCCTTGTCTGGTCCATGGCAACACAACTCCTGACACAAACACGGGCAGTTCTGCCTGGGAACAGCCTACCACGATCCCGAAGTCCCAGTGCCAGAGAAGTCACAAAATTATCATTTTGCATCACAAGACATTAAGCCAAGAAAATCCCTAAATGAATTCTCAGGAAATGAACGTAATGGAATCATCCTTTGTTTTTTTTCTTTAAGCAGAACAACCAACCCCAACAGAGACGCTCTATATAGTGTAATGCAATCAAACACAAATCACAGCAAAGTCTTCCATGTTCTCCCCAGCTTCGTTCTGCTTCCTTCCAGCTACAGCTTCCATATTTATTTTGTGTCACATTCAACATAAATGCTCTATTTTCCTGACTTGAATTAGGACAGGTCCTCTCTGGACAAAACCATCAGTGTTGAACCACTGTAATTAGAGAAGCGCGAATTCCCACAAGTGTCTCCTCTTAGATACTTTTTTAGACAGATTTAATGTCCAATCCCATTTCCATACCCAACCTGATGGGACACAAGGATACTCTTGTACTCAATGACATCTGCACTCTAAAGATTATGGAAAATTCATAAATCAATACAGATGGCTTTCTGACTAGTAAACATTGTGTTGTGGAAACCCAAACCAGTAGGAAATACTGTTCTCAAAAACTAACAGGAAAAGGCAGAAATAAGTGAGGGGATTAGAATTATCTATGGACTATGAATATCTGCACTAACAGGAGATTTGTGTAGGATACTGCAGCCTCAGGATGTGTCTCCACTCTGCCTTAACAGAGCCAACCCTGCATGTGATGCTTTTGTGCTCAGAGATGACACAGCCAAGCTACAGAACTCTTTGGACAAAGGGAAACCACTCAAATAGGGACAGTCCTCTCAAAATGCAGTTCTTTTGGTAATAGCTGTCCAAGCTGAACCCAGTCCTTCACAATCTGGAGCAGCAGAGTAAACAGCGGGCTATTAATTATTCCCACTCTGTCCATGTTCTTTTTTCCCCACTCATTCAGTAACTGAATTTAAAAGACCTTAGTCTTGTCCTGATACAGTATAAATCAAAGATGAAGAAAAGTTCAGCAGAATGGAAGAAACTCTTTTCCACCAACATTAGTACGGAATACAATGTTCAGGCTGGCAGCTGGATTAGCTCCCTCTGTTTCTCAGCAGAGAGAGATGCTTTAGGCGCTGGAGAGGGGACAGGGAAGAAGGTGAAAATGAAGGGTGGCCAGTAAGAATTTATGATGCTGTACAAGGTACTTCAGCTCCCCACAGACACTGCTCTGCCTCGACAGCTGGTGGCAAGGCCATGGCTACAAGTGGAGTGTATCTGTTTAACTTCACACTACATCATTTTCTCACCTCCAGCTCACTCCACTTAGCAAAATTCTGCAGTGCAGATTCATAAAAAAGTTTAATTACAAAAAGGTCCCCCAACCCTACAGCAACAGGCAACTATCATAATTCATTTTCATGTATGTCATGCTTCAGAAAGCTTTGCATATTTTAAAAAGCTATGGATCAACTAAACCTGTCAAAATCCAATCTCTGTATACTTCAGACTTCTACATTTGAGTAAATCAGCACAGCTTTTATGGGTCCATAAAACTCTGACTCATCTCCTTCAGACTGTTTTTTTTCTTCACCTCAATTTGTTCTCATTACCAGCTGAAGTTAATGAGAAGGCCTTAAAGAATGATTTGCAGAGAGATTGGATTTCTGCTTACAGTGGCCACAGAAATCAAACACACTTCCTTCTCCCCACTAAGTAATTCATAATTTGATTTGTTACTATTATACCAGAAATTCTCTCCTTCCTCCTGTCCCACAAACAAAACATGTTTCTCCTTTATCTCAGAAGAAATGCCACCTACACCAATAGAATCAGAGGTCTGTTCACCTTGGAAAAGCCTTCCGAGATCATCAAGTCCAACCACTCCCCAGCACTGCCAAGGTCACCACTGACCCACATCCCCAAGTGCCACATCCACATGGCTGTTAAATCCCTCCAGGGTTGGAGACTCCAGCACTGCCCTGGGCAGATGTGCCAGGGCTTTAAAACCCTTTCAGTGAAGGAATTTTCACAATATCCATCCTGAACCTCCCCTGGCACAGCCTGAGGCCATTCCCTCTCTTCCTGTCCCTGTTCCCTGGGAGCAGAGCCTGACCCCCCTGGCTGACCCCTCCTGTCAGGTGCAAAAAATGCAGCTAAGCCCTCGAACCTCAGAGTACAAGTTACCACTGTCAACAGTTGTTGGCACAGTCCTTAGAAAAAAAGCCCTATTGTTTAATACAATTTCATAAGATTCCTGCACTTCCATAACCTCCCTTGTCCATGTGCAGGGCCTGCACAAGTATCACTACCACAACCACCTATAAAAGTCCACACCGTGCCTCCAGTCAGAACCCAGCACTTTGATTTTAATCATCTACTTTTACATCCAGATTAAACCCTGAAGATGATTTTAGTTTTAATTTGTCAAATGTTCAATGCCATTTTTTTCCAAGACAGGTTGCACCATCATGGCCAGTTGGTAAGCCATGGTTTTAAATTCTTTGATTTCGTTAAGTAGACAGATTTATACTTAAAGAGGGATTTGGTGATGGTGGAAGTGCCCAACATTGAGCAGAGAAGAGAGGGAAAAGCTTCCAAAGGAAGATTTGTAACAAACCCCTCCCATAGTTCCAGATCAAGACCACAATGTCAACAGAAGAGTACCTCATATCTCAATAGGCTCATGAAAAATCTGTGTCTGTATTACCACTGCCCTCATTAAAGCTGGCAATTCCAGCATCAGGTGCGCCCTCAGTGAGCCCAGTGCCCCTGCAGGGCTGTGCAGGCAGGCCTGGGTGTGCCAGTGAAGCCCTGATACTCACTGGGGGGGTAGGGAACCGCAGTCCGGCTGTCCTTGCCCAGTGGCCGCTCCTCAGAGCTCGCTGCCGGCAGCTTGGAGGAGCGCAGGGCTGGGGACACGGCCTGCAAACCAAACACTGCAGTTAGCACAGACTGACATCCCTCAGTGGCACTGCACAGCAAAGACAATGGCTGCTTTTCTAGTCTCCCACCCACTCCCCCCAAGGAGTCTGGATTTTTCCCCCTCTTTTAGCACTAAAAACAAAAAGAAATATTTGCATGTCTATATATTCCCACCTAAATTGATGCATAAATATAACTATGTATTTTTATATTTCTATACACAAATTATATTCAAAATGTTGTCACAAGCCCTGAGCTTGAAATGCATGTGACTGCTCTATTTGTTTCCATGTTTGGATTCCAAGGTAGTAATCAGAATATGGCACTGGGAGTAAGCCCAACACATGCAAATGTTAAGACAGGAAAAACATTAGGGCTGTTCAGGGCAACTTCAGAGAAGAAAGTAATTTTTTTATTTTGACAGAACAGTCCTCCGGTAAATTTGCATAGTAACTGTGGCATCTGAAGGGCAGTTTATGTGGAATCACAGTAAGGAAATTGGTGCACTTATGAAGTCCTGCCAAGAACAAGGTGTAAGACTTTTAAGCACTGTTATCTACTTTAGGTCACTTTAGGACCACCTTCTGTATCATTATGGCTGTATTAGATTATGCTTAAAGATGATGACTATCTTAATCTTTGCCTTCCCAGGCAATTTTCCCCCACATAATTGATATAAATCTGCATTTCCTTCTATATTTCCTAACATGCAGCAACTATTTCTCTCTGCACTGAAATAAAGTGCTTGGAGGATTATGAGGGAACATGACTCAGAGAATTACTGGAACGCATAAGGTTGCATTTATTTTTCTATGGGCAGGTTCTCAGGCAAGGTAAAAGAACCTACCATCAATTAATAAAACTTGGATATTTTCCACCATACTTCCCAAACACAAAATGCTGACAGAAATCCATGACACAGAACTAGATATAATGAATTTATAAAGGAACTGCATGGCTCTCCCTATGGAAGCTCCTTACAGCCTGTCCATGCAGGACAGATCTGAAGGATCTATCTTTGCCAGCAATCCTTTCTAGCTAAAATCCAAGTGCCTGCCTACCTGGAAATTCTCTCTTTCCCATCTATTATGGACAACCATTCCCACTAGGATTCATGTTTTTTGGCCTGCAGAACACTCTTTCCCCACAAAGACTCACCCCAAGCTCATCCTCATCAGAGTTGTCGAAGATATTGTCGAGGTCGTGCAGGGACGGGGCCAGGTCAGTGACCTGGGTGAGGCTGCCAGAGCTGGCCCTGCCAGCAGCGCCGTCCTGCCGTGGCTCTGCCCGCGCCGGGAACAGAGAATAAATGGGAGCAACGTCAGGGAAATGGGAGCACAGGCAGCAACACAACAGCACCAAGCCCCTCTGCTGTGCTGCAGCCTTGCAGGCTGCTCAGCAACCACCGAGGGTCAGTTGGGAAACAAGGAAGGAGCATCTGCTCATTTAACATTCTAAAAAATATATAATTTTTTTAATAAAAAGGACAAGGAAAATCAAGATTTTTCCAACTTAGGAGCTGTCTGTAGCTCTAATATTACAGACAAAAATTCAGATGTGATTTTTCCTTCTAGATGTTATGGCATATGAGTATTTTTGCTTTGCAGAGTGAATCAAAGAGCTTGAACTCACCGGTCTTAGGAGCAGAACTGAAAATGGACATAGCATCTTTTCCATCAGGAACTGGTGTGGAATGGCCCGTTGGGGGGATTTCCTTGGAACCAATCCCATCTTCTGACTATACAAAAAATCAAAGAGATTTCATGGATATGAATTCAAGCTATGTAAGAACAAATGTTTTCCTGTGTCCAGCCAGACTCAGGGGTCTGAGTTAAATATAAGATTAACAAAGGATTCCATGGACCACAATCAGCTCTGACAGCAAGTCTAGGTAATTAACCACCTCAAACTTTCCAGGAAAAAATACCTTTTAGAATGTTTGCTTGTACAGCCAGACACCAAAACAGCTCCATCAAGGATAAGATACATAGGGAGCATCATGCAGATGATAATATAAAATAATAATTTTTAAAAAATAAAAAATATAAATACAAATATATACATGTCTGATTTTGTTCTGTGGAACAGGCCTATGTCTTCCAGAGTGCTGTACAGGAAACACTGTGCTACAGGATAAATCCCACAAGAACATTAATGCCAAAGACTGTGTTTACACCTTACCTTGTTCTTTTTCACAGGATCTTTCTCAGCCCCAAGTTTGCATTTTTTATTGACGGTGAAACTGTACTTGATATCTCCATCTTCAAAGGTGTAAGGATCACTGATGTCTCCCCAGGCTTCTCCAGGGGGTTGTAGTAGAGGCAAGGGGTCGAGATAGTTCAGGGTCTGCACTGGTTTCTGCTCTTCCAAAATTTTAAACCGTTTATTAGGTTGTGCTAAAAGCCTGAAGTGAAAATAAACAAGCAAAGGCACCATGAAACAAAACCAAGGTAATCTGCAGCTGTCACACAAACACAGCCCATGGCTCACTCCATCCCCCTTGATCAAGTAGAAATGTTTTTTTTCTTCAAATAAAGGATGTATTGGATGCATTTAGTATTAAATACTTTACCGTATTACGACCTACTTTGGGACAATGAAAGACGAAGCAATTTTGTCACTTTGAAGTCTAGCCTTCCCAGGCTGTGTTTTTCAGCCTAGCAAACTTCATTGTAATTACCAAACCCAATAATCTTTTAACTCAATAACTCTTCCTCAATTAATTTTCCCTAAAAATTTTCATTAACCATTCTCTCTGGTGCATTTTTTAAAATGCATTATCAGAATGCTACAGTAATTCTTAAACTAGCATAAAATACAAAAATAGGTTACAAAGAGATTGATCAGTTCTTGTAGTGTCCAACAGAAAGTCAGAGATGAAAAAGGCAAGCATCCTGCCATACAGTGTTTCCATTTAAGTATTTGGTGCTCTCCACAGCATCTGTGAAGGTGAAGCCTTAGCCTTTCTCAGTTGAAAAGTAGAAATTAGAGTTCAGTGATGATTAAAACTGCCCAGCCCCCAAGTTCAATGTGCACTCTCACCTTTTCAGTGCAGTGCTGTCGGGGTTGATCTCCATCCTGCCATCATACCTCTCACACGGCAGCTCCGGCGGCCGGAACTCGGGGTCATCACTCAAAGGGACGCTGTAGGTCCTCCACATGTCCACAGCCTCATTGCTCTGAGTTATGCCACAGTACAAGGCGGTCTCACTGACCTCTGCCATCAGAGGTAACCTCTGTCCCACCAGGACTGTCCTGTCATCTAAGCTGGGCAGTGGCTGCAGCTCCAGCCCACTGCTGTAGAGTGCTGGGTTCACAGGAACAGAAGAGGGGTCCAGGTTCTCCACCTCCTGACCTCTGGGCTGGGGACTCAGGGTGGGAGGCAGAGGGGAAGTGGGGGAATGGGGTGAATCCATAGGATTCATATTAATTTGCTTGCTTGGATTTCGAGCAGGTAGTGAGAGTGGCTTCTCGTATTTCCTGGAATTGGGAACTTCCAAAGCAGACTCCATCCCGGCCAGTCCCAGCTTCTGCCTGGATGTGTCCTGCTCCATGCATAGCTCTTCAGACACCAAGGGACGATGGTGAAATGGCATTAGGGGCCTTTTTTGCAGTTTCTCTCCCTTGTCCTGCCTCTCAGTGGTTTTGTGCTTTGAGGAGGCAGGAGGAGGCAATGCTGAGGCCGCTGCCAGCCCCACTCCGAAGCCAGGCTGGGACAGTGTGGGAGGCCGGCCTGAGGCACCAGCGCAGCGCTGCTTCAACACCTTGTGCCTGGAAAAGGAGGAGGAGAAACCACTCACGGCATGCTCTGGGCAGCTACCCGACCTCAGGGGAAAACCAAACCCAAAGAACCGCACTGAGAAACCTCCTGTCTGCTCCTGATATTTTAACTGGCTTTTAATTTCTGCCTGATGGAGGAAGTTTGAATAAATATTTTCAAATATTCAAAACAAAACAATGGAGTAACACACAATCTTATTACAGGCTTCATATGGCTTTTTTGACTTGTATCCAATATCTTTGAGACTGAGAAGCACAGGATTGAATTTCAGTGTTTCAGGTCCTGCTAAAAAGTATTTTCATCATACTGATGATGATTCCCAAGGATGTGACAACAGGGATGTAATTCTGCCCATGCTTTTACTGGACTTTTTGTTGTTCAGAGCTTTTTGTTTAGCTGTTTGATTTTATTAAGCTACACAGAAATTGAAAGATGTGTTTGTGCTTAACATTGAAACGTGTTTAAAAATAAACACCGTTTCAAAATGAATCACTCCATCCCTATTTTATGAACAACAATAGGACAACAAGAACCCATTTCAAAACATGTATTGTGCTTTTTACTTAAGATAACCTACACGATCACAACTGAAGTGGACTAGAGTGAAGACATCCAACCCTGTCTACGGGTGCAAACACAACATCTTGTGCTTGCTGCCCCTGTTCCCTAGAAGCATCCAGGCTATGTGGGGTGATCCCAGCTTTCCACGGGGCTTTGCTGTTCCCAGGACATGCTGCAGATTCCCTGCAGCAGCAGATGGTCTGTGCCTGCAATCACCCTAATGTACAGCTAATGCTCTGGTAACTCAAGGTTTGCCTTAAGCATGTTCTTGTAACATTTTGTTGCCTTAATTCTCCATCATTCACCGTACTTTAACTGACTGCAGAGAATTATTTCAGACATTCTGCACCTCACACACCAAGCTGGGTCTGCAGGAGACTGAATTTGATGCTGAGCACCAGACAGCCCTTTGAGACTCCAGATCTAAGATTACATCCTGACACTTATCCAGTACATGGAATGGGCACAGAAATGACTAAAACAATTTCTATATGCCAGTAGCTGCTCAGGTTCTGCAGCTACACAAAAAGTACTTATTGCTGTTTGAAATCAGGTATTGCCTTCATTTTAAGGATAATGTTTCCATTTCCCAGCTGCTGTGTTTCCCAACTCCAGTGTGATGTGGTTATCACTGGAGGGAAGAACAGACAGTGTGAAATTGCAAGTGCAGCTGAACCTATCCATAGAACCAGGCTCCCACTGCTCACTATTGAATCCCATGCTTTCCAGGCAAAGCTCA
Source organism: Donacobius atricapilla (assembly GCA_013397315.1). Taxonomy (NCBI): domain Eukaryota; kingdom Metazoa; phylum Chordata; class Aves; order Passeriformes; family Mimidae; genus Donacobius; species Donacobius atricapilla. The sequence continues at coordinate 46,012 of WBMY01018199.1, read as the reverse complement.
GTATTCCACAGGAAACACATTCTGACAAAACATTCATCTGTTCCACATTCTTGAGTATATGAATACAAACAATGTGTATAGTTCAGGGGGGAAGAGCTGCAGAAAGCATCCTCTCACTTGGGATAGAGCAGGGAGTCTCCAGGTTGGACATTCCACCCTTGTGGGATGCACAGTCCCTTCATCTCTTCCTCAGACTAAACAAAGAAGAACTGCATGCTTAAGGAATAACTTCTTTTGGTAAAGGTGCTTTTATCACCTATCTTACAAGTAGATGCTGACCTTGGGAATTAAGAATTTCAGTAGAATTATTTCACAGAACTATTTCACTGCAACCCCTTTTTTTTTCTAGCCCTGTAACATCTCTCTGATAGTTTTAAGAATAGTTAAGCATTGGTGATGATGGTTTGCCTCTCCTGAGTGAGGAGTTCTGGAATTCTAACTACCCAAAGATGACAGATAACATTAATACCCTCCTAAAGCGTTTGTGTGAGTGAGCTGTGAATTCTTTCTGATCCAGTGAAAGTGGGTGACCAGGCTACAAAGGTTTAATATTCTCTTGGGTGGGTTTTGATGCCATGGCAGATTGACCAAGGCACACAAAGTGATTTGTAGGGATGTTTTCCCTCTTCCTCCAAGTATCAGGATGCTCACAAACTTAGGCAGATCCCACCTGCCCTTTTTGCCACAAGCTTTAACCACTTAACCAAAGGTTACAGCTCTGAAAAGCTGCAGGATGAGTTCCTTATGAATAGGAAGTGATCCTGGCCGCAATACCATCATTTTTCCACTTAGATTGGCACCTTCAAGTGACAATAGGCTGAGATGCAGATGCATTCCCCAAATATGTTTACAGGTTTGATATTACAATTTCCTCTTGTCTCAGCTGGAGCATAACTCCCTTCTATAAGTGTACCTCTGTCTGAATAGGGCTCTTGCATTATGACAAATGTTATTCCCTTCAAAGCTCACCTGGAACAAGAACAACTGACTCTTTGGACGGGATCCACAAAATCCCATGAAACATTATTGTTAGGAACTTCCTCTTCCAAATTTGCAGCTGTAATTTGATTTCTCCTGAAGAAGAGAAAATTATTTTAGTAATCACCACCTTTTGAAGAACAAAATTTTAAAAATGCACATGCATAGATTTATATATGTTCCCCTCAGATAAATAACTTTCTTCTACCTGACCTTTGAAATTGACAGCAAGATCCCTGTACTACTCCTTAAATTTACAGTTTAATTTATGTAGTCGGAAGGTCCCAGCTCAGCATCAGATAACTCTGTCTGGAGACTGAGCACAAGAAACAAGGGGAAAGCCATTTAAACTATTTCCGGAAATTAGTCTGACATATCCAGTGAGGAAATTGCATGGAAATAGGAAAAAAAAAATACTTCAGGGCTCACCATGCCATGATACACTTTAAATCTCCAGTACTAATGGTCTTTGATACTAACATCAATTTATACACCCTTGTCAATTGAAATTTTAGTCCAACTCATGTAATGCTTTACAAATACTCCCCTTAGAGCCCTAAACATCAAATGTATACAATCTGTTCTGCAGTCACCCAGCTTTCAGTGTAGTAGCTACAGTTGAAGCTGCCATCACTAAATCTGAGAGCACTTGGCTGAAGGCACATCCTATGGATGTGTGGCCTCAAGGACTGTCACAATCAGGGCACACAACTGCAAATACAATGGGAAGTGTCAGGAGTTCTCAGTTGAACGCAGGGACAAATTTTCTTTGATAATACTGTTTGGCATCATTAGCTCTGATTGGCGGCAAAGAAATCCTGTAAGGAATAACATTAAGGCAAACTATGACAATTTTAGCTGTATATCTTGTGTTATAAATAAGCAAAGCATGGGACTGCTGCCATACTTGGACTGTGCCCTATTGAGGATGCATTCCTTCCACACACGGTGAACAATACGGTTGTGAAATTTGGGAGTAATCTTGCTTGATTTCTTAGGACTGTGGACACTGACTGTCCCCTCCTGCACAGCTGGATGGCTGATGCTGCTCTGAGAGCAGCCACTTTCTCCTGCAAGAGAAATAAAACATTAATGTCAGAACTGTTCTTCATATTGTCACTTGCTATTTTTTCCTGGAAGTCTCTTAGTAGGCTGCTGACTACACCAATGTTCACATTCACCGGGGAATGCTCAGAGCATCCTTACAAAACAGTTTTCAAAGCAACACTTCCTTTGAGGCATTAAAGATGGTACTGGGTTGTACCACAGACATGGACAATAGAGCTGTGTACATACTGCACCTCGCATAATGTGATACACTCTGTATATTATAGATCTATAAAAAATATACTTCCTAATAAATGGAGGTACTTCAGATAGCCCCTACAGCCCTGGACTGAATCACTAAGAAATAGTGCAGATAGAGCTTTTTCATTATTATCCTGGATGTTAAACTTGAATTTATATAGTCTTTGGTGAGTTGCTTTAAAGACGAAATTTATTGTAATATGGATGGTCCTAAAAGCATCTATTAAGAAAACGAACCTTTATGTAGACTATTTCAAAACAAAGTTAAGTTCTTTATATTAAGCCTCACTGAGGAAATGAATGGATCACTGATGCTTTCCTACAGAGATGGGCTGTTAGAGCTGGGAGTGTTCACCTGGAGAAGAGAAGGCTCCAGGGAGACCTCAGAGCCCCTTTCAGGGCCTAAAGGGGCTCCAGGAGAGCTGGAGAGGGACTGGGGACAAGTGATGGAGGGACAGGACAGAGGGAATGGCTTCCCACTGCCAGAAGGCAGGGATGGGTGGGATACTTGTTGTGTTGTATTATGTTGATTTTCCTGGTTCCTTTCCTTTCACTACAGTTGAGTGTTGCCCTGATTTTTTCAGCCTTCTCTTCTGTTTCACAGTTTCGTGTTTTGGGTTCTTTCTCACGCTCTAGTCTGTAAACACAGCCAATGTTGTTGTATAGTTTCAAGGTAGTTTACATTCCTGTTCTTAGAGATATGGACAGCTGATGAACAGTTGTCTTGACCAATGGGATGGGGAGAGGTGTCAACCTTGTCCCCCACTCCCTGGCCTTTGTAGAAATACTATATAATGGAGTCAGACTTTTAAATTAACTTAGAGCTCTTAGTTCATGTCTTCTGATCAAAGTGTGAGTGTGTGTTTGTGTGTGTGTGACAAAATGCGTCAGTTGTGTACAAATTATACCTCCTCCGGACCTTTCCAGAATTTTCCCCGCCTTGCTGTCAACCCTCCCCTAAACCTCTCACCGCCCAGAACTTTCCACGTCAATCCTTTTGTTCCCTCCCTGGCTCCTTCTCAGTCACCCGGTTCCCCTTCCCTTTCATCTAGAAAGATCTGTGGGAGCTGTCAAGAGATTGGGCAAGGGCCAGGAATCCCTCCCCCTCGATTTCCTAATTGGTTTCCCTGTTTGTCCTTCACCCCCACGGTCAACTCCCACCTTTTCTCCAATTGGTGAATGGTTGTTCCTTCCCCTTGTTTAGCCTCCTATATTTATGGAACTTGCTCCCAGTCTTTGGGGCTTGGAAGAGATTGTACCCCCCCAAGGCTAGGAGCTTGTCCTGAGCCCCAGTAAGCCTCAATTTTTACCTCTCTTCAGAGTCGGCTCCCTTCCCTTGTCAACATTGGCAGCGGTTTATCCCATCAAGGGCTAACAACCCTTAGCTGCCCCGTTGCACTCCCAAGCGCAGAGGAGTGTCCCCTGCAGACGGCTGCATGGATGGCTAGCCGGGGAACCGAGCACGGGCTTGGCAGATGCAGCCACAGATACTGGGAAGGAATTGTACCCTGGGAGGGTGGAGATGCCCTGGCACAGGGTGTCCAGAGCAGCTGTGGCTGCCCCTGGATCCCTGGCAGTGTCCAAGGCCACGCTGGACAGGGCTTGGAGCAACCTGGGAAAGTGGAAGGTGTCCCTGCCCATGGCAGGGGCTGGAATGAGTTTAACTTTGAGGTCCTTTCCAACCCAAATCACTCTGAGATTTCACGCCATTTCTTTACAATATGTTTGAATTGAAATATTGGAATCAAAATTGGCTTTGGTGAGACTTTCTCATTGAGATCTACACTACTACAGAAATTTCCAACAGCTTATTACCAGTAGATACACTATTAACACGGAATATTATATTCTCAGTATGTATTTTCTGTATGATTATAAAAGAGATAACAAATGAAGATATTACTTCAACATGTTGAAGAGCCTGAAAAATCTCTGCACTCCATTCCTTCCTGTGATACAGAAGCCTTTACCAGCTATTGCACAAGCAGATGCTTCTTTTTCTGCCCTGCAATGTGTTTCTGTTTAGCTGAACTCCAGCACATCCATCTTGCAAAGCCCGAGCTGCAGCAGCAGAGGGAGCTTTGGGTCCACGGGCCTGGGTACAGAGTGCCTGCTCTGGGCTGGGACTGGAACAGTAAGGAGGGATGTGCTGCATTTTCACAAGGTCACACCCGAGTACAGAACACCAGGTCCTCCTGCTGACGCAATCCAAGCAGCCTCAAGTGTGAAGTGCTGAAGGGACACAGTGCTGCACATCACTGTGTGCTAACAGGGAATCCTGCTGCTTGCTGCCAGGTGACTTGCAAAGCACAACTTCTGAAATGGTGCATAAGCTGCCTAACCCTGCATCCTCTTTCATTCTTCACGTTACATATCTCTTTCTCCAGTTAGATCTTCCCTGATTATCTTTTTGTAAAGTCAAACATCGAAATCCCTGGCTACACTGAGGCTTGTGCCTCTAACCATGTATTTCACTGGCTTTCAAATGTTCTCCAAGTGGGAACTTGACAGATGATCAAAAAACAAACAGGTCAGAACTCCAGATTGGTAAATGTGCCCTCCTTTGGAGGAGGGGAGAAGGAATGTGTGTATAGGCAAAGATCACATGCACACAGAGGCATCACGTGTCAACAGCAGGAGGAAAACACAGAAAAGACTGATGGGAAGGGAAGGACAGGAGGCACAAGAGGATAACCAAGGAACTACCATGGCTTTCAAGTTACATTGGCATGCATTAGTTATTGCTTTCTGTAATTATGCAATATTTTACACTGTACAGTACAGCAATATATAGTGTGACAGGAGACAGAATGGCACAGCAGGCAAAACCACTTTGTTCTCACACACTGATACTGATTTTTATCCATGGACATCCCTGACACAGTCCTGGAACACACAGAGATACCTATGGCAGGTAATGGTACAGTGAGTGGAGGACACAGCAGACCCTCGCCAGAGGCCACCGCACAACACCTGCAGTCCACCCTGGTTCCACTAGTGAAAAATGCCATTCCCCAGTTCCAGCAACAATTTGTTTTCTTATATACTTTAGACACAACCACGGAAGATATGATTAAAAGAAAACTGAAGAGATCATCTAGTCCAGTCCTTGCTTTAAAGCTGGATCAACAAATTTAACTAATCTGTTTCTTAAAGACAACCTTACAAAATGCACCCACCAAACCTCCCAAAACCCATCATCCCTCTGCTAACAGAACTACTGTAGCTTCCCAACAGCCAATTTATTCCAACATTTCATTATCCTTCCTCAGAGCAAGTTTTCCCTCCTGACTAACCTAGTTTTGCTTTGCTCCAGCTTAGATTCATTACATACTGGTTGCAGAGAAAAGCCTGTTCTTTTTCTCCCTGAAATTCCACTTCTCTAGACTAAACCACCTCAATTCTGTCCATCTTTTTCTGGAGGTCCTGGTTGCAAAATCTGGGATAACTCTCATTGTATTTTCTTGGACCCCAGTCAGTTTGTCCACATCTTTAGGTGCTCCAAATTGGACATGGCACTAAACCCACATTTTAAATAGTACTGGGCAGAACGGAAGTATTATTCCCATGCCCCACACTAATCCAGTTTATGGGTCCCATAAGTGGAAGTGCATGACATGCTTTTCCAATCCATTTCTCCAATTTTTCAAGGTCTTTTAAAATGGTTTTTGATAAAAAAGAATCCTTTCATTGTTTGCTAGAGAGGCAACCCTCTGATAGAAATTCATACTGCCCTCAAACAATGGCAGAGATCAAACAGAAGCTGCGACTGCCAGATCGGACAACATGAGCACTTTTATATAAAGGACAGTTTATAAATATTCAAAAATAGAATCCCCCTTGTGATACTGAACAAGTGTAACAGAATTCTAAAAATTTTAAAAATACACATTAAAATAGGCATCAATACTTGAATAGATTGTTATTTAAATGGTGATTGTCTTGCCTCAGTTAGTTATTAATTGGATCCTTGCTTATTTTAACTCTCAGTTCCTTTTAAAAACACCATTCCAAGTCAATTTACATCTCTTACTCTGACTTATTAGCCATAAATACTAAATACTTTGATTGTCTTCATCTATAGGCTCTAATCATGGACAAGTGAATCCAGACATGTTTTCTTTGGTTTTGCATCAAGGTTCAAAGGCTGGACTTAATGATCTTAAGAGGTCTTTTCCAACCTCAATGACTCCGTTATTCCAGGACTGACCCTGCTGATGTGACAGAACTATCCCATAAAGGCTAAGCTTGGGAGCTCCTCAGTGAGGATATAACAAGGATTCTTTAGCCCCATCTGACTGCAGTCTCAGAAACTTGTAGGGCCTTTGTATCTTTGACACTTCTACTGCTCTGTGAAATTTAGTAAGTGCTGCCCAACAGGTTCAAAAATTCTCCATGTTCAAGCAGAAGGTCACCCAGTGGTGAGAGGTTTCTCTGTTGTTTTGCAGCATTGCACACAGATGTACCTACAGGAAAGGGAGCTGAACCGAATTCACCTGTTTTGTGTAAAGGGGAGTTTACAGCACTGGCTTTTTCCTTTACCACAGACCTACAAAGTGCTCCCCCAACACTATTCAACTGCCTGCCTTTACCCTGCCCCGTTCACACATGCACTCCCCAGGAGCTTAGCAAAACCCAGAGTCTGATTCCATCTCCCTAGCCCACTGCTTACCCATAACAGCCTGCTCTGGAGAGGTGGGGGGAGTCAGGGGCATCCCACAGGTACTGACAGGATCCTTCGCACTTCCAAGCCCCTGCTGTCCCACATTTATATGGCCTGCAGCACTGGCAGTGCTCTGTGACACTGGGATGTCACTCTGGGAGATGAGAACAAAGGCTGAAGGATACACCATCCTCACACCCCCTGCAGAGAGATGGAAAACCACACATCTTAGACATACCTGATAATATCCAGCAACCACAGCTACTTCCACTTGTTTCCAATGTCAATTTGACAAAACTTATTATCTGAAATACAGAGAGCTAAGGAATTTCCATGCTAGTACACATCCATCTGTCTGTAACCAGTACAGAGCAGAAACAAGTAGCTCAAACCAGTGAATAATGGCATGTGGGATAGAGGGAGTACAAAAGCTTGAGGCAACAGAACTACTCAGATGTTCCGGTGTCAAGAGAGCTACAAGAGAATATAGGAAAATTATAATGGCTCTTTCTGATTAATTAGATGGCTTTTTTTTTTCAAATCATGGGGAGGAAAATAATCCTTCAGGCAGAATATTGGAACCTACCAACAATGACTTCAACTGCCACAGGGAAATCGTTGTCATATCCCAGCTCTTCCTTCTCTTTCATGCCTTCCTTTTTCTTCAGCACCATGGGGTAGAAGTACTGCCACTCCTCCATCAGCTTCCGAGTGGCGGGGTCTGACATCTTATAGGACTGGCCTGTGAGAGTCCCATTCAAGCCATAAGGACTCACCAGCACTACAACACAACAAACAGAAGCCCTGAAGGACTCAGCAGCACTGCAGGAGAACCAACAACAGTCCCACAGCAGGGCTGCTCCAGCTGTGGATCACCAGCTCTGCCTCTGCCTGAGCCATTTTTCCATCACCTGAGGACTGAAGGGTCCAGGGAAAGCCACTGTAAAACCCAATACAGGTGAGAATCCAAACCTACAGAGCACTGAGCCCTCCTGAGCAGCACCCCGTGGCAGTTTGGGTTCATAATTTCCCCAGTAAATGCAATTCCAGGAACCCCAGTGAAACAGCACTCGGGGATGAACACTCATGGAAAGAAGAGAGGACAGGAACATTTGAGACTTCTCAGCATTAAAAAGGATAGATAATATACAAAGAAGAGTCACAACAAATAAGGAAATTACTTGCTTAACAACAGGTATTTCTATTCTGACTCAATTTTGCTTTTAGTTGTATTTGATTTGATTCATGAACTCAGCTCACTGAAAATGTATGACTGAAGTGCCTGAGCCTCTATCAATGCTTTACATCTAAAACCAAAATGTCTTCAATAAAGCTTCTATAAATAAACACCTCTATAAATTATCATTTCATGTGTCTCTGGGTGTTTTTTTACTCTATGTTGAACTTTACTAAAGATTTCTTGCTTTAATTGCTTTGAAATTATAATTTCAGACTAGTAAAGAAAGCATAATGCAATGACTCAAAATTCTTAATGCTTTTCTTTTTTTCTTTAGAGCATCACATGAAAATTGCACTATGAATTTACAAAGCCATCGATTTAATTCTGTAAAATTTGATTTCTTAAACTGGCAAATAAATAGTCATAGATACTTAAAGGTTTTCATTGTTTCTGCTACATTTCCACACCCACTCACCCCTTGTTTTTAAAATAAAACAGTAAATAGTTGCCAATGTATGAATGAAAAACAGTCCTGAACCAGATATGCTCAGTATTTGCATCCACATAGGATTCACAGAAAGCCTATGTCAGAAAATCACATGGGTGCACTGACTTTCTTGAATACTAAGTCTTTTTAAGCTGAATTGACTGATTTGTTTGGCGTGTAAGGTTACCAATAATGTGAATGGATAGAAAGTTCTGGAGAACCATCCCCACACGGCTGCTGTCCCAGACAGCTCAGTACCTTGGAAGGGTGAGGGGGAGGACTGGGCCATCTGGATGTGCTCCTCGGTGATCAGGTAGATGGGCTGATGCTGGGCGATCTCCACACTCGTGCACACGTTGCTCTCCCCATGCAGGAAGAAAGTGAAGGCACACGACAAGTGCTCACTGCGGGAGAGAGGAGTAAAAGGAAACATTTAATGGGCTCCAGGAGGGAAATACAGAGCCTCGGGGACCAAGCACACACCCTCCTGTCCTGTTCCCAGGCTCATTGCCTGGCTGATAATTATATGACACAGGGATCTGTCAAATAATGGGCAATGTTGGTAGCTGCCTCATCGATGTGTTTTCCTGCTTGTTTCATTACAAATAAATGGGATTTTAACCAGAATTCAAGCAGTAAATTATGGGTTTTTAGAAATTCTTCAAAGTTTACACTACGAGGTCCAGCTGAAAAGGAATAACAAAGGAATAGGAAAGATGTTTGCCTAACATGTCACGAGGATCTTGATTTAAAAATATAAAAGCATGTGAATGTTACAAAAAGTTGACAACAACCTAAAGTGAACCACGGATTTGCCACTGCTGACCAAATTTAACTTGAAATGAATGGTCTTGAAAATGTTTTCACTTCATTCTACCAATAGAGTGACTCCCATCACAGCAAACTATTTGCTTAAATAGTTCCTTGCTACAAAGCCACAAGAAAAAAAGAAAACAAAGCGCAATTCATGTTTTTTATCATCATTTTAATCAACTAAAAATGTACAGAGCTCGATTGAGTGTGCAGAGATTTTTCTGCCTGAGTCAAGAGCTGTGCAGTTCTATGAGTGTTGGTTTTGGCACAGGGCCAGCCCTAACGGGACCCGTTTTACACACAGCTCTCACTACCTGCACCAAGAAGAAAAACCAGAGGCAACTACAACCATTTCACTTCAGAGTTTAAGTCAACCAACTGCTCTGCTACTGCTGCCAGTTGTTTTTCGACAAAGGCATTGACGGTCTAGAATTGGGCTCTGTAGAATAGTTACTCTAACCTCCCTAAATCTCTGAATGATTCCACACATTGGGCAAAGTAACTAATCCTGTAGCCCAAGTTACTCTTCTGTGAGCCTCAAATGCTACCACAAAAAGAGACCAGAAGAAAAGGTTCAGCTGAGAAAAATCCAGAGAGAAAAGGTTACTGAAATGACAGGTAACACCTACACTTCCTGGGTGTTGCCATCCACAATTCTGAAGTACTTTGTAACAATAACTCCACTAAATAAAAGGTTTCGGTATGTTTCAATTTTCACAAAGGAAAGAAATTTCACTATCCTCAATGATGAAGTGGTAAATTGATCACACAGTTACATGGGGGGAAGGGAGGGAACAAGACACGGGACAAAATGGGTCAGACTCCAGGTGTTTCTCTCCTGCCCCAAGAAGAGAAGCAAATCAATTAATGTAATAAAACCCCATGAACAATGGATTTCTGCACATACAAGAAATACAAAATTACAGCAAAGTCCAATTATTTAATCAAAGCCCACTAGTTTCCTTACGCAGGGTGAACACCTTTAATATAAAGGTTTTAATAAATAAAACCCCCATGAGAAATCTGGTGCAAGATCAAGAGGGGATAATGTCTGCAGAGTTCATCTGCAACAGGTCAGCATTTCCAAAGCAGAGAGCAAAGCTGTTATTTTCAGCTCCTGTCTTTAGTATATACACAGGAAACACTCTGGATTCAGCAAGCTTGCTACAGGATTTAACTTTGGGTCTTGCTTGGCTGCTATTGAACTAAAGGGAAAAAATTGGGACCATCCAGGGACCCCCTCAAGTATCTTGCGAAGTGTTCAGGAATGAACATATTAGGTGGAATCTTATACAACACTCATGTAAACACAGTGAGGATAAGTGTTATAAATGCATGTTATATAGTTGGCTTTTCACAGATATTAAGATGACTACTATAGGTATAATGTGGGAAGACTGTATTGTATTTTCTTTTATTGATAGAGTTTGGAAATGTGACGAATGTATATTTTTTTGTGATTGTAACATAGTGAAAGACTGAGGGGGTTTTTTGTAACAGCTAAACAGGCCAAACCAGAGGGTGGGGCAGTCATCCTGCATTCCTGCATCAAGACTGCTGACCAAGGGATGTTGAGCCTCTGTTATCAAGGATCTTATTCAAATGAAGAGGACCAAAACCTTGGGAGAAGAATTTATGGGACCTATGCTATCAGACAGAGTGGAGCCCACAGATGGATCTAACAGATAAAATGACTGGGGAGTAGTTGAAACTGATGTTTAAATCATGCATGTGAGTTTATAAATATGCAACAGGCTGATACGTTTAAGGAACAAGCTTTTTGTTAGCAGGTGTGCTGGCTGGCTCGGTGCCAGGTACCCTTGGCCGAGAAACTGCCTTTACGGTCTCCTAATTGTCTATTTTTCTATTTTTTTATTAAACTTAAAAATTTTTCTAAAACAATGAACCTTGTTTTTCACAATTTGGATGCGTTGTCCGGGATACACACCTCATCTCTGAAGACCCCGGGAGATTCAGAGTGAGGGGGGTGCCCTGCCTGGTTTTTGGC
>WBMY01018199.1:0-33534 GCA_013397315.1 Donacobius atricapilla | reverse complement strand
TTTTTTTTAGAAGGAAGTGTATTGGATTGTTGAGGGAAAGAATTCTCTGTGTCTTGGGGGAAGAGGGAGGTGGTATTCAGGCTGTTAGGGAAAGTGGGAAACAAGAGACCAGGGACAAATAGATAAAATCCTGGAAAATGGGACTGAAAATCAGTAAAAATCAGGGTTCAAGAAAAAAAGGGTTGCCAGCATAAATACCCCAAAATAGCCCTTTGGGAGTTACATTAGCAAATTAGGATAAAGATCCTTGTACAAGAAAAAAGGACAAAGTAAATTCAAAAGAACCGTTTAATCCAGAGGAAAAGAAATATGCTGCATGCTGGATAGGAGACACAGACCCTATGGGGATCAGGAAAATATCAGAAACCCCTGAGACAGAGGAAGAAGAGAAAAGACAGAAAAAGGCTGGGATCTCCTAAAAATATTGCCTCCCCCGCTCCTGCCGGCTGCCCCCCATACGCAGCCATCCCGCCTGCCTCGGCCCCCGTGCCAGCGGCTGCCCCCCGTACTCAGCTACCCTACCCATCCCCGCTCCCGTGTCAACGGCTGCCCGGCCGTTCCCGGCTATCCGCCGCAGCCCGCACCACCCTCTGTACCGGCTGCGCCACTGGCTGAGCCGCCCGTGGCTCCGCCGGCGCCTGCGATCCGCCCTTTGTGCCGCTCGCTCCGCCCGGCCGGTCCCAGCAGCGCCAGAGCTACCGCCCGTATCGGTTTTAGCCGAGCTGCTCGCCCCTGCTCCAGCCCCCACACTGCTGCCCGTGCCAATGCCGCCCGTGCCGCCCACCACCCTTGCCAGGTGGCAATTAGAGCCCGTGGCGTCTGTGCTAGAATTCCCCGCAGCACTGCCCCCGCGTGTTTGTGCTGCAGCCGCAGCTGCGGTTGCTGACGGAGAAGGCCGCCAGAGGGTTGCCATGAGAACTGCCGCTGCCGCTTTTAAAACCCCATCGGTTCCGACCGCATGGGCCGCGGCAATGTCACCGGATGTCCCACAGGGTTCCGGCAGCAGATCCCGCCTACCCCCGCCCCGCCCCCCCCAACTCCCGGAGGACTCAAATTTTGGTCAACGTTTCGCGTTAACTTCTGTTTTCTCTCTCTGTTCCTGGGAGGAATTGATCTGTGAGGCAGATTCTGCTCTCATGTATACTAGAAATGCCCTTCTTTATGATATAAGGAGCCTAATTGGAGACCAGGACTGTCTTAATTCGAGTTATAAAAGTAAAAAGGAAGGGCAGAATGGGGTTACGGCTCAGTTACGTCCAGGGAGAGAGCAAGAAGTTTGTTTTCCAGGAGATAAATATCATATAAAACCTTTAGTAACTTTAAAATTGGGTCCTAAGGATGAGATATTTCAATTTCTGATTGACTTTGGGGTGGAAAGAACATATATAATGGAGAAGCCACAAGAAAGTGAATTAAGTGATGATGTTTTAGAAATAGTAACAGCAGGAAATGAGAAGTTTGAAATTCATATCGTAAAAGATGTAGTAATTAGCAGAAACACCAAAAGATGGATAGGCAATATTTCATTAATCCCAGAACTAGGTGTCAATATATTTGTAAAAGATCTGGAGGTGTTGTCAGAAATGGAATTGTACCAAAGACAGTTACAAAGTTTGACAGAATGGGATCCTCCTAAAAGGAGAAGGAATATATGTTGATGGTTTGTTTAAAAGTTTTACAAAGAAAAGAATGTTGGGATGTGCCTTTGTTAATGGAGAAAGACTGCAAAATATGTACTGATTACGTGCATACTTTTGGGGATGTTACACTTAGAAAAATTTAAGGAAAAGAGGGGGCTGCTTAAAAAAGATAAATGCAGTTTTTCAGATTAATGGGGGTTCATCTTTAGAGGTTTTTTAGTTTTTAGAGATCGCGGGAGTTTTTAGAGGTTTTTTGGTTTTTGGAGGTCTCAGAAGTTTTAAAGGTTTTTAGGAGTCTTTGAAGTTTTTGGAGGGGTTTTTTTGAGATTTTTAGAGGGTTTTTAGAGATTTTTTGGAAGTTTTTTTTTAAGACATCAGAGGTGATTGTGGGATGCCGGGGGAAATGGCTTCAGAGATAAAAAGGAGATGGCTTGGTGTTTTGGAGTCAAAAGATTTGTGGTGATTCTGGTGTTTGATAGGAAAGAATTGGAAGTTTAGAGGCACAGTGAAAGAGAAGAAAAGGCATTATAGATGAAATTAGAAAATCTTTTTTTGAAAAAGAAATATTTCTTTTTTATGTGGCAAAATTGATACTCAAAGATCATAGGTGGGGTGTGTGTCTTTGGCTCTGTTGAGAAGTCCAAGCACAGCCCAGGTTAAAGCCTGAAAGTGACACCCTATAGGATAATGTTTAGATTATGAAACTGCTGTTTATGTAGTAAGGAGAAATGAGGGTTAAAAAGGTATGCCATCACAATTGCCAAAATGGAAAGAACAGTTCTTTAACTGCACAGCAGGGACATGCTTTTTTCAGGTATCAGAGACAACTGAAGCTGCAAACATGAATCAATGCCAGCAAAGATCAAAACCTGTGAAAGGACCTGGGAATGAACTGTTAACATCTGAATCAACTGAGAGGAGAATGGACTTTCAAGTGACTCTGTTTTTACAAATGTAAAAAACTAACAGTTAAAATAAGTAATATTATTTTGAAGATATTTATGTCATCTCACCATACAGTATTACAGGTGCATGGAGATCACAAGAAGACGCAAATCTCATGAAGCTAACCTCATATTCTTGCCTTTTTTCCCACCTGTGTTAAGAGTTTGTTTTAGGTTAACACACGTTAAATAACTAGTATTCTGGCTAATTTATTTTCAGTTTTGTACCTCACAGGATAGACAATATGGTTTTTGCCTTTTTATCTTCTCTATTTCTTTTATGTTTCCTCCAGTTGTACTAACAGTATCATACCCACGAGAAAAGTACAATTAAAAGCTGACAGAAATCCAGTTCTGTCAAGATTATACTAGAAGAAAATTCTCAAGTAATAAAGGGACAACTGTTTAAGAGTTTCAGAAGAAGAAATAAAGACATTCTTTTTCGAAATAGGTAGATCAGTAATATTTTAAGGTACTAATTATATAACTTTATGGAACTACACTATCTCCTGTGGAGTAGATGGTTTGAAAGTAGAAAGTTTCATCATCCACCTCTTAGATCAAAATTAAAGATATTAACAGAGATAGGTTATTTTGTGGGGTCCTTTGTGTTTATTGAGGGAATTTTCGGGAGTATTTGGTTTTGGTTTTAAACAGAGAATACCAAGAGAATATCAGAGTTTCTCTTGTATTAGGATATGGGAGGAAATATCAAAGGGGAATTTTCATCAGGTTTCTAAAATGTTTCTAATCTCTCAAGTCAATGCATGGCAAGTTAGGTAAATGTAGGTAAATTCTACTTTAAGTAGAAATAATTTGTCTTCCTGAGTTCTCCTAAGGTAGTAGGGAAAATCTTCAGGAACAGCAGGAGTTCATTATCTTCCTGTCCCAAGAACAAGCTGGACAGGAGATCTGCCCACCAGTGTTGTAGGGTTCTAACCTCTAATTCTTTAATTTCTAACCTAGAAATTAAAGAATTAAGGACTGCCTGTGGTAGATAAGAAATAAGTAAAGGGGTAAAATAGTTTTTCTTTTATTCTCTGTAGATTTAAGTTGGTTTTGTTATTTTGTAAATTTTTCTCTTTTAAGTTTCTTTATAACCTATCCTTCTATCCTGGTTGCAGATAAAAAGGTGGAGGCTTTCAAAGGTGCTGTAACGTTAAATGCAAAGTGTATAAATGGTATCAGAAGTAGTTCCCTGGAGAGGAGAATGACACCTTATTTTCAGTAAAATGATCATGTAAAATGTGACAGTACATTGACTGGCTAAGTTAAAGATGTAGTTATTTTGGTTTTTACTCAGAAGGCAGTTTGGCCAGCACAGTTAATTGTGAATTCTAAAGAAGATCTGCAACTGATTAAAAAAAAAAAAAGAAAAAAAACCCCACACTTTTAAGATTATGTGACACTATTACTCTTTATATATATATATGTTTGTCTTTGCGAACAAGGATTACTAGTGTCTGTTGAATAGACGGATACCTGAAGAACTAACCAAGAGAGTGCAATGAGAAAATAAGAGGGCAAGACCAAGAGGACCTCTGTATCGCCACCAAGAAGAGTCATAATACCAGCTGTGAGATGTGTTCTCTCACCCTGGTCAGGTGGTGATATAAGTCAAGAACTGGACCTCTATTTCTGTCACTCACTCTTTTGTCATTCAAAGATATTGGCAAAATCATGACACAAGTGCTACCAAAAACTGTAGACTGAGGTGGTTTTTTTTCTCATGCCCATGTCAACATTCATTATTGTAATCCATCTCAATTAAATATATTAATATTTGGAGCCAATATTAAAATGTAATTTACTATTCTATTTGGCTAATTGTTAGTGTAGTTCAAAATGAGCAAATGTTAGCAATGTCTATAGATCCTAAAATAACTGCACCTAAAACAGTACCAAAGAAGGAAAATTAATAAAGTATTGCTCAAGCCAAATAATTTATAAAAAGAGAAGAGGAGGATATTGTTATAAATGCGTATCATATAGTTGGCTGTTCACAGATATTAAGATGACTACTATAGGTATAATGTGGGAAGACTGTATTGTATTTTCTTTTATTGATAGAGTTTGGAAATGTGACGAATGTATATTTTTTTGTGATTGTAACATAGTGAAAGACTGAGGGGGTTTTTTGTAACAGCTAAACAGGCCAAACCAGAGGGTGGGGCAGTCATCCTGCATTCCTGCATCAAGACTGCTGACCAAGGGATGTTGAGCCTCTGTTATCAAGGATCTTATTCAAATGAAGAGGACCAAAACCTTGGGAGAAGAATTTATGGGACCTATGCTATCAGACAGAGTGGAGCCCACAGATGGATCTAACAGATAAAATGACTGGGGAGTAGTTGAAACTGATGTTTAAATCATGCATGTGAGTTTACAAATATGCAACAGGCTGATACTTTTAAGGAACAAGCTTTTTGTTAGCAGGTGTGCTGGCTGGCTCGGTGCCAGGCACCCTTGGCCGAGAAACTGCATTTACTGTCTCCTAATTGTCTATTTTTCTATTTTTTTTATTAAACTTAAAAATTTTTCTAAAACAGTGAACCTTGTTTTTCACATAAGGAATACACCAAATCAGAGCCTGAAAGACAGAAGATTTGTTGGGATTGAAGGGAATGCAATGCATGCCACTAACTTTCAACTGAGAATCATCTAACACCAGAATTAGTAATTGAGATCACAGGATTAGAGAGCTTCAGACTAAGAGTACAGACAACCGATTATGGGGGGAAGAGGTGTAGAAATGCAGTATCAGCTCATTTCTCTTCCCTGAATGCCAGATTAAGGAATAATAGTAATGAATGTTACCGCTCACACCCAGCAATAAAGACTTCATCAGTGAAAGATGGATCATTTCTAGCATTGAATCCAAATTAAATCATGCCCAGCTCTAGGAAAAGAACAGCAAAGCTCGCTCAGTCCAGCAGTGCTTTCCTTCAGACCAGAGCTGGTGGAGCTGCTGGCACAAGCCCCTCTGCCCAGCAGGTCCAACTCCAGCCAGACCCTGTGCCCTGCTCCCCTCCCTGACACCCCACCAGCTTTGCCTGGGGAGAGGCACTGACACACAAGTGAAGCTCCCTCTGGTGTCAGTCACCGCCTTAAGCTCGGCTTTCAAGACCAAGGCCTGGGGACTTCCTGCAGTCCCCATCAGCCCCTGGCAGACTCCAGGTAAAAGTTTTCTTTAGTAACAAGTAAGAATTTGATTTGAGCACATGCTGCTGTGTCCCACTCTGGCAAGTGCTCCCAGCCTCCTGACATTTCTGCATGCAGTACAGCTCACACCATTCCTGAAATACCAGCCCCAAGAAATCACTTTGGCTACAAATGTGAGTCAGATCTGGGAATAAAATGCAAGTGGAGAAACTTCACCCAGCTCCAAGCAGCCAGCTCTTCACACAGCCCCAGCACAAGGTTTCACTTGATCCACCACTGAGCTCCAGTACATTCAACCTACTCACATCACAAAGTTCCAAAACACACACATTGTTCAGGTCCTCACTAGAGTCTTCCAATATTACCAATATCCAGCTTTCCTACCAGATCCACTTCTCTTTGCACCAACAAAAAACTGAACACAAAATGCAGATCAGACCATGGTTCCTAAAAACATTCAAAACCATGTTCAGACTGATTTTTTTATTTTATTTACATTTATTTCAACCCAGTACAAAAACTGAAGCTGACAGGATTTTGAGAAGCCGCTCTACTGTCTCTGTGGGTTTTTAAACATCCTCACTTCTGTACTCTTTTCTGTTCAGATGATAAAACTATCAGAAACCACCAGAAGGCACATGAAATGGCTTCCAAATGATCTCCTTAATCCCCAAAGTCTGTTGGAATACCACGAGCTGCCAGCTCAGGACAAGTACAATAATACAAGTGTTGCTAATTTTGCACAGCCTCCTGTACATTCACTTTGTACACACTAATGAATTACACCAGGAACAAAGGGCAGTCAGAGGCATGGTTTTACTCCTCCTATGACTCTGTTAATAATAAATTTACTTTATACCTTACATTTGAGCCTATTTTGCCCTTAAAGTGTTTTCTCTGAGTCCTTACCTCAACTCATGAGCCCATTTTTTTTCCCCTCCTCTGCCCAGCTGTGGCAGAGGAGAGTGAGTGAACAGTTTTCATGGATACCTGGCATTGCAACCAATGTGAAACCACAGCAGAGTGCAAATCTGTGACAGTACTCTGGTCACACTACGCAGGAACTCTTTCTTTACAGGTACTTTTTCAGAAACTTCTCTTCGCTTTCCTGGTGCCTGACAGCTGCCTTAGTTAGGATGTCATCTCCCCCAATAGAATGTATAGAACATATACAGAATATATGTTATTTACAACTCTGGCTGCACTAAGGCTGAGGTGGGAAAAATATTGAGCAATGGTCTGCAGCCAGCATAACACTCTGGCACACGCCTCCAACAATATTTCCACTACGTTCACTGAGACCTGTGTGCCAAAATTAAAACAACTGCTTAAATAAAAGGCATCTCTTAACAGAAGTACAAAGAAATAGCACTGTCAAATAACCTTTTGTAACAAAAGATCTGTGTCCTTTGAAGCATTGCAGGTACTTTTTCTCCATAACACAGGAAAAATAAAGCCTTCACTTTGGCACCTAATCACCTGTAGCTGACATTATCTTTCAGGTGTTTCCTCTGGGACCTTAATTACCTCAAATTACTTTTGAGATGCCTAAAAATGTAGGTGAATACCTTGGCGACATAATAGTTAGGACTTCCCATAAACTTTATGAATACCAATTCCTCAGTTACTATAAATGCCTTAAAGAAAATATTAAATTATGTTTACTTACATATAAAAATCAGGTGAGGCTTATGAAAACCTGACAACATTTAAACTCCACAACATTGGAAGAGAAAGAAGAATAACTGATGGATTTAGGTGTTGTTTCCATTTTTTCGGAGGTCTGGAAAAATACTCAGTGGAACCTGTGCTGTTCTGCATTCAAACTGCACATGAAAAAAGTGCCAAGATACTGCAATTCCTAACAGAGCTTGAAATGTATATATTAATATGTATCTTACAGAAAGTCAAACTGCACCCCACAGATTTCAAAATATACCACAAATGTGGAAATCAAACTGCCAGTAACAATTACTTTGGGATTTGGGGAAGAAGATGCTATGAAAACAACTGATTTTTTTCCTTATTAGAGGGCTATTAAAACAATAGTTTTATGGTATGAATTTTATCATTATTATTTTAAGAACTTAAAACCATTCCCCCTGAAAACCTCTTGCTGCAATGCAGTGCACAATGTCTAAGCTTGCTTTGGCCCAAACACTGCAACCTCCTGACACACCTGGAAAGTGCAGTTGGGAACCAGATGCCAGGACTGACAATAAAGGTTCCTTAGACAAACACAGTGAAAACTTAACAATCCTATATTTGTACATAGCTGCCATCCTATTTTAAGAACAATTTCAGGGCTAAGCATTTTTTAAATATTTATTTCTCCAAAGAGGAGCTTGAGCTCCCATGCCCTGCCCTCCAGGCTGCAGGCAACTTCTTGTTTCTTCTTTACTATATAAGCAATTGTCTACAAAGCCACTGACTATGTACGATTAATTCTATTTTCTGACCAATAAATTGTATGGCTGTTTTAATTCTCCTCAAAGTTAGCACTGGGATCTGAAAGCCCTCAAGTCACAATTACCCCAAAATAGCTTCATCAAGTCTAACGTCAGAAAAGAAGCAGCAGCAAGGCACAGTCATTAGGAGAACAGTCAAATCACTTGTTTGATGTGGACTACAAAAAAGAGGGCATCGAAAGGCAAATTTGAAACACAAGAGTAAGCAAGAGCAAAATGAAATAATTTCCTATAAAGTTGCTAAAGCAACAGGACAGGAGCAGGTCACAGTGGGGTCTGGGCAGGAGACAGCAGCACCTGGATGCCCCTACAGTCAGTAACACTCCAACACCACACTAAATTAACAGTCCAGTACATAAATCATTTCTTCTTAAATATTCTAGAAATAAATATCCCCAGAGCCTCAACTTGAACAAGCTCCCACTAAAGGAAGAGAAGAAAGGCTGCCTGCTTTGATTTTAGAGAAGGCAGAGTCAGTTCCAGTGCAGAGTGGCCTTAAATGTGCCAGTGCCCAGTTAAGGCACTCCCCCTTAGCTGAGGGGAGGGATGCACTCCCAGAGTGCCCAGATCCTCAGGACACAGCATGGTCCAAGGCAGGAGCTCCAGGGCCCTGCCAGGCCACTGTGTTTGCAGAGAAAGCTTCCTCACAGACACCAAGAGAACAGAGGAGCACCTGGAGCAGCAAACAAAAAAAGGCCAGGCCATTTTCTGGCCCTTAGGAGAAATAACACATTCAGAACCACAACTAAGGCTAAAAGGAAAGCATTTCCAGGCATGAGACAATTCCAGAATTTTCTGGACACCACAGCCTCCCAACAGCACCCAGCCCCCATTTCTGCACCAGGCATGGGACCCCCCACAGCCAGGTTCTCTCTACTGCGGCCCCAGAGACAGATCCACACTGAAATACGGAAACACCAACCTGGAGTCTGCTTGGGGCTCTGTCACTCCACACATCAGTCCCTGGGGAAGCAAGGACTCCCTGCCCCACTGTATCCAGCATTCTCTGCATGCTGGAACCAGAACAGGTCTGAGGGCTGACGCTGCCTGGCAGCTGGATCTGGTCCCAAGGCTAAGGAACACGCAGCTGAAACCAGGTGGGGCAACTATTTCACTGTATCACAGCATCTGAAACAACTTTTCTTCAGGTGAACACACTGCTGGCTCAGGAACAAGGGAAGCTGATGTCTGGTTATACATCTCTGACCAAAGTCACTAGTTTCTGTACGGCACAGAGTAAGAATACAGGAGGCCAAGCTGGAGAATAAGTCGTATTGCTCTTGCAAAGATTTCTTGTCTATTGATTTTGTTATCTCTTTCTCTTCCCTGACTCAAAGAAATAAAAAAAAAAGAGCAAGGAACAGAACATCAGTTCAAAGAACTACCAGATCTTTAATGACAGTATCTGTAAGTCCATTTATTGTCTCACATATTCTGTTAGATTTAAAAAAAATGTATGAGATGCACTGACAAAAACTTTGTATACATATTAATTGCCTTTAATGTTTTTCCAGTAGTGAAGTAAAGCATTAAGATAACAGTTTCACAATGCAGCAAACATTTAGATAACATTATCTAAACACCTGCTGTGTTACAGACTTATTATCTCAACACTGCCCACTGCCTCAGTTGTCACCAGCAAAGCCCTTGCCAAGGTCAACACACACCTCCCTAACGGGATTCCCTCCCTGATCCCATCCCCAGCAACCTCCCACCCTCCCCTGTGTATAATGCATGCACAGGATGAGCTGCCAGCCTAGTGGACACAGGGGGGTTATTCTTTCAATGGATCCATCAATCTGCAGTGTGACAGGGTAAGAACAGCAGTACCTGCACAAGTCCAGGGGAAATGCTGCACGTCCCATCAGCCCATTCTGAGCATGAATTCCATTGTAGGATCACTTGGAACAAGACCCATATCAAGTCTGTGCTGGAGGCAAGGTCACGTCCAGTGTCCATAACCTTCGGTGGGAACACGGGACAAACTGCTCCCACTTCCTGCCTTGGCTTATCCCAAGTCTCAGGCTGGGAGAGCTCCAGGTTTGGGTTTTTACGAGATGGACTGGACTGCTTACAGAACAGAGAACAGGCTTGGCTGAGAGTAAATAACACAGTGACAATGCTCCCACTGAGGAGGAGTTTGCACTTTAGGGAAGCAGAGCTTCCCCCCACAGCTCCTGAAGGGAGGAACAGGCTCTGCAGCAACAGCCAGCCCATGCTTGCCCTGGTAACTACACACAGAAATAAACATCTTTTTACACTGTATGGAAGAAGTGTGCAATATTTAGTTCCATTTTTATTAATGGAAAATTTAAATGCATAAGGAGTTCCTCCAGTGTGCTGGCAATGAGAGATTTCCTTCATGTACAAGTGGAGTAGTTTTATTCCTGTGATCCTCAGTGAAGTACGACAGCATAATAGATGAAAATGTCCCCTAAATATTCATAATGAACCCTTATTTTTCTATACTAAGTAAGTTTTGTGTGTCCAACATCGAAGTTTATTGATTTATTATTAGCTGCACATGTGCATAAAATGTGACTTGTCAAAATATGCAGGTCTAAAAGTGTTTCCCACCATTTTTAAGATTACCTGAATTCATTCTCAAACCATTGATGGTTACTGAAGAAATAATCCCAAAATAATGCTCTGATATGAATACAAGGCACTGAGGATTACTGAGTCCATTATTTGTTACATTTGTGCCACGCTTCAGAGCAGTGCTGATTTAGAACTACAAATATTTTGAATTATTTAAGATGTCAGTACCAAAAAGTGATTCTGCAAGTTTATCATATTCATTATGAATTAAAATTCATTGTGATGAGACACTGGATCCTGCCCTATTAAGAAAACACATACGCTGCTGTGACCTAATTTCTACTGTACTACAGGATATAGACTTTAAAATACTATATAAATGCATATCAAAAAAGAAACATGGAGGTTATTAAAATTATTTTCAGGTTAATGCCAAAACAAACACATATTTTTCACTGGGAATTCTGAGCTTTTTGAGATATATTTCTTTAGAAATCAGGAACTTGCTTATATCTGTATCAGCATTACCAGGTATTCTAAAAACAATAGTATCAGCTGGTGAAAACTACAGAATGGATTATAATTAACTAGAAGATTGTCAGAATGGATGCAGTATTTCTTGCTTTAGCATACTCAAAATACCAACACATTAGGAAAAATTGCATATAAATCTTCTAAAATCCCTGCTGTTCTCAACCCTCCTGTTATCTCTGTGTGAAGCACTGTGTTTCCACACAGGGTCTGAAATGGGTCCTTTGGAAAACTGATTTCCATGAAAGATCTGATACCCTTGCAAACAAGAATGCAGGCAGATAAGCTCATCTATTCAGTGTGCCCCATCAGTTATTCATGGCACATGAATAAGTTACATGTTAGTGACATGTGGAATCTCCCCAAAAGCCCTCAGTGCGGTTAGTCTCAGCATTTCCTAAATACCATCCAGGCCTCAGAAGTGTCATGAGCAGTTGTGTTCTGGAGAACAGGACTGAAAAAATCCTTTTGAATATTAATAACCCCAAACTCTAGCACAAGCCTGATGAGCACCGATGGAGGTTCGCCAACCAACTATTGCCATTTTTTTTTCAGCCTAAGGCATAAACTGACCTTTCCTTAACAGCTCAGCCCTGCAAAGTTTAAATGCTGGGTTCCCTGAAATTGAAGCTTTCTGTGGCAGTTTGATCACAGATAACACAGCTATCAGTTACTCTGGCTCACAGCTCCAGCTGGATGGTTGACTGGCACAGGCAAAATGATTTGTCTGTGGGTCACAGACCCAAACAGAGGTGAAGCTTTGGAAAAGGCTTCCCTCTACCCCTAATACAGGGGTAAAAATATTAACCTGTTTATTAAATTTGTGTTCCACACTGGCCATTGGTGAGCAGTTAACTTTATCCAAATTAAGTCAGCCCAGGTTTCAGCCTCACACTTGAATTGCGGGAGTTGTGTGTGGTCAGCGATGAAATCATGTGCAGCAGAGAAACAAAGAGTATTCAACACTCAGTTATGGGGGAGTATCAAACCACATTTACATTGGGAGCTTCATTTTCATAAATTAATGCTGCTCCAAGAATAAAGCCACAAGTCATTAGTGTTCCCTTAGTAATTGCTTTAGACAATTCCTTACTTTAATGTGTCCTTGTAGCACAGATTCACTCAAAGCCACAGCTGAGTTTGTCACCAATATCTGCTCTGTGCTTTACAGTATTCAAAACTGCACATTTAAGAAAAGCATCAAAATGGGATACCACAGAAATTTATTTGTAACAAATTATCAAAAATTACCTAAATTCAGTCTTGATTTATATCACAATTAGATCTGAAAGCTAGAAATTTAATGCATCTGATAGTCTATTTTGGCTTGAAATGGCTTTGATCTCAACAGCCATATTAGAAATGACTGCTTTAAAACCCCTGTAAGCTGAATGAACACTGTGACGTGGATGAGCATTGCTCTGTGTTTTATAGGGCCACTCTGTTATTATGGAGGCAGTCTGAAAGGTCACATTATTTGTTTATGTAACACGTGTGGTGTTCTTACAAATAACAGCTCTGAGGTCTTCAGTAACCACACATTCCCTCACCTGGGAACACCGAGCTGGAACAACCAGCAAACCAGGCGAGGGAGACCTAAAAAAATTAAAAATATAGGAACAAAATCAGCTGTCAATGCTCTGCAAGAACCCTGACTAGCAGGTATGAAGTACAAGGGGAAATGATACATGAACATCAGATAATTCTCAGACTGCTCATAGCATGGGGAAGAAAGTGAAGCAGCCACTGCCACTTAGTCCCACTTGCGCCAGATGTTTAAATTAGGGAGGGGTTGTGTGAAGCTTTAAAATTATTTTATCTGAATTCTTTCAAAATAATCAGATAGTCCTACACAAATCCTAAAAATGAAGCTCAAAACCAATGAAAACTAAAATCTCACTAAAGAAAAGACACATGTTTCTTACAATCAAATGCCTAATTTTCTCACAAGCAGCCAGGCTTCTCTCCCTGCTTTGTAAGTTAAGCAGCACTGGCATGGTAACAGTGCCCAGTAATTCACAAGTTAACAGACACCACAATTCATTTGCTGTCTCCCGATTTAAATTCCTGCAGTCTCAAGTCACAGGGATGCTCTCCAGACGTGCTCACAGGCTCTGTCACCAGAGTCAGCAGCCAGAGCAAAACCAGGGTGCATCCTTTCCACAGCCCATCAGAGTCTCCTCCTCTGCCCTGCAAGGCCAGCACTCCCTTGTTTTTCCTGCCTGCTAATGTAGGTTAATGCACCCTTCTCCCCTTTGCCCCATGGAGGCTGAGCTATTAACCAAAGTAGCATTATATTAGATTAAGGACATTCAGAAAAGAGATTCCTGGGAAAAAAAAGGGGAAGAAGGCCCACACATCCATTTCTTGTCATTAAGTTCATTCCACATGAAATTAAATTTATCAGTTTCATTTACATAAGAAGTACATCAACAGGGGGAACAGTGGTTACTCAGGTTGTTCAACACAGAAGTAATAATAAGAATATTGTTCTCAAAATCTCAAAACTACTAATGTAGTTTTGATTTGTGCTGCTTACTTTGGGCTCCTCGAGGGAAAAGGAGAAGTAAAGCATTATATTGTGAGTTTTATCTCACAGATTCACACAACCTTACAAAGAAATTCAGACTCTCCAGGCATTAAACCCCTGTACCCACTCTCCAGTGTAAGCAAAGTTTAGTTTTTCTAGCAGGTGAACACCAGCACTGGCAGCTCTCTAGTGAGGAAGCAGCTCTGCTCTAAAAACGTTGGAGCTGGGGACCTTTTGACCATCTCACATCCATTTAGAAGTGGCAACTTCTAAGCAGGATTTCTGAGCGCTGCAAGACTTGATCCCCCTCTAAATTCATTTCTCCCCACAAACCAAATCTTCTGATATATTTACATGATTCTAAATCTATAATAATAACTCAATACTTTCCATTACAGAGCACAAAGAGAGACAAATCCTGATGGAGAGCTTTAATATTCCCAGGATTGCAGCTGAACTCTTAAATGTGACAGGACAACAGCACTACCGCAAAATGGAAGGAAATAATGCTCAACTACATCCTGATAAAATCCAANCCCCGCCCCAGCAAAGCAAAGTGCCTAAATCTCTCCACACTTCCTCGCACAGCACACCTTGCTCAAGCACAAAGGACTAAGCACAAAATGCCCTTCCCACTTCTATTGAAAAGCACAAGATTTAATGAGCTACATAGAACAAAGTTTTAAGAGATCTGAACCTCATTTTACAGCATGGTCTCAGAGAAAATTTGATCTCCTTTGCTGCATGATGTGTAAAGAGCCTGCAAAGGCTGTAAACACTTAATACACACTGAAATTCGTGCTGTAAGCCTGCTGCCAGCTGTCCTTTAGGAGGATGGCTGCACAAAATTATCTCACATGCATCCATTATGCAGCATGATCACAATTAATGGAATAAATTTTATGATTCAAAACAAATTAAGCAACATGTAGAAAATTCTAAAACCATGAAAAATGCATTAATTTATTCATTGCCATGCATTTGTGATCTTTCCACTTTCGGAGTACAGTTTAATTGACTAGTTTAGAGACCAATTAATCCCTTTACATTTAAGTCAATCACTGAATCCTCTCCAAATAATTTAGCTCCTACATGCTGCCTCCAATTTGATGTCCCTGGAGAGTGGCTGCAGCTGAAATAGGTGGCACACGAATCACATTTAGGAATGAAGAACTGCACTAGCAGGGATACAAAGCATTAAAGATGCACAATTCACTCAACCATGTTCACTTCCTGATCTCCACTACTCCAGCTCCCAGTCATGTCTTGAATGTGTGGGGGGGGTTTAAATGACAACTGCAGGTCACACATAATTATTTTAATTTTTGGTACTTTCTAGTTCCTCACCTACCTACTGCTCCTTTCTTCATTTTTTTACAAGGCACATGGAAATAATTCAGTGTCAGAGTTGGGAGAGGTGGATTTGTCACCAAGGGAATAATTTCTCAAGTGGAGAACAAAGGTATTGGACACCAAACCAATAACCTCCAGTATCACAATCCTAAGAGGAGGAAAAAATCCCAACATACTTACATTTTGTGCCCTACAAAGTCACTCACAACCTCACCAGTGTTGGAATGGGACAGGACATTTTATTTTCCCACAAAATAACACCTTAAAAGGTATCAGAATGAAGGTAGGATTTCTCTATTTAAACAAAAAAGTAAATCTGAAAATGAGCCAAGGTCTTCACCCCTTCTATAAGGTGCTCAACCAAGAAAAAAGCTTGAAAAATTATTTCAAATAAGCTAAAAACAGATCCTGAAACCACATGAGGCTCAACTAGAAATGAAGGAAAAGTATTATTTTTGTACATCAGTACAAGGCTTGTTGCATTTTAAACATTTACACAGACACATGATAAATAAATGATCTGACACCTAAAGAAACTATGTTCCAAGAAAAAATTCCAAGAAAAATCTTGAGAAGGAAAAACAACTATTCGCATATCAAATGCAAGATTTTCGTGTTTTCAGTTCCACCACGTAATTTTATAATATAAATTATTTACTCCCTTGTTTTCCTCTTGAATTAAGAACAAGTTTCTGTCAGAAAATGAAAAGAAAAAAACCCCAACTCCACCACTGCAGAAAAACATTTCTGCAGTGAGAAGTATTTTATAGAAATGCCTCAAATACCAATTCTGTGTCTTGGCAGGACTGAAACTCCACCCAAGTGAGTGAACCAGACAGAGCTCTGGTGACCAGCACACGCCCACCATGGGACACTGACACAGAGTGACCCCCAGAGAAAGGGAAACCAGGATCTTTATCTATCCTCCAACCCCAGCAGTTCCCAATTTCTCCATTCTGAGACCTATGGGAGCTTTGTGCAAGCCCATTGCCTGTGCCCTGGCCTGTGCTGCCAGAGTGCTGACTCAGGATCTCTGCCAGGCCAAACAATTCCTGAGGCAGGAAAGTGCTGCTGCTGTCACCTTGTGCTGAATTGTCACCCACAGACAGAAACTAAATGCTTCAAACTTTCAGGCTTGTTCTGTGGTGCTGCCTGTGGTGGTGGCATGGGTTTGTTTGCTGTTCAAAATGACTTCAACCCAAACATGGAAATAAAATCCTGCTCTAAAAGATGGATTAGCCTATTAATGACCAGGCAGAAATGACACTGCTCTGCCATGTGTACACAGCTCTCCACGTGTGTAATGCTGAGCATCAGTGCACAATGCAAGCCCACATACAGACAGTATGCAAGGAAAAAAAGATGCAGCCTGCCCTGATCTTCCAACCAGACCTCTCCTCAGCAGACTCAGCACTGGAAGGGAATGTGCCCACAAGGAAAAGCTGAGCTCCATGATAACAACTGTTAAAAGGTAAAGCAGCCATACTTACATGGACTCCACAGTGTTCAAACTGTACAAGTCCACAAAACTTCTCTGGCAATCCCTAAAACATCATTATTTCTAAACAGGTCACCAAGCTGTGGCAGGATCTTCCTCAAGGTCAGAAACATTCTCTTCAGGTTTTCAATTAAGTACTGTTAATTTTTGACTGAATTATAGGGTGAAGAAAAAGCAAATAACGACTTCCCAATTCCGGTTCTTCCTCCCTCAACCTGGTCATTTGACAGGCTGCCAAAATTTCTGAACATTCAAATTCCAGTGTGCGCTACAGTTATGACTGTTACCATTATGATCTGGAGGAAGCAAAATATCACACACCATGTCCCAAGCACAAATCACCAGAAGCAGCAGTGCAGCAGCTTGAAGTTATCCAATGTTATTGTGCTTCAATCATCAGCAACAGAATTCGACAAGAATCACTCAAACTTCAAGAAGAAAGAAAGGCCCCCATGCCCAACACAACTCCCCAGCGACACGAACCAGAGGCAAGAGGGCTTTCACACCTTCTTGATACTCCAGTGGCCTAAAGATCCAAGTACGTACATTTCTGAGGCATTCTGTGAACTACATCTTCCCTCTTTCACACAATGTTAAGACATTTTTAAGACAGGCTCTCAGAGGAAAAAAAACTCCTTGAGAGTAGCAAAGAACACAGTCCTTATGTAAAAATTAGGTGTAAAATTATCATTCGTTAACATTAAAACCCATCATGTGAGAGGTTTTGTCATACTGGCCAATAATCCCCAATTGATAGAAGTTGTGAACATTTTCTATTCAGCCAGCCAGCAACTTGCAGCAAGTATCAGCAACGAGACAATTTTTTGTCAGTGTGTCTGAATCACACAGAAATTGCTAACATCACACAAAAAGGTACACTTTTGTATTTTACATAAATGCAACTTTCAACAGGCATCTGCCAGAGGAAGACACAGTTCCGTGATAGAAATGAAATTATGTGTTTGTAAAAATACATGACATGTTCATATGGAAGAACTACTTCTGTCACACAAAAAGGGCGATCTGCATCCAAAATCCAGCAAGAGTTTCCTGTTGTTTCACCCCAGAAGTAGCAGGATTTAAGTTCTGTAATGGCTGGAAATTGTCAGCCAAATGTGCCATGGATTCTTCTACAAGGAAGTGTGAGTGCATGGTGATGGAACATGATATTCTTATTTCAATTACACAACCAGTCCTGCACCAAGCTTCCAGGGAAGCTGTTCTTTCTGGGACTCCTAATAATATCCAGAGTGACAAAAGAGATTCACAAGCAGCTCCTCTCATTCCAGATTTCTTGTCACTTCTGACTCATTTCACTGATTTCTTCTTGGGAAAAAAGCCCCGCCAAAACATCAAGAGAACAAATAAAATGACCCAGCTTAAGCTGAGATGAGCATGGAACACTTGGAGAGGCTTTTCAGGTGTAAAAATCCTAACAAAGCACAGCCAACCCTTGAGAACATTTGCTGACATAATGAGCAGAGCTCCAACCCATCTCCTCACAGACACGATTACGCTGGCAAAAGCCCCACTGGAAATGAATCTGTACAACCCAACAGTTCCCTTCTTCTGTTAATACAGCTTCTCAAGACCTGCTTTAAACTGATAGAATACATTTTTTGCAAATTTAAGCTACACCAGCATCATACAGGTTTGGTGGTTTTCACTTCTTCATAAATTTTAAGTGGAGAGATTTTTCAGTTGTCCTACTTGTTGGGTCACTACAGTCACCATCGGAGGTGAGAAGGGTGAAGTGCTGCTGACATCTGTCTTAGGGTTCTAAACGCCTTGTCTGTAAAAATATACATACCCCACAGAGTACAGGTGAACTGTAAGGATAAGGTCAGCCAAGTGAGAAAACTGAATTCCATAAGTTTCACCTTAACCAAACAATACCAAGATTTTCAAAGTACCTAAAAACATGTCTCATGAGAACTTTGCAGTTAACTGTGTTTATCCTCACATCTTTCCTTCTATAACATAAAGGCTGATGATAAGTAGGGCAATAGCAAACTAAGCTAGCCCTGAAATTTCCATTTCTAAACCTCTCTCCATAAAGCAAAAGGGATTTCAAATTTCCAGCAGCCATAGGAATTCAGAGGAGCAGGAAGGAGGGGGGAAATCATTTCAGATAGATGCCAAATTTTATCATATGTGGAAGTCTGAATGAAATTTAAATCTACGAAAATTATTTAGAAAGAAGACACAGTATGCTTTTGTATAAAATCACATAGATTTAATACCAAGGTAAGACACTGCCAGCAAATTGCTTTATCAGGTTCCGTTTTCCTTGTGTTGGGATCAATTCATGAACTGAGCATGAGGGAAGATTTCCTTCAGGGTTGAAAGGGTAATTTAGTTTCTATGGTCCATTAATTTCTTGGCTTCTTTCCCCAGCCTGCTCATTAGCGCGAAGTGCGGTGACGAGGTTTAGAACATGGAAGTTGAAACAGCACCAACAAAATTCCTTCACACAATGATTGCAAAACATCTATCAAAATCAGCAGAGCTTTGAGATTTTTTGACCTAGAATTCAGACTGGCCTGCATCAATAACCATTTCCATCTTTAAAGACGGTACCATGTCGGTTGATGACATTATTAATTGCTCTTCACGATTATCCATCAGCATTTGCTCCAACAGCCTCCAAACAGACAAACTAGTTTTACTTCAGCTGGATTAGTAACAGATGGAGGAGATGCATTACCCTCAATCACAAGGTTAAACAGATAATTATGAAAAAACACTCGCAAGTCTCCAATATTATCTGATCCTATTAATGTTGCAGGCAACAGAGTAACACAAAGCCGAGCAGAGGAAGCAGGAGAATTATTTAGGTCACTTGAAGAAACAGATTTTTCTCTGATTTCCTTCTTTCCAGAAGCACAAACTGCAAGTGAAGCAGCCAAATTTGGCAGCATGGAGGCAGATAGAAACCTGGGTGTGAGTTCTAGACTCCTAGGAAAAGCTCCCACTCTGCAGTAGCACTTCTCTGGATTAAACACTGACAAGATTTGAACCCTCCATTACAGAGGGCAGGATGAAGAGGTTTATGTTTCATTCTGCTGGCCTGTGTAAGCCCACCCTGCCCTGCAGCTTTCTCCATATGTAACACACAAACAAGTGTCATCCCTTCCCAGATGGAATTATGTGGTTAAAAAAGTATAACAACATTAAAGCATAACCAGAAAAAAATTTAGAATTGTCCCTCATGATATTCCCACCCTGTACTTCAGGTTGTTAATTTTCTTTTTGAAACCTGCAGTAAAAAAAGGGTAAAATCCAGAAATTAATAATTCTTTTATTAGAGCCCATCTTAAATCTCAATATTTAAAGTAGATTCTCAGCAGAATAAAGGAAAAGTTTGAGTAAATCCAGACATACATTAAAAAAAAGTCGAATTCAACCACTTCCTAGGGCTTGGCTGCTTCACTGACAGCACTTGATGAAAGAATATAAACTTCACTAATTCCTGCAACCCAAGATGTCCTGCAAGATACACCTTTCGTGACTCCCGGCCCCTGGGTGGGTGCAAAGCCCACCCCACTCTCAGAGAAAGTGTCTGTTCCCTGCACTGGAACAGAACCATGCCTGTATTTTCCTCAGAGGAGGTTTCTGTGACTGCCTGCAGGCCAATCCTGTGTCACTGCTCCACACAACACTTCAGTACACCTGACTCTGGAGAGGCAGATATTAAATAAGAACTCTGCACTGGGATAATTTATTTCTTAGGAAAAGAATCAGACTAGGTAGTTCCTTTGTTATCTTCAACAACACTCCCTCCATATTAAAATACCCTGGGTGGAACAGCTCACCTCACATTTTTCAACCATTAGTGAATGTTTTCCTAATGCTCCTGTTGAAAGACAAAATTTTAATAAAATCTGTTAAGATTTTTTAGATGCTACTATCTGTTAAGAAGACTGGGTCAGAGCCAGTAGCAGACAAGAAAAATCTAAATATTGACTTAAAACTAAGTTACCTGGCCATAAAATTGACATAAAATTAAGCTCCTAAAAATACAACTTAGTATTAGAAATGCACCGTGAAATGCAAGCTCTATTGTGTGCATTCTGCCAGCAAAATAATCCCATGGAATCAATCAGAAAAAGGGAATAACACAACTGTGAGGAGACCATGGCATTTCTAAATACACATCCAGAGCTACATACACAGACATCTCTCAGCAATCTCAAATAATCACCAGGACAAAACCTGAAGGTCACCAGGGGAGTAGGGAGGAAGCAGCAACTCCCTTCATCCTGCAAGGAAACCCAGCCAAAGGTTTCACCATGTACTTTGGAACCTCATGTCATGGTGGGAAGTTTCAAGTTTGCAGAGGTGCATGACTGGTATGAGATAAATGAATCCCAAAAATATATGAATATATGTATTTAGCACAAGACAGAAGGACAGGAATACACAGTTTCTGTTTCTAAATGTGTTGGTACAGCAGGAAGGTTTTTATTAATACCCATTCAGGATTGCTGAAGTGCTTTGCAAGTGGAAAGTCCAGCAGTGAACTGGGCAACTTAGATGCTGGTTAAGCCCTCTCATCACACAATCTTCTATCCCAAACATAGCTAACATCCACCCTGAGGATGCAGGCCAAAAGTTGCCCAATTTTAAACAGAGCCATGGTTCCACATTCAGATCAGAGAGCTGGAGGATCCCTGGCAGCAGACTGGGCCAGGAAAAGAATCTCTTTGAAGCTGCTCATGAGTTTGGAATGTACAAATGAAGACTGTACCGTAATTCAGGCAGACAGGGAAAGCAGGACATAGCTTTAAATTATCATGTGGTTACAGTGGCTTCACTGGAATGTGATAGTCTGAAATTATGTGCAGCTCAAGTGTTTTTTAAATAAGAACTTGAAGGAATCCAACCACAGGGAAGGAGGCACAGCACTATTAAACCAGCACACACAATCATCCGTACCTGATTGGGCAGCTGAGCCACTCAAACTGCAGCTCCCAGCTCCTGCCTTCCCCCAGGCCAGAGCTCCCTGCACTACTGGGGTGTTGGTGCTGCTCCCTATGAGGAGTTCACCCCCAAACCCTGGCTCCTGAGCACTGCTCTCACCAGTTCACTTCACTTGTAATTACTCACAAGATGTCCCTCAAACCTACAGCAGCATTTTTGTATTTCCAAGAAACTCACTTGAAAGACAAAAACCTCAACAGTGGTTAAGTGTTCCTTTGCTCTATGATTTTTTATATTTTAGGACAAGCCTTCTGTTGTGCTTGGGGTTTGTTTGTAGTTAAAAATGCCAAGTTTTAGGGTGTACTGGTACAGTAGGTCTGTGGTTGGGGTTTTCCAGCCCCAATCCACACAAGCATAATTTAATTTTCTAAACATACCTAAATAAGGTTTTATAAGTAATCCCAATGGAACTGTTGTCATGCAAAATGAACTAAGAGTGAAGTGTTCACCACATATTGATCTTAAAGTGGTTCCATTAGGCTTAGGAAATTGAAATGAATTCTAATTGCTATTATTTCAGTTTGTATAGAAAAACTTCTACAGAACAAATATTCATTTATTCAACTACGAAACAGAAAAGTGGCTCTGTATAAGCATTTCAGTTTTCAGCTAAAAATATCTCAAAATTATTCTCCTTAAAAAATCTAGTTAAAAACAAGACCAGCAACACATATCTAGCTATAGCTATGCACAGATGATGTAATGTGTGTGCATATGCAGCAAGGATCTACAGGCACAGCCCAGCATCTGTAGGCATCACATTTTTGGACTGCTTTTAGAGTTTATTTCAGTATAAAGGGCCTCTAAACTAATAAACAAAGCAAAAAACCAAGGGGTTGTTAAAAAGATAATCACGTGCAGACATGCCATTTGTATTAGGGCAGAACTTGAATGTCATTTGATCAGAGCCATTCTTTGGAGCATAGAAAGAGCCATCTCCTAGCTAGAAAAACTATTATCACAGGAAATCCTTTGACTTCGCTGACAACAAGGATAAGAGCACCTCATCGAGTGTCAGGTTTGCATGGTCAGCAAAAAAGAAAGTAAAACCAGTTTTCCACTCCCCCTTCTCCTGGGAAGGCTGAATATTAGGCTATTAGGTAGTCAGATATATTATTTTATAGCTTGCAAAGCCCCTGGGTAATAAAGAATGAGTGCAACTGCCACAGGCAGCTTTACAGGAAATTGTGTGAAACAATGACAGATGCTCCAGAATTGTTTCAAAACAAGAAAGCCAGGAAGAGCAATGTGTCAGCTCAGGGGTTTTGCCCACAAACCATATTCTCCAACATGCTGACAGAAACTTGTGCATAATAATTGTGCTTGGGATTATGTGCACATGCACACAAACAGCCCCATGAATGCAGAGTTAAATAATCCTACCCATAATGAAACATTTCAACAAATATGTATTTCTATTGCCAGTCTCAGAAACAGGTGGATAAGCCTCACTCATTTAACAGGAATTACTTGGGAAGCTACAAAGGATAGTAAACAGGAGTGACAAAACTAAAGCCTTCATATTGAACTTTCAAAAACAGTAGAAGTACTGGTTAAAATAAAACCCACTCAGGCATTTAAAATACTAAATCTCACAAACCCTCAGTTGTATTTAATATCCTTTACTCACTGAACACAGGACTTACATCACTAACCAACTTCAGAGCTCGCTAAAAGCAATTGGTTGCTGTTACATGGAAAAAGACACCAAGCAGGATCTTGAAGAAACAAATAATGCCCAATTCCCACTGACAGAAACATGAAGTAGCTGCCTAATGGTGCCAGCAAATCCTACAAGCAGCTACCTGCACGTTAAATCACAGAGATGCTCTTAACTGCCTCCAAACCCAAGATTTTTAACTACAACATAAAAATCTCTTGCAAATTTTGAAACAGTAGCACAGGGATGATTCTTTCACCCAGCCCAGGTGGCAATCTGCTGCTTTTGGCAGAATGACACTGATATTATTCTGCAGTGCCATCTGACTGTTTAATAAATAGGGCTGCTTCTCTGTGATCTCCTGGTTGGTTACAGTGTGTAACTAACCACATCTTTGTCTTGCTTAACACATGTTTACATTTCCAGTGTGCTTTCTTACTATAAACTGCTTTAAACTATTTATTTGGTTTAGCATGCTACCAACACAGTATGTAAAAATTGCCTTGACTGGCTTTTATAGAGACTTTTAGAAAAAGTAATAATATTTAAAAGCTTATCAGTAAAATCACATCAATAAAGTCAGCTCACTACTTTTTCAAACAAAGCTGTGGAATTCCAATGCAGGATGCATCTGCAAAGAATAAAGACAGGTGAAATTACTGCAACATTGCCAACTGCATAAGTACTTGACTTCAGTTGTGATTCTCATTGTTTATTAACATTTACAGAAAATATCATTATTTTTAAAAGACTTGGTCCAAATTATTTCTTCAAATAATCAGTGTCTTCATTTAAAGAATACTGATGAACTTTCTCAAAAGATCTTGGAAACTCTTGAAGTGTGAACCAACTGTATCCCCAAAGCTCCTGTAACCAGTACTGTAAGGACAGAACAACATCCCCTGGCTCCAGAGGTGGTGGAAGTCAAGTCTTCCTTGTTTCATCTCTGGAGTTTTACAGCAAAGAAATCGTGTGCTCAGCTTTATTAGAGCAGTTCAGAACAAAACAGGGAACAAATTGCAAAAATCCACCTCCAAGTAGCAGACAGGTCACACGAGCACGTCAGTGACACAAAGCACACTGCCAGAAAAGCAAGAGAGGCATCAGGACAGCCTAAAATAAAGAAGTGTTAATTTTAGTTCTTTGTTGCTGTTGATTGCACTGTACCAGAAATAAATTCTAAAATAAATATGGAGGTTTGATGGAGACATTATTAATCCATTTGTTCTCCAGGAGACTTCAATTTTTCTGTAACACCACACAAATGACATATCTGCAGTACATGAAGACGTCCTTAAATATAAATATATAATAAAAAGAATTTTTAGGAAAACATGCAATAAACCAAAGTCAGTCCAGTCTCAAAACAGTGGTTTGCAGTTTGCAACTTGAGCAAAACAAAACCCCACCAAACTAACACTCTTATTTCAAGATCTCTATTGTGACAGTGTATTGTAAAAGGATTGACTGGTTTATTTTTTAACTCAAAGTAAATCATCTCCACTCATGCAAAACTGTCACTCAAAATTGGAAGATTAAATAGACTTCTCTTTTTATACTCTTGAACTGGTAATTTACATCCAAAATGAATCTTCAAAGATCATAAATGCTACATAAAGGGAAATGGAAATGCAGTTGAAATTACGCGTGTGTGTGTGTGTGTGTGACACAAATGGGAAATCATGGATTTGTGAGAAAAGTGGCCTTAAGGATAATGAAGTACAACAGCAAATCCTGCTACATGGCACCTTTTATTACAAAGAGCAGCCACTATAACAGAAGAGAGATTTGGTGTCGTTGACAGTGTAAATAAAATGAATGTATGATGCACAGGGTTGGAGAATGGACAGTTAAACTCACTGGCCAGTAGAATTTCTCAGTCAACTGGTTTGCAATATTTAATTCCTTCATTTAGAACAACTGTCTCTGTGCTAACTTCCATCAGTGAGATTTTTTTTCTCTGTAATTTTTACCATCAATACAAGTGCTACAAGTTTGGACTGAACTGTAATAAACAGGTCTGTTTGGGCAGTTCATAAAGTGCTCCAGC
Source organism: Donacobius atricapilla (assembly GCA_013397315.1). Taxonomy (NCBI): domain Eukaryota; kingdom Metazoa; phylum Chordata; class Aves; order Passeriformes; family Mimidae; genus Donacobius; species Donacobius atricapilla. Next base: position 8,174 of record WBMY01018199.1, on the reverse strand, counting down.
TTACTTTAATTAGTTCTTTTAATTCTCTCACTTATACAAACACTACAGCTACTTAAGTGCCTCTCCTGAGATCACTTAGCTGTCTTTGACTTCTTCCAGCATTGAGACACAGTCCTTGACTTAACTTTGCATTTAAAAGAGATGTCACAATTATTAAGGCGAAATAATGAGAATTAAAAGAAGAAGGCAAACAGCACAGAAACAAATTCTGCTCTGATTATGATACTGGAAAAATATGAAAACTAGAATTCAAGGCAAAGAACTCTAGTACAACTTCAGAGAATTCAGAGACTGGATGAGGGGAAAGAAAGAAAAAAACAACAGTGAAAAATCCTCCACTAAAAAAAACCCCAAATTAAATTCAATAGAAATAAACATAAAGAAAAGGAACAGGAGGCAAAATTAATAATAATTCCATACAAAGAACATAAGGACTTTTCATTGTGAAGGAGATGAACTGAACAGAGAGAGAACAGATGTGCACTAAAATCAAAAGGCTTGAGACAAAAAAAGGATATAGAGAGTTTCATTCTCTCCTTCACACAGGAAGTAGGAGCCCTTAAGTACATTAACAAATGAAGAAATTAAACGAAAAATCCCAATCTTTTTCCACCCATTGCATAGATGAGCTATGGTATTTATTACCAACAAGTATTTATGCAGGCTGAAATTCTGTGAGGGTTCAAACTCAATTAAATGTACAGAAGAAAAAAAATCATGAACAGTTGTTAAACATAAAAATATGTCAAGTTGTACTGTCAAATCTAGCAGGAACCTGATCGAGTGAGTGTACAGAAAACCGAATTTTTGACATGATCTGAAGACTCCTCCCTGAGCTGTCCCACTTCTGACCACTGCTGGAGATAATTTTCATGGTAAGGGATTATTTAGGATCTGGGTGTATTCCTTTTTAAGAAATTAGAAGGACATAATGGTAGGCAGCTTCCTGAAATGCCCAGAGTAACTGTATTATACTGATTTTTATCTGACTTGGCCAAATGCTACATCTGTCTCATGGCTGGGGCCAAACTAGGCAGAATCTGATACTCTTCAGGCAACGTTTCCACTCCTTCCTAAATTAAATCTTTTCTAGGAATTGGACAGGGCAGTAAATAATTTCCCTGTATGTGTCTGTCCTAGCGTACTGCTCTCCAAAATGTCACATCTAAACGGGATTTCAGCAACACTGTGCACACATACGCATTTCTACATAATCTGAAAACTAGTAAAGAGAGAATTCTGTACATTAGACATCCAGTTCCATATTTTAGACTGTTGGATCCTGCAACAAGGAAAAAAAAGGAAGATATTTTAATGTTCTTCCTTCAGCTCTTCTTCATCAGCTTTCCAGTCAGCAGATGGAAATTATATAATTAGATGTACTGACATCATCATCCAAAAAACACTTGCAGTTCCACGTGTCTTTAACAGCTGGCAACATGAGGAGATTAAAAAAAAGATGAGATCCCTCAAAGTAGTTTTTGCCACTTGCTTTCCTCAGAAGACAGAACATCCCCTTGGCTGGTGGGAAGTTCAATCTACCCCTGCATTACCATCTTGTCCTTCAAGATTCTCCTTCCCATAGTCCTGCCATGCCTGCAGACATCCCAGCCATCAGCATTAGTCTCTCACTCTGCCATGTCACATCTTCAATCGTGGGACCATATTTTGGAAGTCTTTGGATCCTTCACACAGACGCCCACAGCTCCCACTTCTCTCAGAATGCCTTCCCTCTCCCACTCCTCCAGGGAGGAAACTCCAAAAATTGTCACCATGACATTCAGACTGGCAAAAATCAGGGGAAGACAACAGCCCTCCATGCAGGTTTCAACTTTCCCCAATATTTCAGTGTCTAGAGTGCATTGCTGCACTTTAAGATGGCCATCGTTACACAATGCACAGTCAGAAAACTGTATTTCAGTCCAAATCTGGACTGGTTCTCAGAAATCCAGATGAAACTTGAACAAGGCAAGAAGAAACGGTGGAGGGAAAAGGGGGAAGTCTAATCCGTCTACTCCTGCAGGAAGAAAATATCTTGCAAGTCTCACACAGGTGAGTTTCACACAAGCATTGCTAAATCCAGTGATGCATGAGGAATTCCTGTTGGGTTTTTCCTTATAGATCACCAAAGGTTTAAAGGCACTGCCACAGGTGTGGCTTGGGATCACAGTATACTTCATCTGCAATTCCCTGGGCAAGTGAGCCCTGATCAAAATACTCACTGAGGCAACTCTGCACACACCATGTCAGGATTTAGAGCCTTTTCCCTGGGTAATGCAAACTCTCTATAACTCACAGAAGCTACTCCATTAGTACTTTGCATCCTGAAGAACAGTACCCACATCCAAGCCTTGTAACAGCAAATCTGCAGACGTGTCATTATAGCAAAGGACCACACTTGTTGCCACAGAGAAAAGCCATGGTTTCATCCCTGCTGCATCACCGGACCTGATGGCAGTAGATGGCAGCATCAAGCACAGTATGGGCAAAGACTACTTTGGCAATGCTGGAAGAGTATTTTGCTGGGCACGTGGAAAAAAGGTCTGCTCCTTAGGAATTACCCACTCTCATCTTCATTAACAGGGTAGAGTTGAGAGACTAAATGCCGTCTGATTTATTACAACAACATTTTATGTTCATTGATTTTTCAGAAAGAAAACTTGACATAAATATACTGTGTGCCATGACTGTGAAGCAGAAAGCTGCCCACATGTGGGTACAAACAAGTGGGTCTATCCTACCTTGAGGGAATCCAGACAGCCCAGACCCACATACTGCTAGAGAATCCAATCCTTGTTTTCAAAATCTTGTTGAGTCACTTGTCCAGGAATTCTCAACTTCCAAAATGCAGACACTCAGAACATAAAACGTCACTTCTCTGCCCAAGTGAGTGCATGTGGGAGCTGCCCAGCATTTGGGATTGAGAAAGGACCTGCTCCACACATGCTCCTCACCCTGCCTCTAGCTCAGGCCACGCGTGACTTGTGCAGAGTTCACACTGAAGGAACAAAGTCTGACCTGAATGAATTCCAAGCAGGAGAAGAGCCTTTTTCCTGAGGGTTTGCCCTTCAAAGAGCAAAATTTTTCAACAATTCACCCCCAAACCCCAGTTTGAGGGAGCAACAGAACACACATCCATTGCCAGAACCTCTCCCTTCCTCCCCTACCTGCCCCACTCTTTTCAATGGAAAAGCTATTTTAACCATATAAGATTTCTCAAGGAGGGAAAGTAAAAGCCCTGTCACCAGTCAGTACTTCTTGCAACAACTCAGAGAGAGCATCCAAGAATAACAACCAGTGGCTTTTAATGCACTTTACATTATACAGGATATACCAAGCGTTCATTCAAGTTTGCTGTCTTCTAAACCAGCAGTAAATTTCTGCCAAAGCTACTTCAAAGCTGTGCCATTATCCCGAATCTGACCATTTAGTAAGTTAAAGCGCTACAGGCCCTCAGAAGACTAACACAGCTTTTGCTCAACTTTACAAATGTTTCCAGACAATTAGTATTTGAAAATAAGCATTTCAATAACTTTTTTGAATGCACAGCAGTCACAAAACAGTCCATTTATATTCCTACCATTTGAGGATTTCTTAAACAAGGGACCTGGTCGCACAACACCTAATGGATCATGTGATATTGCACAAAAATCACATTATTTTGCAATATTTAAAGGACTTGTTCCACCCTCTGACATGGGCAGGGATACCTTCCACAATCCCAGGTTGCTCCAAGCCCCATCCAGCCTGGCCGTGGACACTGCCAGGGATCCAGGGGCAGCCACAGCTTCTCTGGGCACACTGTGCCAGGGGTAGCCACAGCTTCTCTGGGCACACTGTGCCAGGGCCTCCCCATTCTCACAGGGGAGATTTTATTCCTAATTTAAACCTACTCCCTTTCAGTTTAAAACCATTCCCCTGTCACCACTATTTTAGTCTGAGTCTTCAGAAAATCAGGGTTTGCAAAAATTTTTAAGGGAACATAAGTCTCAGAAAACAGACTTTGAGCATAAATAACCTACATAACTGTTATGAAACAAAGCTTTACTTCAAGATTCAGTTATTTAAAAGAGATATAAAAGTGTCAGAAAAAAAATGAAAAAGGTATTATTGATGACAGAAAAAAATCGCTGGAAGTGCTTCTAATTGAAGTTTTCTTTCCTGTTTTTGGAGAGAGAGGGGTTTTTTTGGGTTTTGTTTGTTTGTTTGTTTTTTTCCTCTCCTTTGGACACCAATTTTATTTGGGAATATGAGAAAGTGTATTTACTTCAAAATTGGACTGAAAACAAACCCCATAGTGGTACTGTTTTTGCAGAACTCACGAGACCATATACGAGGATTTTACATCAGTCTAATGCCAAATGCAGCCTGATTTTTCAGAAACCCAGGCAAGCCATTCTCTCCTGTTCCTGGAGGTTCCTGCAGCGCAGGGAGCAGAGCTGCACTGAAACTACAATTAGAGTAGCAACAGATTTAAATATTCCAAACTAAGGCCCACTAAATATCTACAGAAGCCCTTAAGTCAATTCATTACTGATACAGTAAGTGACAACACTTGTGTTTGGCAGACAGTTCAACTGGGAGCCCTGACAAATCTCATTAACAGCATATCAGGGGCACTTAGTTGATCCTTTACACACAGTGCCAGTACTGAGTACATAATGAGAAAAGGAGCTTAAACTTCAGTGGGACTGCACTAATTGGTCACCAAGTCCTGATTAAGACAGGCTTCACATATAATTACTAAAGTTCAAGTTATCTGACACTAATGTATCCATAAACACTTAATGAAGATACTCAGTCACTTCGAAACTACACAAATAAAATTAAGGCATGAAAAAGGAAAGAAACAGAGAAATGGGCAACTTACTTACTTGAACAACCTGCCTTTTATATACTCCTTCTGCAAAATATTTCAATCTCTTAAATAACTATATTTTTTTAAAGTTATAAAAGTGTGAAGATAATATCTCAATTACATTAAATAATGCAAATATTTAGTATATATACAGGCACTTCAATAACCTGACATATATGAATATTTGGATATATAAATAGCATTGCCCAGAAAAAATAACTACAAGAGAAGGTTTTACAGCATCCAGAAGTTAAAGATTACTAGATCAGCTTTATATATTTGTTCATTTATATTAATTAAATCAGTAAAGAAGATCCTTAACTTCAAAACTGCAGAGGCAACCCTTCTGCCTTATAAACTGGAATCCACAAAAGTATGTGCCAGCACATCTCCCCCCCAGATGGTAGAAGAGGAAACATATGCAAACACATACCCTAACACACATATCCTGGATATCCTGGCTTCCTCAAAATCCTACAAGGAGGTGGTAGGTACAAACACACACAGAGAATTGATGGATTCTGAGTATTTCAGAGGGGAAGAGGCAATCCGAAGTCTCCTCACAAAAATCAGACTGTGACACACTGTGACAGCACCCTGAATGTCTGTCCTGGCTCAACACAGCCCAGGAATAAAGGGTGCCTTTGGAAGCTGAGGGCACGATGGAATTCTTCCTTCTCAGGACAGAAAGGGACGAGAATTCTGTTACCATTTCATTTCAGACTGGTGGTGGATGTTGGTCAGGAGTATCTGTCTCCTGTACTGGAAGCTCATGAGAAGCCAAACACCTGAAGTTTACATGGATCCTTTGACAAGTCTGCCACACCAGATTATTCTGTGAGTACCAAGCCTGCTGCCTCATGCTGGGAATTCCTGTGTGACAGGCGGGACCTCGATGTGCCTGCTGGCTGCCACAGACACACAAGCACTCTAAACACACCAGGCAAGCGCCCATCAGCTGCAGCAGCAGCACTGAGATAATGCTGCATCCACACAAGGAGGTCACTCCAGACACAGAACCTCTCTTACCAAGACAAGGGTGCACTTGTAAAGAAACAATTTCTACCTCACTTCTATCACCAAAATACAAGCTAGGACACGACTGAACAGCCCCCGAGCACACCTACCAACATCCCTGATGCTCTATCTGAGGCATCTGGCTCACGTCCATGCCCTCAGCAAACAGCAGGGTAAGACACTCCACAGCATCACCTGAATGGGCTGAAGTGGGGATGTGCAGCAAAGTGGAAGCACAGCTCCAGACATCTCACCAATGACCCCAAGCAGGGAGCCCTTCTACTGAATCCAGGACGTTATCCTTATTGGCAAGGGGCAAGGAATCTGAAGAATCGGTGCCTGAGGTTGCTTTGCTACTGTGTTTTTAATGGTTTTAGCCAGGAAAGCAGATGAAAAGTCCAGGCCCTGAGGCTGGGGACGGCAGCCCTCGTCTCCGTTCCTGAAGGACACCATACAGTGTCTGGCCCCAAGCCCCAATGCACAGCTGGGCACAGCCACTGCAAATTAGGTCACACGTTTCAAACAGGCAATGGAAATTTTACAGCATGCTCCAGCACCGTTCTTACCAGCTTTTAGAAAATTCTGGTTTATTATTTTCATTATTAAATTAAAAAAAAATAAAAAGACAACTGAATACCCATTAATTTATAGCTTATCTAGAAGGTTACTTTAGTGGTAACACACATGAACATTGAGATGTTCAATCCAAAATGCTTTTTTCCTGCACAGTGTGCTAACATTTTCAATCAAGGATTTTACGTACAAGTTTCCAGAAATACAAACACACAAAATAATCCAAGACTACCAGTAGCATATATAAGAATAGATAATAGTTATTAAAAAGGTATTGTTTGAATACCATTAACCAAACCATCTTAATAGTATCCTTAAGTAAGAACACCTTGATATCACCTTGATATATTAGCAGCTTTTGCCTGAAAAATGCACGTGAAAACACTTAAAATCTCTATTTCAGGACTATTCCTTCTGCTAAAAAACAAATTCAGAGTATATCACATTTGATACACCACAGAATATTTCAGAGTAAGTAACAGTTAATTCAGATTTAGCACACATAAGATTACCAATTAAAATAACACCAGTCACAGATATAACACAGATATAACCAACTTGGTGTATGGTTTTACCGAAACCATAAGTAATCCCTAGAAGAAATTCAGCAAAGATGAACATAACACTTTAGAATTTAAACCTTGAAAATATGAAAATATTTCTCTGGGAACTAAGCTTCTTAAACTGAAATAGAAAAGCTTATTTTTACAGAGGTACGAAGAATTGTCAGAAAATACACAGCATTTCTTATTACTCCGCATTTCTATCGCATTTATTTTGACAAGTCAGGAATAAGAACACATTATTTAAAATTAAGTCAGATTGATTTTCATTATTTTCCTGCCTAGTCTTTACTCTTTTATAATGGTGTTGGCAATACTGCACATATCTATTACTATAGCATCACTAGACACCATTTTCACCACACATATATGATGACATTGCTGAGTTTTTTAAGATGGCTAAAATACAAGTACACAAATGTGCAGAATTAAAATAATTTATAAGACTTCTTTTTCTCAAAGTCAAGGAAATAAAACCCTCTGTGCTGCATCACAGCAAACTGTACATGCACAATCATTTACTTTTTCTCAGCTGAGGAATTCAAATCTTCATAAAAATTTAAATAGAGCACTTCAACTTATTTTACTGTGCTTTTACTGCACTATGTCACCATGTAATGAAACACCTGAGTGCCATTTGCCAGAAGACATTATCTGTGCCAGAAGCAAAGTTCTGCGTGGGCTTCAGCCAAGGTGCTCCAGCGCTTCCACTAGTTCCCAACTGCTCCTGCACAGCAGTTCCTCTCCAGGGCTCCCCAAACCTGATGTTTTCACATGAAGACACTGACCTGACTGGCAGGAGCTGCTGGCATGGCACAAAACAAATGCAGCTTGCAGCAATGCTCAGTGTCAACTCTGGTATCACTGATACAGGTATTCCTTGGATGAGTCCTATGGCTACTCCCAGGAAACTGAAGGCGGTGATTTCAAGGATCTGAGACAGCAGTGCTTCAGGTGTCTGCAGTCTTCTGGTTTTGATGACACTGATTAATGCCCAGTTTTCATGCTCACAATGAAGTGAAGTGAACACAGCTATTGACCAAAACTGGCTGTGGATACAGTGACTGAGCTGTTACAGAGGGAAAAGTTCCTGGATTAGGTCTACAGGAGGAGAGCTGACATGGAATGCTCTAGATATTTATTAAGGTACTGTCCTAGGTTAC
>WBMY01018197.1:40744-54600 GCA_013397315.1 Donacobius atricapilla | reverse complement strand
TTGTGGGTGCTAAATATTTTCACAGAAAAAGTAACTGGAAAAAATGATAGGAGAAATTTACAGATGAAAGACACCAAAATCTGTTAAATACAAACTTACTGACTGTAAGTCAGGAAGTCAATGGTCCGCAGACCTTAGTAGGTATTTTGAGAGAGTGTAACTATTAATTGCTTCATTCTTATATTCTGCCTTACACACTGTCCTCTGCACTTTTGGAAGCAAAATATTTTTCTGGCGAGAGCTTTGATCTGTCTCAGTGCATCTGGTTTTCTGTGCTTTTCAAGGTCAACATTGATTTGTTCCTAAGGCAAAGCCTGAACATGGATGATTTGAATGCTGAATTTGAGTGATGAACGTATAGGGCCAAAGAGATGGACACAGGCCAACGAGATTTAGGACAGCTGGAAATTAAACAAGCCTAGAATTTAGAGAACAAAAATGGAACTGGAAGATGATGGGAGGAATTAAGATCAGAGAGAGGGAGTAAGATGAGATCAAACATGGTATATAAAAGGTACAATGTAAAGAGCTATGAGAACTAACCAGAGGCAGAAATTAAGACAAGGGACTGCAGTCTAAAATCAGCAAGAGCTGTGAGTATTAGCCATAGAAACGGGACTGTGGGCTGTTGAGGAGAAAAAAAAGTGAAAAAACAAACACCCCCCCCCCAAAAAAAACCCCCACAAAACAATTAAAACAAAACAAACAACAACAACAACAAAAAAGCACCCAACAAAATTAAGAAAAGCTTGAGTTGTCTGGTACAGAGTATTGGGAATAAATAAGAAACAAACCCCCTGGAGCTTAGAAACTAAGATCAGCAGATCCAGGATAACAAGACTGGAATTTAAGGCCTAGAACACAGAGGAAATAAGGATGAGAGACAGACAAGCTAGAAAAGAAAAATTCTAGGGCTCCATCTGGAAGGAGGAGGGAGAAGGATCAAGAACAAAACTAATGAAAAATTGGATAATTTTTTTTCTGTCCCAAAGCTGTTGATTGTCTCAGAATGAAAACATTCTGTGGAAAACATTTTGACAGTTTTCAGACAGGCACTTACCTCAGCCCCTGGCAGTTTTTTACTCGCTTCTCTGATTTTCCTGTTCCTTGACAATTCACCTGGGACACTTCTGGAAAGCACTCAGCTTCTGGCTCCTGGCTCACTGCAATTAGAAATACATAATGTCCTATGTGAGGCTAATCAGAGAAACCCAGAAGAAATTTCACAGATGTTCTGGTTTGGCTTACCAGTTTCTGTGCAGTCCATTCTGCAGAAAACACCGAAACTAGAGACCTAGAAAGCCATCAGCCATGGAGGCAGGCTGCCTATTTTCCTCAAGGACATGTTTTCTGATGAACGGGGTTTCCTATTAGTTTAGAGCCTAAGAGTTTTCCCTTCTCAAACCTGTTGACTAGTAGCCATTAGGTGTCTAAGCTGTCCAGGTTGCCAATTGATATCAAAACTGGACAAGGAAGTAGGAAATTTATTCAGGAAAACATTTGAAAATTTTTCCCTTTTGAAATTTATTTTATATTTTATTTGTAATGTGAAGTTTGGGAAATTCGCATTTTTACATTGCTTTCCAAAACAGAATGGAAGATTTTCAAAAATGGTGAACGTCTTGATTACGGGAAATTCTAGTTCTTCTACAGATCTGTTACATTTCTACTGCCATGTGATTTCAGCAGAGTACAAAGCCCTTCTGTTCTGTTATTTTTCTTCAAGCATAGATCTTTGAAAACAAAGATGCCCTTTGTTCTTTCCTGCTGGTTCACACGGAAAGTGCCAACCTCCTCCCATTATCAGTTACTTCCCTTGCTTGTTGCTTGTTGAGGTCTGCTCAGTAACTGTGAATATTACAAACCTCTGGTACTCCTGTCATGGAAATGCAAATCTTCATTATGTCTTTCTCTTTTTGAAAAACTTAGGAAGTTAAAAAAAAACAACAGCAACAACCAAAAAAAAAAAAAACAAAAAAACCCCCACCCACCCCACACTGTGCTTGTTAATCCAGTTACTTAAGAATAAGGAAATGCTAAAGTCTTTCTGACTATGTAACTATAACTCATGCCATGAATTATACATATTATCAAATGCATTTTCTTGGGAACATGTATAATGAACCTATAGATCCACAGAATGAGACAAGTTCTATAGAAAAGCGTGTTGTTTGCATGACACAAGCCTCTTTAGCTGGAAAATATGTGGTTGGATGACATTTCACAGAGAGCATTGTGCACTCAGTCTGCATCAGACTTCCACTGACTTAACAAGAGCTGCTACTTGCACAAAGCTTTATCTTGTAACTTAAAACTTGACTTTATGCTCATCTTTGGTAACCAGAAGGTGAACAAATTGCTCATTAACATTCAAGATCATCATCTCCTAATTGCTGTCTCATGATAAGGAAACAGAAGCAGGAGAAGATTCAATTTTCACAGGGCTTTCCGTGAAGGGAAAGGTGACTCTATATAAAATGTGATGGTCAATGTTTCTTTTCTGTGCCTAGAGTATTTGAGCTCAGCATTTCTGAATTTTCATGTTTTGCTAGTATTATGTTACTGTGCACAGTGATGATGATTATCATTATTATTTTTGCAGATTCTGCTTGTCTCCAATGGAGGGAAGTTTATGAAAAAGACACTGATTGGGGAAGCTTATATCTGGCTTGACAAAGTGGATCTAAGGAAAAGAATAGTAAACTGGCACAAACTGTTGGTCAGCTCCACACAAACACACTGAGGAGAGCCGACTGCTTAGGGCACAAAACATGCAGAGTCTGCTCTAAACAGCATCACTTCAAGAATATAGTTTGATATCATTGTGTTTAGCTAGTCTTTCAGAATACAAAGTAGAAATGAGCAGTCTCTGGGCTCCAAAGCACACTTAAATGAGGGCTAGTATACTTATTTTTGCTGCAAAATACAGCAAAAGGAGAAGAAAATCTGGGCCCAGAAGTTAAAGTGAGGCTGTTTGAAATGAAGACTGATACAAGGGCTCCATGTTGTTGGACTCTTTGTGAAGAGAGTAACGGTGAAGGACACGATGAAGGCTGGAGGCAGGTGCTAAGGCAGAGCTCGGCTGGAGCTGCAGGTAGTGTGATGGGAAGCACAGTCTGGTTCTCTGTGCATCCAGAAGGAGATCATTTTATGCAAAAGCACCTAGGGTGACTGACTTTCCAAATCTCACTTATTAAAAGTGCAAAACTTGCTCCTCTGCACCTTAGGATCTCTGATAATTTGCTGTAGTGAGATTATGCCACTTGACACAAACTACAAGGTGTTTGCAAGAGTGGTAATGTTATTTTCCATTATTTTTTTCCTTCTTTCTTTTTCTTTCAAAAAATATCCTGTGGAGAATCAGATCTGATTATTTCATTTGTTTCTGTGCGTTAATATTGGATATGAACCACTCTCCTAGAAAGTTGTGAATAAAATTGTATAAACAGTCTATAACTTGGGATGTGGTTTTAAAGAGAAAGGACAGGTTATCAACTGCACTACATAAGAAAGATAAAATGCCGTTTCAATGTCAGTGACACTGTATTTCACCTCCCTCATTGAGTCAGAAGGTCTAAATCAGTTTGAGATTCAAGAGACTTAAACACCGGGACTAATGCAGTTGTTTCAACTAGTCCTCACGTTTTTCAGCTACCAGTCTTGTTCTGAAACTGTAGAGAGACAATGAATTCTAGGCAATTTTGTGGGCACTTTGGAGCAGCAGCCCCACCATGTCAGCAGCGACCCTCTTGATGCAGGGCTCTGTATCAACACCAGTGACACACTTGGAATCTAAGGGGAAGGGGCAGCAGGGCAGTTCCTGACTGGATGCTGCTGCATTGGAATGAAGAATATCCTCTTGCTGTCTCAGGTGAAAGTCTGAGCATAATCCACTCAACAGCACGGCTTCTCAGTTAGGAAACAAGTAAATAAGCAGGTAACTTGCAACTTTTAAGTCTGTGTCAGGACTTCCAAGCATAAAGTCCCTCTTTCAGATGTTTGAAGCCAAACATTTTGCTCACTTGGAAAGAAACTACTGCCTGGCATGTCTGAGTCTGGTTGCTGTATTTTCCCTTGTACCATGGCTGAGGAAAGGAGAACTTTTTCTCCTGTTCCTAAAAGTATAGCAAGTTTGTTAAAACCCAAGAATCAACAGTACTAACTCCCATGTTACTCAGAAGTCATTCAATATTTCACAGCTTCAATAAAAAGTAGTTTCCCTGGAAATATGATCTCATGACCTTTGCATACTTAAAAAGAAAATGACCAAATTTCTGCATGTCATCCATTTATATTTCAGACCCAAAAAAAGAATTTCTAATTTTCCTTAAATTATTTAATGTACATTGTCTTATACTTTCTGAATATATGTAGTACACTTCCACAGATTGTGCAAGACCAACTGAAAATATTCTTCTGGAAAATATTATATGCTTTAAAAAAAAAAAGCAAAAATAAAGCTTAAGTTATTATACAACTGGATTGACTGTGAAAAAGCTACACCATTTAATCTGGTGACACTTCCCACATACAATTTTTGGTTTATGTTTCTCAACTTTAAATATCAGCGTGGAACAGGAATATGAGAAGAAACATACAAATTATATTAATGCTACACACATAAGGAAACTCCTGTTGTTCATAACCTGCTGGTAGCCTGCTTAACGTGCAAGCAGAGCAATCTTACCAAAATCTTATTAGCTATCTTAAAAACACAACATCACTGACAGTGGAAGTAGAATATGTGCTTTAATGTTGAATTTTATGCTTTCACCAGTATACCTCTCATATGTTTTAAGAACGGTCCTCTGAAGTTATTGTAAAAATTCTATGTTTTGATGTTGTATATGTTTTTATAGGAAAATATTTCAAAGAAAAAAATCCCCGACTGAAACAAAAAATCGTATGTGGGTACATTTGACATATGTGTTTCTCTCTTGGTGGGTTATCTTGCATTCCTGATGACTATACTGTGTTTGTACTTTGAAAAAAGACCTGCAAAAAAAAATTCTGTGTGAAGTGCAAGCCACGAGGTGTGCAATTTTGTGCAAACTGCTGGTGATTTTGTTCTTGCTAAGATTTGCTACGAAGGCAGCAAGTCGCACTGGTAGTTGCTATGGAGATTTCTGAGAGGAACGAGCAGTCTCTGGCTGCCTTAGTGGAAGCTTGTAATCATCACCTGTAATTGAGAAAGTGGACAGGCGTGCTTTGCTCACACACACAAATGTGGCCGGTATTTTATTGAATACTTTTGTTGAGTGGTGTAACTGCGGCTGTAGGGAGCAGCCGCCTTTGAGGCCAATCAACTGTCAGCAACTGGTTTAATTCAAGCATCTTTGGTTCTCTGAACAACACACAAAATGTTTCTGCATGCTGAAATGGCAGTTTTGGACTCCTGTCATGAAACACAAAGAGTAGAGTTTGTGAGGAACACGGCACTGCCTTGGCCAGCTGCAGCGGGGACGGGGCTCCTTCGGTGTCACCCACGGTGGGCGTGTGTCGCACCTGGGCCCACACATCCACCTCTCTGAGGCAGCATCATTCAGAGGTCAGAGAATGCCACCAAAGTGTGCCAAGTTCCTTTTGCTGACCAAATTTCTAGGTTGTACTGAAATCACTCTATGCAACACAGATTCACGTTCGAATGCATAGTTTCTCTTTTTGTTGTTTGTTTGTTAGTTTGTTTGTTTTATGAATGAAGCCAGGAAAAACTCTCGTGACAATGTTTTTTAAAAAAACAATCAAACAAGGACTATTAGTATTTTTTTACCGTTTTTGTATATATCTCAGTATATTTTTATTTTCTTTTTTCTCATTAATTTTTGTTCCTTTTATCTGGCCAAATGTGCTCAGATGTGGCAACAGCTTTTATGATTTCTGAGTGATTATTAATGAGTTCATACATTTCTATGATTGCTTTGATGATACATATTGCAGGGAGGCAATAGCAGAGGCATTTTAACTCTTTTAATCCATAAATCTGCTGAGACAACAGAAACTGAAGCTGCTTCTTAGTTCAAGCCTTGTAGAGTGGAAACAAGCTGAAAAATGAGCAAAAGCACAGTGTGTGTGTTTACAAATGACAGGGATTTATAACATTACCATTGTTATTAGTGTGCATCAAATGAGCAGCAAACAGCCACTTTTTTTTTCCAATTTAAAACTAGACGTGAGAGTTTCTATGATGAATGTTGAGCTAGTTCTTTATCATTACACTTTAAAGGGATAGTATCCAGGGGAAATGAGTGCTGCTTCTTTATTATTACCCATGGTTTTACATTACATGGATCCTGTATGGAAGAAACAAAAACCAGTTTAAGTCAGTAACAACCAATCTGCTGACTTGAACTGGATTTAAATCAAGACCTAGAAAATATTTGAGTTATTTTTCTGGATGCTGGATGTTTGCATGGCTATGTTGTGGAATATGGTAGCTGGTAACCAGCTGATATTGATTCATACTTTGAGAATGATAATGAAGAAAAAGAAGACATCTATTATATTGTAAGCTAGTGTGAGCCCAATAGAGATTATTTAATCAGGATTTAGTTTCATGGAGATATCATAAAGATGCTAATAGTATTTTTTTAAATTATTATTTGAATCATAACTGACACTATTTTTAACTAGTTTATTTTCATTGCTACGATGTTGAATGTCCCAGATTCATTATTTGAGTATATATCTAGATATGTACATACCTATGTGAATAGCAGAGAAAATTTGTGTGAGTGTAACTTATAAAGGTAATTAAACAGAGAGGAAATTTAGCATAAGTATCCACCTACATTATATTTAAACTCTAGTCTTACATGCCTTGTGAATTTTCAGTACACCTGGCATGTTGGATGAATTGCTATTTATAAATACATGTTGCCTTTAGAAGGAAAATAGGAATAAGTGAAACCGGATACTTTCTCTTTAAACCATAAGAAACATTTTAATGTTTTCTATATGTTCTGTTTTATTATTTTGAAGGAAAAAAAAAAACAATAAGCAAATATATTGATGAGCTCAAAAGTTATAATATATATAGATATCCATAATTAAAACTAGATGATTTGACGAGAGTTGTTTTCTTAATTTGTTACCCTGTAAATAAATATACATTTTTGTAAAACAAACTGAGTTTACATTATTAACTCCATTTGACATCCAAGCATGTGAGTGTGTCCTTATTTGATTGTATCTTATAGATGTTCAGTGATGTGCTCAGGTGCTCAACAATGGCTGACTAGCGTGTGTGCTGTCATGCTACAGACAACGTGTACAGCAGACACAATGTTTAAAAAAATCCAAAAAACACCAAAAAAACCCTGCAAAAACAACTAAAAAAGAAGAATAGTCCTTGGGCAAATGTAATGTTTCCACAGTGAATGTTGCATGCATCGGTGGTGGTTTGTTGATATTCATTTTGTTTTGAATTTCTTTTTATTTTCATTTTGCTTCCAGAATCATCAGGAAAAATGAAAACAGATTTGTTCTGAAAGCTGTAAAAACTGAAACAAAAGCAGTATGAGATTGTATAAAAATGCTTGTAAATCTGTTCCAGTTTTCACTTTATGTATAAATCCATGCCATGGTTTTGTGATTGTATACAGGATGTATCTTGAGAATTTATGCAAATTGTGCTCTATAAAGGCTGTTACCCCAGTCTGACAAATAAATATTTAAAATATCTGGTTTGGTTTCTTTTTCCTAATTAACGTGAAAACTCATTTTGCTGGTTTATATTTCCCATTTGTTGACCAGAATGTTTTTATGGTGCTGTGCTACATACTGCTTATACTCTTCTGTCTTATTTCAGCATTAGCAGACTTCCCAGGGCATAACGCGTCTCCCACCCTTCATTTTGAAATAAAGAATAGTTCATTCATCAGAACTTTCCTCCCAATAAGTCAGAACCAGAATCAGATTCAGCTTGTTGATATCTTCATATAGTTTCATCTCTGAAATCCTATATAGGCAACAAATATATGTGCATACGTCAGCACAGTTTAGGAATATCCGGGGATTTTTCTCCTCAATGTGAAGAAAAGGTGATTTAAAAATGTAGCCTAACTCAGTATCCTTGTAAGCTCCTGATGGAGACATAATAAGAAAGAATCTGATAAATCCTAGAAGGATTTTCTCTGGCTCTTTCCTCCAGCAGAAAGAAGGTTTCCAGGAACGATATATCTTAGACTTAATTGTAAACAAGAAATCATTTTCTTTAAGCAATAATTTCTGTACTACTGAATTTTACCTGACTAGTACAACATCTGTGATGCTTTCCCATTGAGACTGTATTTTTGAGCCGTGTCTAGATCTATATTCATTATATTTGCTTAGTTTCCTGATTTGATACAAATAATTTAAAATAAACAAACACATTCCGCAAGTGAAAGAAATTGTTGTTTCAGTCTGGTACCTGAACATATAGACTGGAATTTTTTTCTGTGAGTTAATGCTTTTTTCTCAAAAAATACTGTAATGAAAAATAGGCAACAACTTTGAGGATGCCTCAAGAACAGAGATGGCTTTTTTCACATTAGCTGATCTGCCACAGCGTTGACACAGGGTGACTTCTAGTAATGCCCATCAGGAAAGAAATTCAACTTCCCAGTGCCTGTCTCCATCACTAAGGTATGGGGGTTCAAGGTACTTAGGGTACCTCTCTCTGAGAAAATAGTTATGACGATAACAAGCACTTCACCTCACATGCAGACCGGATTTTTGGCATCCTCTTTTATTCTGGTGAAGAAGCTCCTGCTCATCATACTGGCCCTCCGGAAATGGTTAGAAAGCATTTCTGAAGTGTTAGGGGAGAGAGAGCAGACTGAAATTATCTGCCGGAGAAGCTGTAAATTTATCTGAATCTACCTCCAGGAAACTAGTTTACAGACAGAAAATCCCAGTGTCTCTTCAAAGACACCGAAAGAATGCTTAAATAATATACTTCTTTTTAAATAATTAAAAATATCAAACAAAATTATGTGTTTATTTACTCAGAGAGCTTAGCATAGTGCAAAGTTTGCACTATTGCCCCACATTCCTATTTGTGGGGTTTAACTTAGAAGCTATGACGTGAAACTGGGAATTGAGAAGTTCAAGGAATGTTTTTAAAATAGGCTGGACTTAAAATTCATATAGAGAGAAGTTACTGAAAAATGTACGTAGAGATTCAGCTTAGCATTCTGGCTGTGACGATAAGTCTCTCTGGAACTCCAAGAATATCTTCCACATATATCTTCAACCTTGTTCTTTCCGAAGAATCATGGAATCATGGAATAATTTGCATTGGAAGAGGCCTTTCAAGGTCCTACAAGACAAGGGTATGAGCAGGGACATCTTTGACTACATAAGGTTGCTCAGAGCCCCATCCAATCTGACCTTCAATATTTCCAGCAATGGAACATCTAGCTTCTTTCTGGGCAAACTATTCCAAGTGTGTCATCTCCCTTATCGCAAAAAAATTCTTACTTTTATCTAGTTTAAATTTATCCTCTTTTAGTTTGAAACCATTTTACCTCATCCTATAGCTACAGGCCCTACTAAAAAGTCTCTCCCCAGCTTTCTTTTAGTATTGAAAAGCTGCTCTACAACCTCTTCACAGCATGCTCCTCTCCAGGCTGAGCACCAGCTCTCAGCCTTTCCTCTCAGAGGATGTGCTCCAGCCCCTGACCATGTTCATGCCCTCCTCTGGATGCACTCCAGCAGATACATGTTATATTTACAGACCCAGAGCAAGACGCAGTGCTCCAGAGGGGCTCTCAGCAGAGGGTCAGAAACAGCTCCCTCCCTGCTGGTCACGCTCCTTATGATGCAACAGTTGGTTTTCTGGGCTGCAAGTGCATATTCCCAGCTCACCTCCAGTTTTCAACCACCAGGACCCCCAAATCCTTCTCCCCAGGGCCACTCTCTATTCATGCGTATCTATAAAGGGAAATCAGAAAACTCCTCTTACTTTTGAAAGGTGATTTTCCAGACACATCTGACAGAGAAAGAACATAGAGCTTCTTTTCCAACCCTATTTTATAAGCATGCAAATGGCACAAATTGTGGTCTGTCAGTTAAGGATATTAATGAATTTAGGCCACAACAATAAGCAAAATAATGTAATAAAAAAGCAGTCATAATAAAAAAGAAAATCCAAATCTGTCATACCAGCAAGCATCACTTTAAACTGGGAAAAAAACCCCAAGCACATAGTAATAGTTGGAGGATTTATCTGTATCAGCATAGCTAAGACGGTATGTTTGTTTGCAGACAAGGACTCACACACTGTAGGTCTGACAGAAGAAGGATAGCTCCCAGTTTGAACAGGTTGATCATTTTACTGTAATAGAGTGGCCATTACTTTGACCTTTCCAAATGATCTATATTGCTATGTCCTTCATAATTTCACTTCTGTATCAGGATTTTTGGGTGATACAATATCAGATAAGATTTATAGGCACAGGCAAAAAGGCAAAATATAATCCTTTTCTCAGCACAGACTGTCAAATCTCAGAAAGTTCTTGGTATTTGCAGTTCAGCAGCCACAGCTAAGATAAAGGTAGAAGACACTGACAGCATATTGGGAGCTGGGATCAATACAATGTTGGTAGGGTCCTTGCTATCTAGAGGACCCTTGACAGTCAGGAGAAATGAGCTGCTGGGAAACAGACGCAGTTCAAAAAAGCAGATGTGAAGTCCTACATCTGGGATTAAATAATCTGATGTAGCAGGCTGGGGCCAGCTGTGTGCAAAGCAGGGTCAGGCTGCAGCGAAGGGCTTTAGTGGGGCAAAGGCACACAGATCCAAGCTGCTGCACAGCCCTACATCATCTCTCCTGCTTCAGGAGCCTTTAAACCAAAAATAGACAGTGAGCTACAAGTGGCATGAAAAAATCAAGCAGACTAAGAAGAGCTGCAGCATTTTGGTGAAAATGTAATGGAACTAGTGCAGGGCTAAAAACTCTGGTAGTCATCTTCTTATGAGACAAGGTACAATATTTAAGCAATGACACAATGGCACTCCTATTGAAAGTTCTCCAAAACTTTCTAAAGGTGGTCTTTCCATTGTTGTGATTCTAACTGCTCTTATACATAGAATGTCCTTGATTTATTTGTTCCTTATTATTAAGAAATATTCCATTGCATTATTAGACTGATTTTTGAGATTATTGTATGTACATATGCTTAATGAAAACCGCTAGTGGTGTTGTTTAATAATTCAGATCTCCAGTGCATTATACAAACATGGAAAATTCCATTAAAATGAGAATGTAAGAGCTTTGCAGATGATTTTAAACATTCCCTGAAAACATTACAAGGAGAAGCTCTAATGTCTTGTATATACAATTGTTTTTTCCGTGTCAAACTTAAATTAATTTTTCTTGACTAGCATTTTAAAATATAGAGGAGTCAATATGTTCTACTTTTAAACTTTTTAAATGGTGATGAACAGAGGCCATTTGAAAGTAAGTCCTGATAATGCAAAGAAATTTCTTTATGATAATACAAGGGAAATTCTGATTTGTCAGAAAGTTACTTTTTACCAATTTTCAAGATTTCTTTTTTTTTTTATAAAAATTTACCATCTATTTCATCAATTTAATCTACAGATTGTAGGGAAGTGTTATTCCATTTCTTTTAAGGTGAGGAGCTGAAGCACAAGAAAGTTGCAAGCCTCTGTACAAAGGTTTTCAAGTTACCATGACTTGCTCATCTCTCCTTTGTAAATTGTAGGTCTTATTTAGTCTCTTCCTAAAAGAGGAAATCTAATAAAAGAAAATCACATTTCTACTCTGTGTTCTGAAAATCAAATTAATAAGACCTGGAATAAATTTTTATATCTAAAGAGAGGAGGTCAGAACAGAAGCTACAACTAAAGGACATTAGGCAGTTGTTTTGACAGCAAGCAGCTGGAGCTTTCATGTTGTTTCTGAAGCAAATTTGGTTTGAACACATTTGGGCGACTGCTCAGAGCTGCTTGCAATCTCTGCTCTAGTTCACTATGGTAATACCAAGGCCATTTTCATCAATGGCTTTGAGAATTCATAGATTTTGCAACCCGGGGGCACTTCATTCTTGCTTCATCCTAGGCATTCAGAAGATGTAATACGGAAAAATTACCTTCTTGAGAGCCAAAACTCACTCTGTTAGAACTGTATTCTGTTCTCAATCTCATCTAACGAGAGTTCAGGACACAACAGAATTTAGTATTGTTGTCTTCTTTTCATTATTTTATTATAGATAAAAGAATGCAGGCATGCAAACTTTTCAACAGCTCCCTCTCTACCAGAGTTCACTTGGTGTCATATTTATTCAGCTAATATTGGTGGTTTCTGCTCTGTTGCTCAAGTTTTTCTTTCTAGGTGTGGTGTATATCACACGGACAGAATCTCCTCACCTTGTTCACACCTTGTCTCCCACAAACATCCGATGATGGTTCTTCGGCTCCTCAGCTTGGATTAACTCTATATTGAACCACATAAGAACAGCACAGACTTAGAGGCATGCATTATAGGCATTTAAATATAGGTAAAATAAATAAGTCTTAACTATCATCACAAAATTTCAAGCCAAGGCACTTGCAGTTTTAGGTGCAATAACAATGCCTGGTAAGCACATAAGAGTGATGTGGTTTCATGAAAGTAGATCCTGTACATAGTTTGAAATCCCTTATTTATGACAGACTAATCAATACTCTATGATGTTGCTTTAGGAAAAAAAATTCCAGAGCTACAGACTGACTTTGCTTACCACAACTCACAAAAAAAAAAGGTTTGATCTGAGCTATTCAGGGCATTGCAGTGACATCTAAAGTTATCTGAAATGAATCTCTTTTTGTTGTTTTCCTGAAAGGCAAGACTTTCTCTGATAAGCAGTTCTATGGGTTGTCAATAATTCTTAGCATATTTCAAACCACCTAGTATAGTAAAAAGACATGACATGAACAATGTACACATTAATATCTTAGAAACACACACACAAAAAAACCCAACAGGCCTTTAATTTTTTTTTTTCAGATACAATATAAAAATATTTTTTTAAATGACTGGATACTGCTGGTCCTGAAATCAGTTTTCCCAGAAGGAGTCATATTGCTGAATTACTTTCCTCTAATAGTGCATGCATGCCAAGGAAGCGTGGCTTATGTCCCTGAAAGAGCAGTGTTTGGTGATGTGGATCACAGCAACATTTGCACACTGATTTACACGAGAATAACAAAGCAAGTCTGTGCTTTCCTAATGATGTGTTAGAGGGGAAAAAAAGTAGCCTACATACATTAAAAGCTTATTGAAATCAATAAACAGGCTTCAAAACTACATAAGATTTTCTTGAGTAAAATCTAGTGTTTGGTGCAAGAGTTCTTTTCTCATTCCTAGCACAATGCTTATTAAGCTCTTTAAGTTCAACAATTTTACAGACTATGTATGCTGTTTTACTGCCATGAGGCTACTCAAAAGTGGCAGTGAGGGTAAAATCAGGTTTATCGCGATCATTATCTTATTTTATATGTCTTGGTTTGATCAACATAAAGAGTAAATATTAGAGGGCATAGTAAATCAGTGTGCCCACACAGAACTCCAAAGGGCAGTATCAATCATTATAATAATCTCTCAAAGGCAAAGCTTAATCACATAATATCATCAGATTAATAATGAAGCAGTTGTTAGTATATAGGTCAACATAAGAGACAAGAGAAACAGAAAAAAATCTTTGATTATAGTGCTAATGAAGGAGCCATGTAACAATATTATAAAGTCTGATACCCGTGGGAAAAATTATTCCTTATATCCCTTCATTACCTTGAAAAATTTTTATGGGCACATCTTTGTGCATATTCCAAATAGAAGAAATAGTCACTGTAAAACATTTTTACTTTTT
>WBMY01018197.1:0-40735 GCA_013397315.1 Donacobius atricapilla | reverse complement strand
TTTTTTTTTTTTTTTTTTTTTTGCAAAAATGCTTAGCAATTGGGAAAAGAACATCAAGAGTTGAAAGGTTCAAACTGATGTTTTCAGTTGTTAATATCACCAATAGATGCTAATGAAGCAAGTGAAAATAATCACCAATATTTGCTATTTTTCTAAGGCTCTTAAAAACCCTCCTGCAACAGCAACACCAAGTAACAATATCAAGCAGTAGAAATTTTAGCAGTGCTGTCTGACTTTGTTTAAGGTCTGATGTGTCCAAGTTTGCTGTGATTCAGCACTGTGCTGTCACCTTACTGTGTGGGGAGGTTGAAGAAGGAAACACACGCACACAAACTCACATGCCCACACACCTGCTTAAAATTCTGATAGCTTTAACCTAGTTACATAGTAAAAGAGAATGCATTGGAGATGACTGCTGCGTTACAGCAGCAAAATATTGGGAATGGCAAATAAAAGAGACACTGTTGTCCTCCACCAGGGGAGGAGGAAGAGGACGAGGAGGACCAGGACCTGCTGCACATACCCAACAGCGCTGCCAAAGGGCAGCATCCTTTACCAGAGAAACAGGAGTGGAGCGATCCTCTCCCCCTCTTCTTCTTCTGCTTTCTGTTCCTGCAGGAGCTGCGGCTGCCCTTTATACCTTTTTGTTATCCTCTTTGTGCTTTCATGCTTGATAGGGTGCTTTACATGCGGCGAGTACATTTGGTTTTGTCTCAGCTATGCCTGAGCCAGGTTCTGCCCAGCTCTCAGAGAGCAGCACTACAGCCCACAGGATTTGGGTTCGTGCCCTTAGGACCCCTGGTGTCGTACTGTGCCTGTACTCTTGAGGCCTCTGCTTATAGGCAGGAAAAAAAGACAGTATCAGTGACTTATTTTCCTGGGAATAAATATAGTCAGTAATTACAAGTCTCAAGTGGATTCAAGGCATTTTCCAATTGCACAAAAATTCAATCTTTATTTTAATGACTGTAATAAACCTTATGTCTACAAGCACTCAAGAAAGAATCCCGGAGCCCAGTGAGGCTCTGTGTAGATCAATATGAAGCACTATAAAAAAAAAATAAAATAAAATTAAATAAAACATTTTAAAAAAATGTGGCATATTTTCAAACTCAAAAGAAAGAGAACCCCACTTTTTTTTTTCTTTTTCTGTTTTTTTTTTTTTTTTAAACCTTTGTATCTCTTTATTATCAAAGAAGAGTTACTACATTTTAAAGGTTAAGGCACTAAACTCTAGGTGGGAGGGAAGCACTTTATTTTTTTCAAGAGTAAAAGTTAAAAATCTTTTGCTGGTCTTAGACACCTACAGTAGACTGACAAAGAGAAGTTGGTATTGTCATGCATTCAACAACAACTAGGCACTCATCTGAAGTGGGAAGGTTCTTGGTTCGTATACCTCTGTCCTATCTACTTCTCATGAAGGCCTGAAAAATGGGATTTTCTTCTTTGGTGACTTCTTTAGTAACTGTTCTGCCCTTTGCCCCAGTACTCTGGGGCCTGGGCTCCTGCAGGGCTGGGGGTGGGCACAGGGCCTTATACATGGGCAAGAAATCACCGGTTTTGAATGTCTTTCTGGGAACCGGAGCATTGCTGAGTCTGAGAAGATTCTTTACACTCCTACAGCAAAAACCTGACTCATCAGACTGGTGTTTTCCAAACATTCCAATTAAAATCGTTACTCTTTAAAGTTAAAGGTGTTTAAAGAGGTTGCTGTCAACCACCCTTTGCAGAGTCCAGCTCAACATGTAACACGTCGAGCCTGTTCACCAAGCCTCCAGTTTTGATGGTCAAAGACAGAAGCCAAGAAGAGTGACTGAAGTGCCTTGGCTGAATTATCCCAAGAGGGCAGCACCCATACGGCAGCTCCTCACAACCACCAGGACCAGCCACAAAGCAACAGCACCTATTTCAAACCTCCCATGTCAGCAGGGCCTGTGGCATTCAAAACAGCGCTCCAAATCCAGAGTAGCTGAGGAACTAATCTGTCTCAAAACTTTAACATTGCAAATTTGGTTTGTCGGAATTGAATTTTATCCGCTACTGTAGAAATTTTTAAATATTTTTGAAGAATTAACTATTTCATATCTTTATAGATGTGAGCCAAATAAGCAAGCATATAGAAAGTTCAGGTTTCGTGTAGAAGTTTCTGATATAGTTCTGTGTTAACCTGAGCAATAATGATAACTATATTAGCTAGCTATTTTTATTTGAAAAAATGGTATTAATTATTTTCTATGTTCCTATGTGATCTGGGTTTTAATATTAATTTTTAATCATAGTCTTGGGTCTGTGATCCATTTCCAGTATCAAATTCAGTTCAGTCAGTCTTTGAAAACATTGATTCAAACTTCAAAAGAATATGAAGAATGCTGACTAGGAAAGAGCCTAGAGATATAAGCATAAGGAATAAACAAGTGAATAAACTCTCTGAGGAAGAAAACCCAGGGGCTACATAAATCTGGAGCATTTCTCACAAATATGTGCTATCATTTTATTTAGAAAACATCAGTTGAAGGTGAGGACAACAATATTACCTTTAAAATATATAAATATGGTGATAAATTTAGGGAAAAATGGAAATAGGAATTGTTTCTAAAATTACAAACTGAAAATAAACATTAATATAATTTACGGTAAATTTCATTGTGCAGACACTTCTATTAATTTTCACGTTTTTAGGATATTAATAACACTGATGTGACTACCTAGAATAAGCCAATAAAATTATGTGTATATGTTAATTGAAATAAAGATGTAAGTTACAGTTCTTACATCTTTTACTATGATTTGTGAAATTCAGATATCCTATCCCTAAGCTGCATATCGGATTTTTTCTCCTGACTTTTAAAGGGTGAGGATTTTAAAGTCAGCAGCAGATGGCAGCAGTGCCATCAGCATGGCTCTCAGGTTTCAGCATTCAGACCAGAGAGAGTAAGCTTTAGAACTTGCTCCAGACTTCAGAGGGAGAAGCTACCCTAATTAGTCTGAACCTTAATTCTAAGGCAAAAAATTAAACAGAAGTATAAAAATTCTTTTTTTCATAGCATAAAATTTTATGTGGAAACATATCTTTACAAATGTTCTCTTAGCTGTGTCACTGCTGAGGAAATGTTGGATTTAGAAAGTTGCAAAGTCTGTGAGTGGATCTAATCCTCTAAATTTTTTTTCATAAAAACCTTTGTATTTAAAATAAGCCAGAAATTCATTAGACTGAGAATTCTGAGGAAAGGACTTAACATAAATAAGATGAAATCAATACACAAGTTTCTTTCATGTATTTCTGAGCTCTTTTGTTAGCACACAATCTTCCTTATATAAGCCTGACATATTGTGGACAGCTCAAGATTTTCAGCAGTGGTTTTATAAAATTCCAGACCTAAGGAGTGTGTAGGGCTCCCTTTTTGAAGTCCTAGGCTGTGCAGTCAAAAATAACTAACAAAAACTAACCAGGACCCCTGCTGAACTGCAACTGATTCTTTTTGACTTTTTTTTTTTAAATGAATCAATTGCAAGTAAAGGATTATGTTTGGAAGGACTGAATGAAGCTTTAGAAAAAATGGGAAAAAGTACCTTTTAAAAATTACCATTAAAACATTAGCTACTTGCTAATGCTCCATAGTCAAGTCAAATGAAAAAATATTTTTAATAGTTTTCATGAAGATACTTGATCCTGCTCTGTGTTTCATTGCATTAACCAGCTATTCACTCTCCTCTGGCAAACCCCAGATAAAGGAGCATCTTCTTCTTACAAAGAAATCCTCAGGTAATCCTTCAGAATATTTGTATTCAAGTATCATCATGACATGCTAACAGACTACTGGTGTCTGTGGAGATGTGACAAGACATTGCCAGTGACCTCTAGATCTGAAAAGTCATTAACCCAAGACCAGATCCTCATCAGTTTCTTTGTGTTTATGTACATCTGTAATAATTTTCCTCAGATCTATAAGCAATTAGATTATTTCAAGAATTATTTTAATAAATGTTGGTATAATCACACTGTTGAAGGATCCACACGATCAAATGAAAAATTCTGCCAGAAGGGACCTTAGAAGGTCGTGTTTTGTGCTCTTTGACTGCACCACTGATACTGAAGCATGAAGCAGAATAGTAAGTACTGCAGAAATCTTTATGACATGGTGACACACACTTTCTCACGCACTAACCCCATGACTGATTTTCTCTTCCTAGTCATAGGTAGTTGGATGTGGATTTGACTCTTCCATGCTGTCACAAAGGAAGAAGAGAAGGCTTAACTATGGAAGTAAAAGGGAGAAAAGTCTGTTTGTTTTCACTGAAGGATTCCACCATAACATTGTACACACTGCAGGTAAGAGGATGTGTTGCTCTGCACACAGACCATAGTGCAACTGCTCCTGAAACTCTTCACAAATTCTTTAATATTTTTATTTCTGGTATTATTATTGTTATTATTATTATTATTATTAAAAAGCTCCTCCAGCCCTCATTAACCTACCACAGGCAGTTGGGAGCGCTGGTAATTGGAATGAGTTGGAGATGGGAACTTCAGGGGAAGCACACAACTATCCTTTTTATTGAATTTATAAAGTTACTTGCAAGCACTCCTTTTTGCCAGGAGATGGTGCCATAACTCCAGAAAACGTGGATATGTGGTTACAACAGGAAAGCAAAAATACGGATTTTAACAATGCCATACAGAATTTAAAAATCTACCCATATGTAGTATTGAGCCCCAAAATTATTTCAGTTTTGAATGTTTCTTGAAGTTCTCTTGTTTGGGCAGTTTGCTTGCTTTTTCTTTGATTTCTTTATAGGAAACTACTCATGTGAATAATTATGCCCAGTATGTAGTCTAGAGTTTGATTTCCTTTACTTGATTTGTTCTTTATCTTAATTTACTTCAGTAAATATGGAGGTTTATTAAGTACTTAATATATTGAAACAACAGATAGAGAGTTAATCTATATACTGATATCTGTTATGCGCTGCTAGTGAAAGAACAGACACATATTTTGAATTGATACATCAGAAAGCATATTTGATTGCAGGATTAAGTTGAAAACATCAAGAGAACATAAAACTGATTTGGGAATCTTAGGATCATTACATAACGTCCTCTTCTGTAATTCTAGCCATGCTTCAACCCAGCATTTTGCACTAAACCAGAATTGCCCACATATTTGAACATGCTCAGTACTTTTCCATATGCCTTTCATTTTATTGTTCGTTTCAGAATATTTTAACCTTAAAAAAAACCCAAACAACCTGCTTACCTGTATTTTATAGAACTTGAAAAAAAAGAGACACATTTAGCTGACATCAGCTCTATTAGTTCCATAATTCAGGAGAAATGAAAATATTTTCCACACAACCAACATCCAAACTTTCATCAATTTTGATTTTCAGTTTATTGTTTAGAACTGAGAGTTTTCTAGGATAAATTATTTTTTATCATGAAAGGATCTTGCTAGATCAAAGTGCTTTGCTGAACAGCTCTAGGTTAAAAAAAAACTTGTTTAAGCTCAGGCATGGGAACAGCTGAAGCTCTGTAAGGATGCATTCCTAAGTGTCCATGTGTGTCACCTAAATCCCACCTGAGGTCAGGTTTTATACAGCCTGGCTGCCTTTTAGCAGGTGCCAGAGGAACCCTTTTAAGACAAATCCCACATTGCCTAGTATATGATTAATGAAAAGGATAAACCACCAAACTAGGCACAACATGGTCTGTCTCTACTACTTCTGAGCTCAAAGAATAACCAAGAACCTCCTTTACCTACTAAAACTCTAATGCCTGACTCAAATGAAGCCTTACTCAGAGCATATTCCAGGTTTTACATTTTCTTCTCTCATGTGGTCCATTAGTAGGATCTACTGTCCACTGTAGCCCATTAGTTTCTAGTGGCATCAGCCTATTTATCCATCTTTACTAAATTTATTTTGCATTTTATGTGATTTTCTACATCTACCATCGTTTCTTCTTTCCGAATTTTTAGCCACTGACCCAAGTCAGAAATATAATATATTGATAGACTTGAGATAATAAATTCCACATCTTCAAGATATCTATCCACAGACTTCTTTTAGATATAAAAATTTTTCTCTCACCTTAGAAGTGATAACTATGATTATATTCTCACAACTGATGAGAACCATATTTATGCACTACAAGTCTACTGTTCAAAAAAAATTTTTGTAAATAAAAAAATACTTGTCTATATTTTTAATGAAAAATTGTTAGAAATACTTAAAGGCAGTATTAAATCTTGTTAACACTTTTTACTGAGTTTACAAAGTGTTAGGCTTGAGGCCTCTCTGTCTTGTCTGCCTGGCTTGCCTTGACCTACAACTTTGTTTTAAGTTACCGGTGGTGAGTTTGGAGCTGCACAGAGGTGGTCTTAAAGGTAACAAGGAGAAGAGACAAATCTGGTATTTTTTGTTTAACATGCACAAAGATCACAGCACATAGTAAATTCATGTGTAAGTGTGGAGGTGCAGAGCAATGAAGACAGAAAGGTTCAAATGGATTTTAGTAAACATTTAGAAATGGCTCCATGTTCTGCACCTGGTGGGTAATGTTACAGCCTCAAAAAGGCCTGAAAACAGACAATTTATTAAGCTGACTACTTTCATAAAGCAGAATAATATTACAGACAGGGAGCAAATCCGTTTGGATTTCAGATGGCGGGCAGCCTTTTTTTGTACAGCTTCAGATGGAGCCTGCATGGATTTTCCCACAGCATGTGGCAAAAAGTGAAGCAAATCCCATCCATGGAGAGCTGCTTTCCCTTGTGATTGTCTGAGATGTTATATAATTTCCTTCTGGGAAAACAACTCTGTTCCTAACAGATGCTCTCAGGAGAAAATCCTTGCTGTACTGTCAGATAAAGGCAAGGCCAAGTAGGTGGCAGTGCCACACATGGCCTGCTCCTGGTCACTATCTCCTGCAATTCAAAGTCTGTCACAAGACTTCCTGTATGCCTTCTGTAGATCCAGACATGAGAAAAAACAAAAACAAAAACAAAAACAAAAACAAAAACAAAAATGAACAACATTTCTATGACAAAGGACTCCAGACGCTGGCAACTCATTACCTACCACACCCTAAAAGAAGCTGCCAGTCTCAGGAGCCAGAGGAGCAGGGTAAGGATGAGCATCACACCTGGAAAGGGGTAGAAACTAAGCACATATACAGAAGTTTTAACTGTTTTATTACTACTGGTGAGACTTTTTTTCTGTGTTCTAACAGTATTCCTCTTTGTCTTTACAATTCGATCTGGACCATGAAAGAGTTGCTGCCACGATTAACAAGGAATGACCAACAAATGTCATCTATTTAGGCTTCTATAAAGCCCTTGAGATGGTCCCGCACACATCCTTATCTCCAAACTGGATAAACGTGGATTTGTAGGGTGGACTATTTAGTGGATAAGGAACTGGATGGATGAATGCAGCCAGAGAATTCTGGTCAATATCTCCATATTTAAGTGGAGGCCAGTGACGAGTGGTGTCCCTGAGGGCTCTGTCTTGGGACCAGTGCTCTCTAATATCTTTATCAGTGACACAGTCCTGTCAAGTGACCTTTCAATAGGTTTGCAGATGACACAAAGCTGAGTAGTGCAGTTGACACAAAAGAAGGAAGGGATGCCATCCAAGACAACCTGGAGAAACTTGAGAAGTCAACCCAGGAGCACCTAATGCAGTTAACAAGTCTAAATGGAAGAGGCTACACCTGGGTTGGGGCGATCTCAAGCATGAGAATGGGAGAACTCCCAGAGAGGAGCCCTGTGAAGAAAGACTTAGGGGTTCTCATGCATGAAAAGCTAGACATGGCGTGCTTGCAGTTCAGAAGGCCATCCTTATCCTGGGCTGCATCACAAATAGTGTGGCCAGCAGGTCGAGCAAGGTGATTCTGCTCCTCTACTCTTCCCTCTTGAGAACTCACCTGGACTACAGTGTTCAGCTCTGGAGTCCTCAGCACAGGGAAGATGGGGATCTGTTGGAGTGAATCCAGAGGAAGCCACAAAGATGATCAGAGGGCTGGAGCACTTCCTATGAAGACAGGCTGATTGAGTTGGCATTGTTCAGTCTAGAGAAAAGAAGGCTCTGCTACTGAAAGTGGGCTTAAGAAAAAGAGGGAGAGTGACTTTTTACAGGGGCAGCTAGTGATAGGACAAGACAGAACAGTTTTTAACTAAAAGGATAGTGATTTAGATTAGATGTTGGGTAAAAATTCTTTACTCAGAGAGTGATGAGGAACCGGAACATGCTGTCCAAAGAATCTAGGGATGACCCAATCCCTGGGAATGTTCAAGACCAGGTTAGACTGGGCTTTGTGCAATTAGCTCTGGTGGAAGATGTCCCTGTCCATGACAGGGGGTCGGAACCTGGTGATCTTTAGGACTCCTTCCAACTCAAATGAACCTATGATTCTATGATTCTATGATTCTATGATTCCATGATTCTATGATTCTATTATAAGAATAATTAACTTTTGAGATTCTGTTTAAACAAGCAAAAATTTCCTTGCTTTATATAAATCTAATGTTTGCTTTTTCTTTGTCACTAAACAAGGTTTTGAATTTAATACTATCTGCATCTGAATGAATCATGGGATGGCACCTCTGAAGCTTGATTCAAGTGTGAGTAAGAATCTGGATTTCTCTCCTTTGTTCCAGGCTCTCTCACCTCCTCAAAGCTGTAGTGGTCAAGGTCCAGATCCTTTCTAAACGTTGCAGACTGACAGAGGCAAAACTATGTTGCTCACCATTCTCCATGTATTATTTCAAATTATTTCTAAAACTTCACCAGAAGTTCAAGTCTGATGGCAAAAGTTTGAATAGGGCTTCTCCTACCATGATACAGCATTTCTGTTCTCTCAATATCTATCAGGGTGAGCCTACGGAATTTTATGTGTACTGGATATTGTCTACAACATCACAATTCCTTTTTGGTTTGGATGAGAACTCCAGAACATCTGTAAGATTTTAGAAAAATCAAAGATGATTTTTCTAAAAAAGTTAAACTACTTTATTTCTGATGTCTAAGACTTCATCTTATGAAGAAACAGACAAATCATATTTTTTTCAGTGATGTTGGGAGCTAAGATTCCTAATTCTACTGGATACATAAAAAGCAAACTCAGTACTGGTATTGCTTTTAGGACATGCTCTTATTTTCTTCTCTTCTACTAAATTGTTACAGAAATTATCCAGAAGATAACTACCTTATGGTACTTACTTCTTCTCTCTCTTTCCCTGCTGCCTGGCCCTTCTTCTCTTAGAATATACTTAGAAGTCTGCTTCACAAAAATCAAACACCTTTTCTCTCAGAGATGACCTTACAAGTATCTGACTGCCTGAACAAATGTTTTCAATTTCAGCTTAGCTTTAAAATGTACCTAACCTATCTTAAACCTGAAGAAGGGCTTTGACACTCAAAAGTTTCCTTAATTTTTTCGAGTTATACCAAGTACTCTGATGAGACATATTATTTCACATTGAAAAAACACTTTTGCTTGGTAATAAACGTCAGCACTGCTTTTTCAACTAATTACTTCATCTCTCTATGGAAACTAAGGCTTCATCAAAGGAGTTTATAAATTGTTCTGCTTTGGCTCATAAGCTGAAGGATTCTTACTGTTATGTTTGTGTGAAGAAGGCACATGGTATTTACTGAGTGATGATTCAGTCCTGAGATTAGATGAGTTCATGAGTCATTCACACCTGGTATTTAGATGTGCCTATGGTAAATCTTCTCCACTCCAAATTCATTGCATGCTGATTTTCATTTGGCTGCTAAGCCAGTTTCTATCTCTACACCACTTCTAGTAAGCTGTCCCTCAAACACACGAATATGCAAAAAAAATCCTGTTATTAAAATGTCTAGAATATAAATTAATCTAAAGTGGGGGTTTTTTATTTTCACTTGTGTTTCTTAGTTCATTATTGTATCTCTTTCAAGGATGAAAATCTCTAAATTTGGAGGTTTTTTTCCATCTCAAGGACAAAAGAAAGGTACTTGCAATAGACACAAACATGTCTGTTGATGTATAACAGTAGATGTTTATCAGCTTTCAGTCCTTCACCTCTTTTATACTATGATCCCAGGACTAGGTTAATAGCAGAGCAACTGATGGTACAAGTATAGAGTAATACCACTTGTTCTTGTGGAATGGCAGAAATCTCAGCTCCTCTATATTGCTCACTAAAGCAATGCAGTCCCAAGAGCTGGGCAGAACCTGACTTGGGCACAGCAGAGACGACATGAACCGTGTACTGATTGCGTGTAAAACACCCGATAAAGCATGAAAGCACAAAGGGGAGAACAATCACAGCCCCTGCAGGAACAGGGGCAGAAGCAGAAGAGAGAGAGCAGGATTCCACCAGCTCCTCTTCCCTAGGTACAGATGTTAAACTTGGGCAGTGCTGTTGTGTATCTGAGCAGGTCCTCCTCTCCTGGTAGACAAAGTTTGCCTCTTTTATTTGCCATTCGTCACATTTTGCTACTGCAGCTCAACACTTATCTCTAATATGTTGTCTTTTTCTGTGTAACTAGGTTAAGTATATTCAGAATTTTAAGCAGGTTTGTGGGAGTGTGTGTGGTTGGTTGTGTTTTCTCCTCTGGCTTCCCTATGTAGCAAGGTGAGTGGTACTGCAACCCAGAGTCAAAAAACTTGGATGCAATAGTTAATAGAATCATAGAATATCCTGAATTGGAAGTGACCCACTGGAACCAGTGAAGTCCAGCTCCTGGTCCTGCACAGGACAGCCCCAACAATCACACCATGTGCCTGAGAATTTTTTCCAAACGCTTCCTGAGCTCTGTCAGGGTTGGTGCTGTGACCACTGTCCTAGGAACCCTGTCCCAGTGGCCAAACAACCTTTGGAAGAAGAATCTTTTCCTGATTATCCAACTTAAATCTGCCCTGACACAACTTCAGTCCATTAGGTCCTGTCACTGGTCATCAGAGGGAAGAGATCAGTGTCTGCCCCTCCGCTTCTCCTCATGAGGAAGTTGTACACTGTGTGGAGGTCTCCCCTCAGCTTCCTCTTCTCCAGGCTGAACAAACAAAGTGACCTCAGCTTCTTGTATGTAGAGCAAAGAGGGGCAATCCCCTCCCTTGACCATCCAATGATGCTGGGCTTGATGAACCTCAGGATACACCTTTCTATCCTTTTCACTACAGGTACGCAAGCAGCAACACTTTAATGGATAAATAGTTTCTCTACTGACAGCAGCAGGTGGCCTCTTCTTTCTGCCTCTCTACCTGTGTACCCATATAGCTGCATGCAGTACACTGCACTTACCAAGCACTTAATGAGCCATTTATTCTTTCAAACTGTTATTTTTTTTTATTTTAAAGAACAAGTTTCATATTTTTTAAAACACCTGGAGACCTTTCCAGTGGCTTTATGTAAGTTTTCTTTTGAGCTCTGACTTACTTCTTCAACACACTAACACTTTAAAGATTTTTTCATTAAAACATGTTAGGGAATTTCTAATAAACAGGCTTTTGAGGCATCTAGAAACACAGACCTTCACAAGTTTCTGAAGAAAATTCATCTAACGGTTACATTAAGTGATACTAAGTATGGAAATGCATCTACCGATGTCTTCAGCTGATCCTTAACAAGATCCACAGATAAGATTTTTAAGTCTGTTACATGAAATCATATATACTGAATCTAGCAAAAAAACCCAGGACTAAGTTAGGTAAATGAGGATACTGTAAACATCCAGCTTACATTGGAAAAACACCTATGAGATCTTATCAGACTAGTCTGTAAAGTTCCACTTTTTCCATTTCAAATAATACCAACTATCAATTTACATAGATCTTTATCAGCTTAGATGTTTTGATAAAGTACTAAACACTTTATATGTTTGAATTCTTCAGGCTGTACCCCCCAAAGTGAAGCAAGGACAATTCAGACTAGTGACATTTTTCTGAAGGAGCTCTGTTTTAAACACTTGCAGAAAATAGGGCTGGATGTCAGTGGGAAGGTTCTTATTGATTTTGGTAAAAACTGGAAAACTGGAGAATGAATGTGGGACCAACAAAGCTATGGCAATTGATAAGTCAATTTGTCACCCAATGGGATTATAATTGCCTATAGATCAAAGAGCTGGAGAAATAGCGTATCTTTTAGCCCTGCCTAACATCTCAGTTAAGATTCACTTTTTTTCCCAGAAGGAAAGAACAGAAGCAGTTTAGCAAATTACAAGTTGTAAATGGCTTAGACTGTTCTAAGACATGAAGTGGGATGAGGAGGTGGTATACTGGGAAATCATACGGGAATAAAAGATACAGGGAATTCCTGGTATGTTTAAAGAGCTCAGTCTACCAACACAATAATATACATGACTCACCAATAGTTTTGTGTCCATACATCTCTCCCTCTACTCTGAAATATATTCTTAATTATTTTTGTTTAAATGACACACTGTAATTTAATGATTCATATTTCAGACATAGCATCCTTTACCATAGCTTGATTTTTTAATTTTTGGTCTGTTCTTTTCTTTTCTTTTCTTTTCTTTTCTTTTCTTTTCTTTTCTTTTCTTTTCTTTTCTTTTCTTTTCTTTTCTTTTCTTTTCTTTTCTTTTCTTTTCTTTTCTTTTCTTTTCTTTTCTTTTCTTTTCTTTTCTTTTCTTTTCTGGAAACTGTAATCAGAAGATCCTTTGCTTTCTGTCTGCTTTTGTCCGTGCACTACAATGTGTGCACTAGATGGCACTCAGTGCTTAATGCTCAGTTCTGCACCCTGTCCAGAAAAGAGTTTACAAGGCCTAGCGAAATGATTGCTGAGCTTCATTTTACCTTGAACTGATAGAATTGCTAAAGACAGAAATAGGAATTTATTACTTTGCAAATAGGTTTGTAGCAGAATGAAAGATTGAATAGGTCCTGTGTACACCAGGTTATCATGCAATGAAATAGTAATAAAAAAAAAAATTTAAATCTCCTAAAATTATATTGAATTACAGAGTTCTCACCAAAATTCAGGAAACAAAGTCCTAATTAGAGCCCTTACCAGACTGGAAAAATGTATAAACAAAAGAACTACAAAGAAAATACTTTCATGAGCTGTTTCATTTTTTACAGTTTAGCTGGAAAAGGAAGGCTTGAACTCCAAAGGAGACAATACAGAAGTCTCCACATTGTTTTGCTCTTTGATACGAATATTATTTATGTCCTGGGAAAGTATCATTTACTTTTTAGATCACAGTTTTCTAAAGTACAGAGTTGTAAAAGAGATTTTTTTTATCTTTAGAGTTTTTAAAATAGATGAAAATTATAGGTAAGTTTTAACAGTTAATAATTTCACTATAAAATTCTACTTTAGTTTGATTGCAATCAAACTGATCAGGACATAATTTACAACAAATCAAGGATACACAGAGTTAACGGGAGCATGTCTTGTACTCCTTTTTATCCTTTCTGCTTGGAATATGTGTTTCTCCTTTCATACATAGTCATGTTCTTTTCCAAGCACAGTAAGCCTGGGGATAAAGCCAAGTCCAGTTCCTATTATCTCCCAAACTGTGATAGTCACACAAGAACCAAATTTCCATTATATTTTTCGAGAATAATGAAAAGTCACATAAGAGAAGCAAAATTATTCACCTAAAACACCAAGCAGCTGTGGCACTGGCAGGGTTTTAGAAGCTGGTATCACATCAGAGCAGTGTTCTTGGCTCTCCTGTCTGTCCTTCAGACAACCGCTGCACCTCTGGCACCCAGAGGCTCTAGTGCTCTCTTTAATCACCGTCAGTCATCAAAGCCACTACGTTCCATGTGCCTGCTAAGGCTCCACACAGCCAGGCTGGAGATAACTTTTATAACTACAAAACAGACACAATGAAGTTTGAACTTTTCACAGTAAACTGAGATGGGATCAAAGACACCATTAAGAGTGGAGTGCATAGATGTAAGAATACTGTGAAACACTCTGAAGAAATGGCAAAACTACAATGCAAGCTACCAATTCCTTTTTAAAAGTCTCTTCTATTGGATCAAGATTCCCACCATTTTGATTTTGATTACTTCCTGGAATGATGAATGCTTCTCATCAGTCTTCCATGAAATATTTCAGAAAATCTGATCTGGTGCCCCTTTGAATCTAAGAGTTTTTGAAAATAGCACTTTTGGCCCACAGTGAGGATTTTATTGGGAATCTTCATCTGACATCTCATGAAATAGCTATCACAAGTTTGGCGTCACAGCTTTTGCTAGATTTTGTTGTTGTTGAATCTTTTTCTTTTAGTAATAGTCCACACAAAGAGCAGAAGAAACTTTTAGCTTTTCTATTATGAAGAAAGCTTTTCTCAGTAGGATATGTCCTTAATCTAAGCCGATAAATCACAGCAAATCAATTTTATAGAAGGAAGTCTCCAGTTTTTCACTGTTAAGGAGTAAGTTTAAGTTCAGGTCTCTGTCTCTTTATGTAGAGTGTTTCCAAACAGAACTTTTGATATCATTTCTACCCTTACTATATTTTATTACTTCTGTCCTCCTAAAACTGTTTTATTTACTCTGTTTCATGGACTGAGAGTTCTTTATCTCACTATTATTTTGTGATGCCCTCCTGTAGGCAATAGGAGAGACTAATTTTCATTTTTGCACTGTGTCAGCATATTCTACCTGTACATATGATGTGAGATCTCAGTATATTTTCTATTTGTGTAGCAATAACATACCATACTGGAAGCAGTGGAAACATAACTTTTACATTATTTTTGTTCCTTGTCAATAAACAAACTAATTATGTTCCATTGAGTAAAATCAGGCTTTCACCATGAAGTTTCCAAAATCTAAAAATGGTAATTTGCATTGAATCCTGTACTAACTCCCTAGTTTTCATTTTACAAACAGTAAAATTTAATTCAAGAGACCATGAATTTGATTTGAATTGACAGTACTTGCTAGTAGAAAAGAACAGAGATTTCAAACAACTTTCATTGTAGCAAAAAATAAGAAGAACCTTCTGCTACATTGCACTTCATAACAGCCACCCCATAT
The DNA here is from genome assembly GCA_013397315.1 of Donacobius atricapilla. Lineage (NCBI taxonomy): Eukaryota > Metazoa > Chordata > Aves > Passeriformes > Mimidae > Donacobius > Donacobius atricapilla. The sequence continues at coordinate 25,734 of WBMY01018197.1, read as the reverse complement.
ATTACTTTAGATTATCTCCTGGCTCTTAGTGCTCACTTCCAGTTATAATGGGCACTTGTGTACTAAAGGAACGTCATTAATTTTTTGCCCAGATTACATGTGGAGTTAATCAACAGGCCATTTAGGGGACCACAAATTGCAAGTCCTACAGATACAGCCACCTTAGAGTGTGATAAATGAAGGAAAATGTTAGAGGAATAGTACTTCAGAAGCAATCAATATCAGAGAAAAAATTCTCATTCTCTCTGCACTAAGATCATGGCTTTTCCTTATCTTAGTGTATGTCATAGTGAGATAGATACCTAATCAGAGATGACAATCTTTTCATCATTAAGCTGCTCCTATGTTCAGTTACATAAAATGTTATTTTTAATCCTAATTTGTATTATTCCATCATCTTCCCTCTGAATCATCTGCATATATGAAATGAAAACTGTCAGGCCACCTTTCTTGGCTACCTGCTTCATGAAAAATTAACTTTCTTTTACCCCATATAATTGACATGAAGGTGCCAGAGAGAAAGAAGTGCCTGTGAAAAATCTGTGGGGGGCATTCAAAATCATCCAGTTCAGACAGTCTACTCAACTGATGGATTAGAGAAGTGGCTAAATGTCTAGCTCTTTTCCTAGATTGTCAACAGGACTAGGCAGATCAGCCTGGAGTCTGATTTCCTAAATTTTCTTGCTGAAGGAGCATGGCATTATGGTGGTGGGTTTTAGCACAAAAAGGTTATGGAGCTACAAGAAGAATGAGTAAATTGGGTCCTGGGGATAGCCGTGACATTGGCATGTCTGGCTGAGTTGTTGAGGTGTTTGATCCCTGCTCCCAGGATCTGCGTTGACTTTTTTTAACCTGATGAAGGTATGAAACCCCATTTCAGGGAAGTAGGTTCAAAGCATCTTGCCTCCTCTAAGAGCAGACTTGTGGCACCAAATCACAAGTACTTGAGTTGGGCTCTCAGTCACCAGTTGTCCACCTGGTCTTGTATTTCCCTCGTATCTGCATACAGACTGGCTGGATTTCAGGGTTATGAACACTATTCTGCCCATAGGCAAGTGGACTAATATCGATCTTACCTAACTGCGTCACTGAAACCTTCTGAGTTTCATACTCAGAAATTAAATCTTCTGTGTCCTGAACTCAGACACCCCTGATCTAATGTGGACAGCTATAGTTAACTTTCTGGAGACTGTCAGCTAATATATAAAAGACCCAAAGATAAGAAACCCTGGAGAGCAGACCTTCTAGGTGGTAGTCTAGATCGGATATGTCAGGATGTAACACTCTTAGACATAAACCACAATTTATCCAGGAAATAAGGAGATTAAGGGCTTATTTGTCTAATAGGGTCAATGGGAATGTTTTTTAAATTCAGTAACTTAAATTAAGGGAGAAATGAAGATATGAAAAAGTTGTCAAACATCAGTGGGGCCAGCGGCCTCCTGGGCTGGTTCCAGAAGCAGCTGGTGTTCATGTGGCAATGGGCCACAGAGAGGATTAACATTGAAGGCAATCATAAAGACTAGATAACTGAGCACACTTACCAAAGATTCTACAGATTCATAGTGGGTGAAGCTGTAGTTTATCAGAAAATAGCAAAATTACCTCCTGTGACTCGTAGAGTCATGGAATGATTTGGACTGGAAGGGACATTCAGATCATTTTGTTCCAGTACCCTGCCATGGGTGGGTACTCTTTCCACTCGACCAGGTTGTTCAGAGCCCCATTTAACCTGGCCTGGAACACTTCCAGGGATGGAGAGAGCACAGTTTCTTAAGCAGCCTCTTTCAGTGCCTCACCAACCTCACAGTATACAATTACTCCCTAATATCCAATTCAAGGTTTCCTCTTTCAGTTTGAAGCCATTCTGCCTCGTTCTTTCACTTGTAACAAGTCCTTCTCCAGAACTCCTATGACACCCCTTTGGTACCAGAACGTGCTGTAAAGTCTCCAAGCCTTCTTTGCTACTAAGGTGTTCCAATAAACAGGGTTTCCTAAAGTCAGAGACCAAGGTGTAGGGAGGGACTTGCAACACAGACAAGCCTTTAGAGAAATGTTGCCATTAAGTCAAATCCTGGATTCACAACAAACTCTTATTGATACATAGGTGTGATAATTTGACAAAAATTATTTATCTGAGTTAGAGTGTGATTTTCACTCATCTATCTCTATTACAGTGCTTCTCATTACCATATGTGTTCAAACCCCTAAGATTTTATAATCTTATTTCTTCCAGGAAAACAATTCTTAAGATCTCGAGTACTTTACCTGAATTAACATGTGTACATGATGCATTTCTTTGCAGGTGAAGAGGTCTTTACTCATTACTTTGTTTTGGCAAACACTGAATGTCTGGTAGTTTCTAATGAAAACCATGAAATATTGTCGTTTAGCAGCTTTAGAAAATAAGGCTAGAATTTTACTTAATCTGCTTAATTTTGTATTTCAAAGTCAGGTTACATATTTGTGTAACAAACGTTTATACCATTCTGCACAATTCTAGGTTTCTTTTTAATGAATGTCATTATTCAATTTTAAACAATTTCATCCCTTTCTAAAAATCTTCTAATTCTATCAATATTCACAGTCAGCACAAGTTTCAATACAAATGGTAAGAAAATAAAATATTACTTTCACAAAAGAAAGTAGTTGCATGCAGCAATTCCTCTAAAGTTATTATTGTATTCTATCATATTTATGAAGATACAGTACACTTATGAAATATAATACAAACAAAGAGGCAGTTAGCAGCAAAGCAAAATAGCTCATTTTATGTTTAGCATGACAGTTTCATTACTGCCCTACACAAATTTCATAGTTGTAATAAGATCTGGAGTCTCTATTTTGAGACTAAAAACACAGCATGCCTGGCTTCTGTGTAGCTCTGCAAGTCTTGATTTAATGAATCATAATATCTTAACTTGAAATTTGCATTAAAATAAGGCAAAAAATGATAGAAAGGAATTGTGGGATTCTAGTTAATCTCATTTAGGCATCCTAAATGCCTGATTCTTAAGATTAGAATCAGTCCTCTTAAATGAATTGGAGAGANTAGAGGGAGGGAGGAAGAGTGAGGCATTTGTGAAGGGTTCAAAAAGAGATTTGGTCTGTTCAAGTTAAGGCATTTAGGCGAGATACAATAGCTCCTACTCTGACCTGTCAGGCACTATAACTGGGGACGTTGCTGTGCAGCTGGCGATGGCCTGTTTTACATAATTGCTGTGCTTATAGAAAATCAGACACAGTCAATTGGTCCAATAAAAGCAACCGATCCTCATGCAGAAAATAAAAAATTGAAATATATGTTAGATTTTTTGTATGATGCCCTCATGTGTTGTAGCCTTTTATGAGTCTCAACAAATGGAGAACCCATAATTGTTCCATGAAAATCTTTCCAGTACTTTTTTGTCAGACTATTTAAATGTATTGTCTTCTACACAAGGCTATATATATGTAAGGTTATGGAACCCTATATAATATTAAAGTTGTTCCATTATTCTGTATCCAAAATATATGTATACATACATATATTCTGTGTTGGGACTATGCAGAAAGTTTATGGTCCTGCTTGTAGAGATTATTTATCAATTTCAAATTGTGGTTACTCTCTGAAAGAACCATGATTTCTTTCTAATGGGAAATGTGGTGATTTGGCTTCATTGCGCTTAGCTACAAAGCTGGTGGAATTAAAACTCCAATCTTACATTTATAAATTAAACAAGACAAAAACGCTTCCTGTTACACACTGGTAAAGTTTTAGGCAAGATGTGGTTTTGGCCCATGCCATGTGAAACCCTTCTGAAATATCTGCTGGCATACTTCAGGAGTTAGTCTGGACATAAGTCACGTGCAGAGATGAGACAGCTTCAGTATGGGCACATTTTGGAAACAAGGAAATGGAAATGCCAGATACAGTGCCAGCTGGCTTACGTGTCAGAGCAGTACCCTGGGCAGTGTCAGCTTTTCAGCCTGCTATCTGGTATGTTTTACCTTTCTTGGGGAGTGGGGAGTATTTGAATCGCCTAACCCAGATGTCAGTGCCCTGGATTTGGAACTCTTGGAGATGAATTCACACTCACACCAGTTTCCTTTTTTCTAATAAAGTTGATTAAAATCACATACTTTTCTTGTTCCATAGGCCTTTCATTATAAAATGGGGTATTATTCCCTTACTTGACATCTCTGTATCTCTCAAGACAGATATCCATTCCTGACTGAAAAGAGGATGCCCTGTGAGCATCCACTTGTATAATGAGGCAGGTTATTTTTCAAGGTACAAATTTATCAAAAAGCTGCAACAATGGGAATTTCATTCTCTTCTCTGGGGCAATTTTAGAGGCTGTTGCTTGTATTAAAATTAGTCCAAAAATAACTAATGCTTCATTATGGATAATTAACCTGCTATAAGGAAAAAAAAAAAAAAAAGCAGACAGGATTTTCGACAGAAATAATTGTGATTCAGAGTGGTGAAGTGGAAAACATTCTAAAGGAAAATTTGCAGCTTTGGGAGAAAACTCTTGTTCCCCTTACACTGCAATACCCCTTATGATTTCCAAGTATAAAACCGATGGGACTCTGTGTGCTGAATTATTTTCCCTTTCTCATTAAGTTTGAATTTTAATGGTGTTTTTTATTTTCTCCTGTTCTTTCATTGAGGGAATTATTTGGAGTTGTACATTGCTTTCAGATTCATTTGGTAGTACAAGCCCACAAAGCCAGAAAAGTTTACAAGCTTTTCACAAGCACCTGTGAATGGAAGCCACCAAACATTTGACGATGTGATACTCATTGTGACTGCAGCGTCGCGCACAACAATGATAAACTTTGAACCTCGCAAAGCCATCGGCAATGGCAAAATCATATTTCAGATCTACCTCAGAGAATCCATCTAGAGATTTCCAGCACCTCCTGAGTTCGAGCATTGTATGTAATGGAAGGGTTGGAATGTATGGAGCTCACAATTGTCAGCAGCACAGTTGAGAGCCTCTGGGTAAGAATCAAGGGACAAGCAATGTGGATGTCATCATGGGAGTCTACTACAGGCATCCTAGCCAGGAAACCATGACAATTAATTATTCTTTGAGGAACTGAGAGACACTTCCAAGTCAATTCCCCTTGTACAGCTGGCATAACCCGGGCCAGAAGATTCCTAAAAACCTAAATGAAAACTTTGTGGAACAAGTCGTAAGGAAGCCAACTGAGAAAGCTGCCCTCCTTGATCTGCTGCTTGTTCACAGAGTGGAGATTGGAAGCTGTCTTGGCCACGGCAACCGCAAAGTGATCAAGTTTAAAGTCTCTGTTGACATGAGGAAAAGTGCCAGCAAAGTCTCATGTCTGGACATAAATACAACAGACTTCAGACTGCTCAGAGAACCAGTGATTAAGACCACCTGGAAAAACATTTTTTGCAGGCGCTGGGGTCCATCAGTGTGGGTCACTTTTTAAGCATCAACACCTAATAGCACAGGAGCAGCAACTCTAAAATGTCAGAAGTTAAGCAGGTGAAACTTGGGGTTGGCTGAAGGGGGGGTCTATTCTTGGAAATAAAGCAAAAAAGGAAGGTGTATGCCCAGTGGGAGCAAGATCAGGGGAAAAATATCAAGATGCTGCTTGCCACTGCAGGGAGAAAATGTGTAGAGACAAAGCTCAACTGGAGTAGAAGCTGAATGGAAATGAGGGGGACAATAAAGTGTTTTTCAAAATTCATTAATGGCAAAAGGCTGCCTAGAGATAACATCATCCCATTACTGGATTAGGATGGTCCCCTCATAAACAGAGACAGAGATAAGGCCAGGATTTTTAATGCATTCTTTGCCTCTTACTTCAGCATGGATGACAGACCAAGGGGGTTTCAGTGCTCTGGGCTGGAGGACCACAACTGTGACAATGATCAACTCCGGACCCTGAGCTTGTGTGGGATCTGCTGCTCTACAAATATATGGAGCTTGATGGGATTAATCCTAGAATCTTCAAGGACCTGGCTGATGTCATTGCAAAACCTCTTTAAATTAATTTTGAGAAGTCTTGGGAGTCTGGAGCAGTCACAGCTGACTGGAAGCTGGTGAAAATTGTCCCGATTTTCAAGAAGGGCAAGGAGGAGGACTCCAGAAACTGCAGGCCTGTCCATCTCACTTCAGTACCTGGTAAAGCTATGCAAAAAATTATCTTGAGATATATTGAAACACACATGGGGAACAATGCAGTACACCTTCATGAGAGAAAAGTACAGCTTATCAAACTGATTTCCTTTAACGATAAGGTAACCCCCCTAGATGACCACAGGAAGCCTGTTAACGTAACAGTTTGGGATTTCAGTAATATTTTGATAATTTCTCCTACAGCATCTTTCTGGATAAAAGGTCCAGCATAGAGCTGGATAAACACAGCATACTCCATATTTGCCACTAAAGTGAGGCACAACACCATTCTTTAAAGGCTTAAGAGGAAGTTTCTGTCAGCAGTTCAGTATAAAGTATTTACTTATTATAACTAAATACAGAACCCTTTTGAGCTTCAAACACACTGGCAACATACCTCTATTGACTGCAGGGAACTCAGTATACATTGGGGATGAATTTGGTTCTAGGAGTTTAAAGCTTGAAGGAAAATCTAAAGGAATCAAGGGAAATCAAGAGTATTGAATAAATTCCTGATGCATATGTATTCTTTTATTGAATTGTCTCCTCCAGGGCTTATTGTGGATGCATAATTTTTTGTTCAAAAAAGTTGCTCAAGATATATTTTTTTAAAGACAAAGAAAGAGCCATACCATGAAGGATTATAAAATTATCTTCTATATTAACCTGATGTTGAGACAGAAATTTCAGCCAAGATTATAGAATGATTAAGGAGTAGTCATCTCTACCCACTGAATTTGAAATGTTTTAGACTTCAGTGGTTATGGGAGCCTCAGGCTGTAAGATGTTCTGCCACATTCACATATATTTCACATCTCTCCTTGCAGGCTTGCATTCTTGGGGGATGTTAGGAGATAACAGCAAGCCATCAAAAAGTCCTACCACTAGCAGCCAAAAGTCTGCTGCTGACAGTTGCTATGACCAACTAATCAATCTCAAAATTAGGTCAGCTGGTTTTTTACCAGCTAAAAAAGACACAATTACATCACTGAGATGACAGAGAAAATCAGCCTGTGATCCTTTCATAAAATACCATTTAAAAATATATTTTAAATTTTAATTTTCCAAATAAATGTCCCATGCTTGTATATAGATACTTCAATATATAGGTATGGAAATAAGAACAAAAGAAAATATATGACTCATAAATATGGCTTTCTTGAATGGATTTTAAAGTGCCAAGTATGAAATATGTGTCCTTAAGGCAGAGTGTAATTAGCACCCAATATTGAGAATGTTGCTAACACCAGATGTTGTTCTATTTAACATGGCTCATCATACCTAATCTTTTCCCACTAATTTGTAAGGACCCTATCTAATTAATAACCCTTTCTAAGCAGACTGAACTTTTAATTAAGGCAAAAGCAGTGTTTGCAAGGCATTGATCTAATAAGGTATTCAATCAAACACACGTTACTGCTTTGGTGGCCTTTGGGGAGTATTGTCTCCAAGTTGTTACTTAGGAGAACAGAGACAGATTACGCCTGTGACTAGTAGATGCTCCAATAATATAAGTAAAATAATCACAAAATACTTTCAAAATCATCAGTAAGGATAAGGTAGCCTAATAATTTTACTACATCCACTACAATGTAGAAAGTAGCTGCTCATGATCTGCATAAGTGCACTCTTTCCTGAGTGAAAAACTTACAGGAAGAATGAGAACAGAGAGTGGTGGTGAGTTCAGTTAAAACCACTTGGTGGCAGGCCACTAATGGCATTCCCCAGGGCTCAGTATTGGGGCTGGTCCTGTTTAACATCTTTGTTGATCATTTGGATGAAAACTCGGTAAGTTTGCAACTAGCGCCATGTTAGGTGGGAGAGCTGATCTGCTGGAGGGTAGGAGCACCCAGCAGAAGGATCTGGACAGGCTGGATCAATGGGCTGAGGAAAACTGCGTGAGATTCAATACGGTGAAGTGCTGGCTCCTGCTCTTCAAACACAACAACCCCAGACAGCTCTGCAGGCTGTGGACAGAGAGTCTGGAAAGCTGCCCTGCAGAAAGGGGCTTGTGGGTCCTGTTTGACCACTGGCTGAACACGAGCCAGCAATGTGCCCAGGTGGCCAGGAAGGCCAGTGGCGTCCTGGCCTGTGTCAAGAACACTGCGACCAACAGGACTGAGGAAGTGATTGCCCCTCTGTACTCAGCACTGGTGAGGACACACCTTCAATCCTCTATTGTTTTGGATCCTTCACTACAAAAAGGATATTGAAGTTCTGGTGCATGCCCAGAGAAGGGAAATGGAGCTGGTGAGTGGTCTAGAAAATACATCTTATGAGGAATGGATGGGGGAACTTGGGTTGTCTAGCCTGGAGAAAAGGAGGCTCAGAGGGGACCTCATCGCTCTCTACAACTATCAGAAAGGAGGTCGTAGTGAGTCAGTCTCTTCTGTCATGTCTCAAGTGAAAGGATGAGAGGAAATGGCCGAGGTTCAGATTAGATATTCGGGGAAAAAAAATCACTGAAAGAGTGGTTAGGCACTGGAATCAGCAGCCCAGGGAGGTGATAAAGTCACAACCTCTGCAACTATTCAAGAGGTGTCTGAGTATGGCGCTTGGGGATATGTTCTAGGGATGATTATGGTGGTGCTGGATTGATAGTTTGACTAGATGATATGAAGGCCTCTTCAAAATTCGATGATTCTCCAATTCTGTGATTGTCTGTTTTATTTTTTATCACTGCTATAGAGTCTTGAATATACTTTTTTGTGTGTGTGTGTCCAGACTCAATCTCTCTTGCTCTGGAGTGCAGCAGTCCTTCCATGCCTGTTTTCACATCATCTGCCTGGCTGACAATCATTTTTTCATTGAAAATTCCTTCCCAGCTGCATACACCTTTTCTTCCTCCATCTTAGCACATAGTCCCATCTCTATCTTCAGTGATTTTGCCAGTGTTCCCAGCTCTTTGTATCCATGTACTTTCTACAGTATGTTTGCAAGAGGGAGGGCTGAGTTAAAAGTCTTCCTTTTCATTTCTTTCCACCTAAACACAGGAAAAGCTGACTGTTAATAAATGTATCTGCCCTCTATTTGAGTGCCCTGAGCAGCATCTATGTAGTACAGTATGAACTAGACCAGATAACAGTGAGAATATCTTGTTAACTGAGAGGAGGGCATCTTAATTGAATCTAAACATTTATGGAAAGTATGTTTTAAAATTTAGTAATTTGACCGAATATGATCAACTTTAAAACCATGCCTCACTTCTAAAATGCTTCAATTCTAAAAATCAACTAATCATTTACCAAGGCCCTGTTGCTTGAAGGCACCAGAATTTTAAAAGAAATGGGATTGTTTTCTGCCAAGTTCCTGGGTTGATCATATTATTGAATGAGCCTTGTAATAAATATAGGAATTAAACAGCTCCTTTGCATGCCAATACTTTTTTAGTTATCACAGATTAATAGATGCTAGAAATCTTGTGTAAACTTCTAGGACTATCATTGCCATCAACCAGTTTCACCCCTTTTAGAAACAGCATGTGCTCATCCCTGCATTTATGAGCACAGTGTATGCACTGGCCTAGTATCTCTGCTAATGATGAGGGAAAAATTAAAATATAAAATAACACCTTAGAAGAAAAACATTACCAAAAAAAAAATTGATTGAGCTTACATTGTGAATATTATACTGCTTGTTCTGTGTCTCAAGAAAAGTTTAAAAAACTAAGCATCCTGTATGACATGAATGTGGGCTTAAAATAAAGCAATTAAGCCAGATCCAATAGTTTAAGCTTCTGCAGGAAAGATAAAACCAATTTCAAATTAAAGATTAATGGCATACTGCTTGTATTTGTGTGAATTTGTATTTGACCCTTACACAGTCTAGTTCAGTTATTTTCAGTCTATAATTTTTTCAAGCGATCATGTTTTTGCCCTAATGCTTACACTCCTCTAACGGTGTACAACAATTTTAAACAATTCATAATCCTGATATAACCTAAGATAACACTAAGGGCTCATACCATGTCAAACCTGATGTACCTGATAACATTTCCCATTGAACGAGAACCCCTCATGCCACAGAAATGTAACCAAGTCCATGAAGCATTCCTATTTTCCTAACAGAAAATAGGACAAAGAGATGAGAGATGGAGAGATGGTACAGTCCACCTAAGATAAGAGACACAGATTTTGATGTCCATCCTGAAGATTTAATGTGGGCACCACTTTGCTAATAAAGCCATTTCCGTTGCATACTAGGAATAAAAGGAACTCCAAGGGCTCTCAGTTGTATATTGAAAAATGTAGTATAAGAATTACTAAGCAATCATACTGCAAATCCACGCATTCCTCGTTAGATCAGTTCCTAAATGCAAAGTTTTGCCACCATTGCCTACCCTAATAATTTTCAGTCCTCTCTAGGAAGAATATGAATTCTAATGAAACACTTAAAAAAACAATGAATAAATCATTGAGTGAATCCCCCTTGATAACGCATGTGCTGAAAAACTTAATTCCTAATTTCCATTGACACACACACAGAAATGAAATTTCTTGTCATTAAAACTAAAATGGCAGATGTGAGGTGTTTTTATTAAAAATGATGGCAAGCAATAAGTCTTTAAAAGCTTCTAATGCTGTATATGGTATGCAAGGTATGAGCAAATCATCCCCATGGGAGTGAGTTGTGATGCTAGTTTACCAGAGATTGTTAGTGATTAAGGTTTTATTTTCTCCATTATATTAAAAAGTAAGAAAGGAAATAGCAGCAGTAACACAAGAGCTCAGGCCTTATTATCATATTATTTGTTCATGAAACCTACTGAATGTCATTGACAGTCATAAATATCTAGAGGCAAGTGTAAAAGTAGAAAGGGAAAAATTTTAACTTTCAAATTATCTAAAGAATACAGTAGAAGAAACAGTTTATTTGATTTTTGTTGGTTATGTTCATGATGAATATTAAACTTTCCTATTAGGCAGACACCAAATCCTCTCATCAAAAGAAAAACTAAGATACATATTTGCACTAGGGTGTATGAATAAATTCATATAAAAATCAATCACAGAATCATAGAATCGTACAACTCTAGCTTGAGAGAAATCTGGGGGAAATAAAAAGAGCTCCACAAAACAAAACAAACAATCCAAAAAACCCAACCAAAAAAACAAACAAAATCCCAAACCAAAACCCAAAAAACCCCCCCCCAAAAATCCAGTTTTTCCAACACTATACAGGGTCTTGAAATTCTAATTTGAACTTCAACATGTTTTTATACAGGATATTTATAGAAAAACAAAAAGACTGGTGCTAGAGGAAATGTAAGGTTACATCAAAAACTATTCAAACGTTGAAACAGCCCTCAAAATTTTCCCTGGACACGTCATAGCTAAATGACTATCTAAATTTTAACTTTCTTACATTTTAAGATAGAGAAAGCCAACTTTGATGCTTTGAAACTTGTGTAACCATCAGTCTATTGTCTGTTCTGGATATTTTACAGAAGCTGAAGGCTATAGATATACTTAAGCAGTGCCTTATTGCTTTGAACAAATCTAGACTTAAAATGTGAAGGAGCAGAGCTCCACTTTCTAGCTGAAGATATGGTAAATGTGGTAGGGGGAAAAGAAGTATAAAACAAAGAATTTTCAGGAGTATGTGGAATAAAAACATCTGAATTCCACTTGATTCTTATGTAAAGTTTTTATTTCAGGGTGATATAATCAAGATGACAGAGTTGGCTAGTGCCAGGGTTCTGAAAGAACTCCAGATTCCTGATTTCCACTTGACTTCCTCCATGTTGAAACACATCTTCTTCAGAAGAATAATTGTATCATGGGGAAGCAGAACTTCCAGAGACAGAACTTTCTGTCACTTCAGCAAGATGCTTCACAGCTCACACTTTGAGCAGATCAGCACAAAGAAACATAAACTGAGCATAAAATATATGCCAGCTCATTCTTTCCTACCTAGAAATATGCCCTAATAAATTACCCATATCTGAAATGAGGGTGTAATGAAATGAAGCGTAAAATACAAGCAGTTACCCATGCCTGTGGTGTCCATAATGGCCATAAAAATACTTTCAAGAATCTTTAGAAATGTATTTTAAATTATTCCCTTAAGCCTACTCAGATCTGCCTTATGATGAATGTGGGAGGTTGAGTGAGAGAAGTTTATATGCCAAGGAGCAGGAAAAACAAAATGACAAAGGACAGATTTAATAATAGGAAAGAGGGTGTTAGTTACACATTCTTAAGGTTTCTTTTCCCTAAGTATGTCTCATGGCCCAGCTCTTATTTCCTTACACTATAGCCAAACAGAAATTTTTGCTAGGAAAGGAGACTACTGGTTATAATTTGTATTACCTTTTGTATCTTTTCTGGTGTCTTTATATCTTTAAGTGTCAGTTACAGGCAAAGCACTTTATTAATCACAGTATTTTTAAGATGTTTGTCATCTGAGTTCTACAACTGGATAAACTCAATAACTGCAATGTAAAATATCATTATCTAGGTTAATTTTGCTGCCTATATCCTGGGACTTTTGTATTCCCCAAATTTCCTTGGTCAGTAACATTTTTAAAAACATGCTTGTCTTAATCGAATACTTCTATCTACAGAGTGATTTCCAATTAAATTGAAGTACAGATTTTCATAGACTCGGTCACAGTTCTTCAAAAAGCACTTAAAAGATGATGATTATTTCAAACAAGTAACAAAAAATTGACAAAGCAAGTGTCCTCAAGTGTTTATATTAGCACGGCTCGATTGGTTCCAACACATCTTCTCAAAACACTACAACTGCCTGTCAGGACAGCTATGATCTAGGAAAAGACCAGACCTTCTGAAAAGCTACATCAAGGGTATATCTCACACGCAGGTTCTAAGCCAGAATCACAGAGGTAAACATTATGACATCTGAGGGACATTGTATCAGTCAGCTCAGAATCCAGCTTCATTGACTGCTGTCCGGCGGGGATAACATACAGACCTTTTCCTGCCACTGAGCATTAATTAGGCTGCTACCAGTCTTTGTGCTACCAGTTATAAATATTAATAACATTGTATGTTTTATTCATTTCTCTAAGTGGCAACTTTAGGATTCTTCCCACTTTACAAGGGTCTCGACATGCCACACCAAAATGTTCTAAATAAAAAAAAAAAAATCGAGGTAAAATGATTTCTACCTTTATCATGAAGGCAAAAGGGAGTCACACGTTACTGTCACTGCACCGGTAACTGCATTCAACTCCTGAGAGAAGATTCCTGCTGTTTAACTACTGCATGTTCTTCACATCTCTTTGTTCACCACATAAAGACCAGGTGAGCTTTGTGATTTTCAGTGCAATTACCCGCCAGTCAGTCCTGATTTCCCCAACATTGTCTCAGTTCTGCGTGGTCCTGTTTCATTTAGGGGCACAGACTGCATATAGATGGTATGTGCCTTTCTTCACTGTGAGACAATCTTACATAGTATCTGACACCACAGGTGATAACAAAGCAACTTATGCCCTCTCACTTTAACAAAGTAATTCCTACTCACAAAAACAACATTTATGTCTGCTTTGCACCTCTAGGATTGAATTCTTCTTATAACAGGTCGCTTACCTACTCAAAATGTTTTCTTTGGATGGCACAAGACATCCACTCCAGAGCATGTTCTCTTCATTGATGGCTAAAAAAGTTTAAAGCAGCAAGCTGAACTTTAAGCATATACTTCTTGTATGCTTAAGATGGAAGTTACGGATTCCATTCAAGTTTTTTGAATGTACATTTCTGTCACAGAAGGTAGCACTGGAGAACAGATATTTCATTTCTGCTTCAGCTGTACTCATAGGTCACAGATTTTGAGCAAATTAATTCCTCTTATTTGCTTCATGTTTTATTTTGAAGATAAACCCATTTAAAGATTTAGCCTTGACAGCACAGAAATCTGCAGCTTCCTCTAAAGGAAAATTAAACCGCAGAATAACAAGAGACAGACAGTGCTTGCAGGAAAAGAGAAACACCTTTCCAAAGCTAGGAAAAAAAATACTCAGGGACAGGAAAAGTTCGTGTTTTTCTCATAGAAAAGTTCTCTTTGTAGCTGTCAGGATGCTGGGGTCTAGTAAAAGGGCATTAACCAATAGGTAGGTAACTATGGCCCTGGATACAAGAGTGGGCCAGAAGCAGGATTCAGAAGAGTGTTGCTATATACCAAAGATATAAGCAAGAGCCAGGAACTAGAGTAAGGGATGAAATTTGGTGACTACTTTTTGATGAGGCTTTCCTACAATGTATTCTCAAACCATCAAGCAAAGTCAGGAATGCATTACCCAAAGCACACAGAAATCAAACACTGGAGGGAATCTGCAACAAACTACATGTGATTTCAAATGCCTTGCTTGAGAAAGAAATACTTACTAGGCAATTTGAAGTTCTCTTAATCTGAATTTAGGTGAAATTTCATCAGGATTAGTTGGAATCAAAGGAAATCAGTTTTAACCAAGATGCTGGATACAGATTCTGGCTACGTCTACTTTGCTTTATGATTGGCCAACCAGGCAATGATCCTGTTATTACAAATATTCTTGAACTACTTATAGGATGCTCTCTTTTGGCAAGCCAAGGAGATAGTCCATGATTAGAAGAGGTACTACACTATTAAAGTGAACAAAGTTTTGGATGTGCTTAGATAAGACAAAAAAGCAAGACGATAGGGAAGGGTAAGAAACACTTGAGGATTCCCCAGTCTAAACACTTTATGCTTCTGTGTTGAGAATGTTATTCAGAACACACTAACTCAGTGGCAGTTCTCTCAGAGGTGTTTCTAAAATAACATAAACTATTTCATGTCACTTAAATACAGGAAAATATTCTCAGATAAAAGGGTTATTATATTTCATACAATCTTCAATGGAAAGACTTCAACCATGAAGTCTCATAAAAACCTCAACAAGAGAAGGAGAAATTACTCCAGAAAAACAGTTGTTAAGATTTCGTGTTGGAATAAAGAAAGTTAGGGAAAACTGTAAGCAGCTGCTTGTGATACCACAGTCAGAAAACAATCCAATTCTCCTACTCAAGCATTGATTAAATTTGCAGAAGTCAATGGCATTACTCACAGAGTTACTCACCTCTACATGACTAAAACTATGCAAATCCACCCCAGACAATGAGTATACTCAGTGGTACAATTCTACCTCACACTTTAGTGAAATGTCATCCCTTTTTTCTGGGAAAATCATTCCCTTACCAAAACAACTCTGTAATTTGGTATCCATCTGAATTTTAAAGCCTACAGGCAGCCAAAGATACCAGGAAGAGCCATTCATCCATTCAATTCTCATGCCATCCCACCACTGCCAACACTCAATTCCCAACCACAGTCATGTAATGTCAAAGGACTAATGAGACAAATCCAAGGAAGAGAAAGAAATATCGGTTTGTTATAGATTTAGAACAGTTCTCAGCCCAAAATTTCAATGAAAACATGCAAACAAACAAATAAATACATGCTAATGAAAGAAAACAAAACAAACCAAAAACCAAAACCCAACCCCTCAAAAAACAAAAAAAATCCCCAAAACACAAAACACCCCCAAAAAACCCCAAAAGCAAACAAACAAACAAAAAAACCTAACAAAACCAAACCAAAAAAAAACCCACAACAAACCACACCACAACCAAGAAACAGCAATCGCTTCTCATTCTGAGATATGTGTAGATATTTTAAAAAAACCCAAAACTTCTCAATTTCTGAGATTTTCAGCATTACAGACTGAACGAAAATACTCAGGCTCATGCTGTGGTCTATAGACAGAAGAAAGAAGACAGATCTTCCAAAAAATCTTCGTTTAGGTAATATTGGTAGGATTAACAGGAAATGTGGCAGCATTACTGCAGAGAGCTGGGCACACATTTGAGATGCACAGTTTATTCTGCCTTTGTTTACTAGATTCCCTGTGTAGCAAAAATTGGCACAAGGAAGACACATTGCTCTGATCATTTTAATTAAAGTTTGTAATGCATCAGTGGATACCTAACCCCAAATATCAAACTCATCAGCTGTTCTACCACTACTCCTTTCCCTGAAACACACACAGCATATGAAATGGAAAGAGTTTAAGATCTAACCGTAAATGTTCATCAGCTATAGAGCTGATTTCAGGGTTTTTTGGTGTTGTTTTTGTGTGTTTTTTTGTTTTGTTTTGTTTTGTTTTGTTTTTTTTTTTAATGGGTTAGAGCATATCCAGGAGCCCCTGTCATATACTATTGGGAGCATAAAAGGTTAGGCTCAATCTGCCTGGGAGTCCCTTCAAATATTCGTGATGGGAAGAGAACTTTCCCAGAGCCAAGCACTTTATTCCTGTCTCCTGGCAACTGACATAGAATTTCCTTGAATAAATGACTAATCAAATTGTACACAGAAACTCCTGCTCGGCAAAACATTTTATAAAGAGCAGACATATCTAAATGTCATAGCAAATGCTGCCATAATCACAAGTGGTTTATGGTTAATGCCATGAGTAGTGCCAGAACCTCAGGATTTATGAAGGATAACACACATGCTCAGGATTATATATCTTTCTCACGTTTCCTATGTTCCTCCTTGACTCCACATGTTTCTCACATCCCTTAAACTTGAAGGCATGCTACCCATTCCCTGATGCTAGTGTCACAGCTTGTCAAATGAAAAATGCATGTTTTACTCAATCTCTAGGGTTGCAGCCACCAGGAAACTGTGTGCCACCCCAGCCTCTGTGAATGAGCATGGAAAATCAGCTCCTAATGGTTGCATTTGTAATGTCTACATAATATGCACACACATGTGCACTATCCTCTGTTTCCCATCAGGATTTATTCCATAGATGGTCCAGCTGCAGGCTCAGAACAAGAGAAAAAACAACAGAAAACTTATTTACAGAAAAATATCTTGTCTATATGAAAGAAAACAAGTAGGGATTCCTCTTCCCTGTACATCTAAATCCAGAAAAAAAAAAAAAAAAGGAAAGAACGCAGAAAAATACCAAACTAGATGCTGAAGAATTTTAACATCAAAAATTATCATTTGTTCTTCCCTAAAACGATTAGACATATTCCTGCCAAAATAATAAAACCTGGTACATCACTGGTACAAAAAAGAGTTCCATAATGCTTTACACAGAACTTGAAAATATGAATAAGGTCAATATAAACATATAAACTTTTACATTTCCGCTCTGCTCTTTTCCTTATAGACTAGCCATTAAAGCCAATGTCATCTTTTTGATACCTCGTGATTTTCCAGCATCGTGTCGGTCTGCAATTTTGTTATGCATGAGTGCTGGGGATCTTAAAAAATCATCAGCAAAAAGCCAGGTTTAATATTAAGAGACCTCACAACAAAGTCTTTTGTCAAAATTCACTTTACAACTTACAGGATAGTTAAGGCGCACCAAGGCAAAACGAGCAACAACAAAGCCAAACAAAATCCAAGCAATCAAGACAGAAATCAACTGGGAACTATTTAGGCTGTGTGTATATGTGTGTGTTTAGGTGCGTGTGGCAAAAGGACAAGGGAAAGGATAAAAAGGAATACAGCCTAAAAGTTTACGNCATGTGACAAAAGGACAAGGGAAAGGATAAAAAGGAATACAGGCTAAAAGTCTACCAGCACTCAAACTTAACAGTACTTTAACATAAGCTATACCTTAAATCTAACAATTTAACAAAGGAACAACACTTATATCTAACTTGAATTAACCTTAATTTATAACTTCAGCATAACAATTTAACAGAGAAATAACACTTAACAGCATTTAAACTAAGTTAAAACTTCGAAGTTATATTTAGACACTTAGCAAAAGAACAACTCTTAGCAGCATTTAAGTAAAGTCAAGTCATAAGCCACAAGCTTACAGGCCTAACTTCTAAGGTGCTTAAGCATCTAAGGTACTTAAACATCTAATAAAGCAGCATTTCTTCCAGATTTGCTATTGCATCTGCACAAGCTTATGCATCCAGACATAACGAGTCAGTGCAAGCAAGGCAGCTGGGAAAAAATCCCTCCCCAGAGGTCAGCAAAATCCTCACTTTGGATGCCTTTGCATCTCCCAAAATCCTCACTTTGGATGCCTTTGCGTCTCCCAGTGGGTGAAGGCTGGGGCCTCGAGGAGTGAGGGTACCAGCCCAGGAGCAGTGGCCATTTGGAGAGCCTCCAGGTGCAGCAAACACGAGGGTGGGCTGGCTCTCAGGCCCCACTCAGAGGAAGGTTGCTGGTCATAGCCCACTGCAGCCCAGGAGAGCTCCAAGGGTCTTGTTTTGGGCAGCTGTTTATAGGGACTCAAGGGTGTGGGCTTCAGTCATAGCAATGTTTCATTCTGGCCACAGCTGGGGTCGGCTTCTTTGAAAGCGTGAGAACAGGAGTATTACGCCATCCAGGGAAGAAAAGTATTTTCCAAGGCTGTTTATATGGAGAACAGGAGCTCGTTAGCAATTCCTGGGAGCGGACAGTATTTCTGATAGTCTCAGGAAGAGCTGAGCCCAGGTGCTGCTTTTCAAGGCCCAGGCCTTACAACCATTTCTCAGATCACACTGCAGCCTGGAAAGGGCGTGGGGGAATGCACGACTGCTGACTGCTCCTTCAAGACCACAAAACCACGATTTAATCATAATGTGAAATAGATGCAGATATAGAAGTGTGACTGCAAGACAAATACACTGGCTTTAGTTGTTTAAAACTTAGCTAGCCATGATGCAATCATTCCAAAACTTTTCATTCTTTTTGTCTACTACACTGAATTTTGGAGTGAATATCTCTACATAAACAGCCAAGCCTTTGTGCAAACTAGAAAAGATACTGGTTTTCAGACCAAGAAACATGCAAATCTTTGAGAGTTCAAGTACCTCCACCATCTGGTAAAGGAACAAAATACTTGACAGAGAATTGCTTCTTGCTTCAGAAATGTTTTAGCATCCCGTGAGATTTTCCCTAAATCTGAGCATCTGAATATTTCTTCCTGTGCAGTTTTGCAGAACAGCATATCCATGCTGAGCATGTTCCATCCCAGGAGAGCCAGAAATTCCTCAGACAGTCAGGAGCTGTTCCTCCCTACCACTGCTTCCCTCCCCCCCACCCCCCGGAATAATCTGATTCTGATTCTGAATTCAGGAAATGAGAGAAAGGAGGGTGTCTGGGGATTCCAACAGACCCAAAGGGGGGTATGTATCACGATTCATATGCAAAAGGCTATAGAGAAGGTTGCACTACTAATATTAATGTCAGCATTTGACTATTTAAGCATAACATTCTGTAAATTGCATGTGATTTTCTGTAAATTAGAAATACAAAGATCCTTTAAGTTCTCTCTTTTTTTATCTCAGGCTGTTGCTATTGTGTACTTGTAGTTGTTTCAGAGGAACGGCTCTTCAGTTACTTCTCCTAGGAAACCTTGTCATAGACTAAGAAATCTTGTTTTAAGTTGGGTTTTTTCCTCTTATTGTACATATAATATTTTTTCCTTTTTCATCCCTTAGCAGTGTTGACCCCGGCTGGAAGCCAGGAACTATTCTATCACTTCACTCCTCAGCTGAACTGGGAGAGAAAATATAAGGCTGGAAGGTTGAGATAAAAAACAGTGAGGGATCACTAGCCCCTTACTCTAATGGGCAGAACAAACTCGGGGAAGTTAACTGAGTTTATTACCAATCAAATCAGAGTAGGATAATCAGAAATAAAGCCAAATCTTCCCCCCACTCATCACTGTCTCCAGGCTCAGCTTCACTAATTATTTTGTCTCTCTCTTCCCATACGGAGGCACAGGGGTAATGGGTGTTGTAGTCAGTTCATCTCATGTTACCTCTGCTGCTGTTTCCTCCTCAGCAGGAGGACTCACACACTCTTCCCCTACTCCAGCTTGAAGTACACCCCACAGAATCACAGAATATTCTGAGTAGGAGGAGACCTACAAAGATCATGAAGTCCAACTCTTAAGTGAATGGCCCATACAGACCATGGATGTTCTTCTCCAACACAAGTCTTCCCCATGGTCTGTAGTTTTGTAGGGGCTGCTCCAGGGTGGGTCCCTTCTCATGGGGTGCTGGCTTTCAGGAACAGGCTGTTCCAGCATAGGCCCCCCATAATGTCACAAGTCCTCCTGTCTCCAAGGGTCCACAGGTTCTTCAGGGAACTGCTCCAGTTCAGGCTTCCCGCAGGGTCACAGCATCCTCCAGGCATCCACCCTCTCTGGTGTGGTGTCTCCTCCACCACGGACCTCCCAGGGCTGCAGGAGCACAGCTGCCTCATCATGGCCTTTACAATGAGCTGCAGGGGAATCTGTTCCCAAGTATGGAACACCTCCTACCTCTCCTTCGTCACTGCTCTTGGGGCCAGCAGGGCTGTGGCTCTCGTGTTCCCACTCCTCTTTCTGACTGTGGTTGCTGATCTGCAGCAGTTTTCTCCCTTGCCCCTGTCCTGCTGCTACAAAAACCTTGCAACGCAAACCAAATACAATCCCTATGAATGCATATCTATTCAAACTTGCAGAGCATTTGAGCCAGAGTAGCCAGAGAGCTCCTGTTGGAGTGGGCACAATATACAACCAAAAGCAAAGATCTCTACCTAAAGAATACCCCGGAACATTCTGTGGGAGTTTTAGTTTGTGGGAACAAAGCAGAAGTGCAGGAGTGGGCACTGGTTGTGCACACTCACAGTGTGGATGAACCCCAGCACCCCACTACCTCAAGGCAGGGCAGATTACAGTCTGACAGCAGCTGTCAGGCTGAATTCAGCCAGCAAACTACTGCTAGAAAACAGACACCTTGCACAGTGGTTTCCTCAGCTCCCAACTCAGTTCCACTCGGTGGATCTTTGTGGTGCTTTGAATAATGTATCTGTTTTTTTCATGCCTCATCTATTGATTGAATTTGGGGTTTCAAATTTGAGCAGATCTTCCTGGGTTTCACGAGGTCTTATTTATATTTTCTTCCGAGGCAAAAAATGTATTGTAAGGCTGGTTTATTTGCAAGGCAATGTTTAACAAAACAGTATGAGATGTAGCTGATTAAAAACGCAGCCAACAATAAAGTGATTATCTTTCAGCACAGTGTGTGGTGCCATATGGTGACTGAGCAAGTGGGAAGAACAAATGCTTGATATGCAGCTCTGGTGATTTACGGTTACTGACTTCCTGTAGAAAATGACTTCTTCTTTCATAAAAAACTAATTATCTTAAAAAAGTACATGTTTGCAGAGAAAATTTATATTGATAAAGTTGCCAGTGCTGTATTCTTGTGAATTAATGATCTACAAAAAGCTCAAGAGGTAGATGCTTTTTGAAACACCTGTCTTGATCTGTCCTGCTGACCCTGATCAGGAAATTTGCTTGACATAACAATGAGCAGCTGTTTTTAATGATTCTTTTTATTGTTTATTATATTTATAAACCGTGCATAATTGCACCAAATCAGGAAACATACATATGAACAATTTTTTTTTCCTACAAATCAAACTGTAGACTTTGTAATAAAATCTATTATTTCATAAACTCAGGGAGTTTTCTCTTCCTACAACAGAAAAAAAAAAAAGTAACAACCTGAAAAACAAAGAAGACTTAAAACAGAAATCATATTTTCACAAAGAATTCATGCAGAATTTTTATTTACTTGAAGGAACCACACATTTATCCTTATTAAATTCATTCAAAACACCTCCTCTCTTGCTGTAGTATAAATCTAAAATAATGCTACTGTGTTAATAGATACCATTCTGGAAGGCAGGCACCTTAAGAACCATACTTTTAGCCTGCTAAAACCATTGGGAGCCTTTACACTCAAGCATCTTACTCCATAGATTAGATAGAAACATTCTTGCGCATAAAGCATTAGATAATTTCTGATATGTAAAATATCTGTCACGTGGGATATCACAGTAGATATTTTCATTATTCCTGTGTTTTCTGTTCAATCATTTCTTCTATTATGTAGGTATCTAATGTCTTCTTTTTGCCTCCTGAATGCAGTATTATATAAGTGAATTCCTTTCAGTCAGTCAATCTCATATTGAAAAAGCAGGCTGAATCCCACAGAGGCTTGTAGTGGCTCAAAATATGTTCTTCATTTTCCTCTGAAGATGACAAACACAACTGTCCTGTCTTCATCCTCCCAATTATTTATGGTTTCATTTCTCCTTTTTTATCTTTCTCACATTTATTAATATTTAATATTATTTATATGTAAATTATATAAATTAGAGCGTTCAAATTTTTTCTCTACCCTAATTACTTAAAGGCTCATCACCTTGACAGAATAAAGCTGTCTGTTCCTTCTTTATCCTTGTTCTTACCTATTTTTTTTCTCCAGGAAAACAGAATCATTATTTCATTATATCCCACAATTAAAGAGTCTAATTCTTCCCCTTATCTTCTGTGTATTTGAGTTTGGTGATCCTAGGTGGTGACTCTATTTTCTGTAATTTTTATGATCTCTGATGTGGAGTCAGTGTAAAGAAGGAATCCTGCACATAGATCCTTATATCTACAACTGACTGATGAAGGTCCAGTACTGCTTTAATATTAGTATAGAACAGTGTTAAAGAGAAGCAGCCTTGCTGAAAATAGCAGTTGCAATGATTTTTTTTACTTGAATTTAATTCAAATTTAAAAACAGTAATCAGTTAAACGAAGACTGAGGATATTCTACCTGTTCATTCAACAACACAGTAACTCATATTGCTTGAGGGATATAATGGAGGGACTCTTTATTAAGTAAGGAAAAAAAAATAGGTCTGGGGTTTAGTCTCTTTGTTTTGCATATATGCAAATCTTTAAGATCCACTGTGAAAAGAACATGCATTAGGAGAATACCATAAATCACATCCGTTTCTCTACTAATTCACTCACAAAATTGCAATTAAAAAAAATTAATACAAAAAAATTAAATGTTTTAATACAAAAAAAAACGTTTACTATCTAGCTTTAACCATAAATCGCAAATATTTGCAGAATACTAAATATATTCAGTCTATTTTTCTGAATTTGGTCTTCCTAACAAAACATAAAGAACTTAAGTGCTAACACTAGTTCAAAGGTACTATGGTAACATCAGTAATGTTATAAAAGTAACATTTTTATGGAGAAGCCTCTAAGAACCCTATAAAACAAGAAAACAAAGGAATAGAAAGTAGAGGGAAAATTTCAAATTGTTAGTTTGTTTCTCAAGGGGTTAAAAAAATTAGAAAATCATAAAAAAGGTAATGATCCCAGAAGACAATGGAGGGAAGGCAGAAGGAGTAATAGAGTACAGGACCAGATGCGCAGGAAACACGGAAGCTGTGAGTTTAAATGAAAGGATGTTCCTTCCTTCTCTACAATATCCTTTCTTCCTTTGGAAGTTTTGTTGCAGAAGTGGAAGGGCCAACAAAGCAGCAAGGACTGTAGCATCTCAATTCCATGGATTCCATCAGGAGGAGCAAAAGAAAGGATAGAGGGCATGACAGAGAATGAACACTGAAAGAGACTGAAAACGTCCTGGGGTAATTAAGCTTGGGAGAACCATCTGAAGAACATCTAGTCCAAGTGTTTGCAGGAAGGGTGGTTTACCTCAAAGATGGGTGAGTTTCACAGAGTCTTTGTCAAGTTAAATTTTGAAGGTCACCAAGCACAGAGATCTCGTACTTCCCTGGGAGATCAATTTTCATTTTTGTCCACCCTTATGTGCAATCTAAACTTCTGGCAAAAGAATTTAAAATATTGCTGACAACTGTCAAAATCAAATATGCCCAATAAATTGAGCATATTTTATTGTGTTTTATTGCATCACTAGTAAGACAGGATGTCTGAGCTTGTTTGATGGCTTCTTATGAATTCCAGATCCTTATTATGTAGTCTACATAATCTGGAATACTTTGCTAAAACAGTACATCAGAAAATCCAGAGATGGTGTCCTGAGCCTGTCTCTTCTGCGTGGATGCATCACGGTCTCACAAACATGTGGCTAGAATATAAAAAGACAGAGAATTTAGTTAATTTACCCATTCTCAAATCCACAGATAATCTCACAGCATAGATATTTTGATTTCAGTTAGATAGCTAATTTTAAATAATAAATGCTTCACTAGGTAAATGTGAGAGAAAGAGGACATTATATCTTCTCGTATAAGTGCTCCCTGAGAATGGATCCGCAGCCACATTGGAAATGCAACCAATGCAAGGGATTCTTACACATCACAGCCCATCCTTACATGGCATTTTTGTGTCTGAGGCTGTTTTACTAATCTGAACATAGAAATTGTAACATCTGCTGGTTTGTGAGGTTAGGAAAAGACCTCTAATTTACAACCAATTTACATGGATCATTTACAACTGCCTGTTGCTTTGTTTCAAATTTCATAGAACACCGATCATTAGCTTAAATTAAGATTGCCTGTGCACATATAAAAAGCATAAAGGCTAACAGGATTTTGCATAACAAAGAATACCATGCTTAAAATGTACAACACTTGAAATATAACAACATGATCTAACAGAAACATTCCAAAGAAGTGGGAAATAGAAAACAAAGATTTATTTATTCAACTCTGATTTACATAACATTTTTACAGAGATATATTTAAATTTCTTAAGCTATATCCTAAACAAGACACTACTAATAAAACTTGATTTTGCATAATAAGATTTTTAATAATTATAACTATTTCAATCTTTTACCTCTGTTCTCATAGTTCTTGTCATTAAGAAAATGATTTAAGATCATAGTATACCATATTTGAGAAGAAGAGGTGATGTTATGTAGAGGAATACAAATTATGAAAGGAAATTTAAAATAATTGTGACCTGCAGACTTGCAGAAAATGAAGAATTTTAATATAAAATCATCAGCTGCTTGTCATTCACAAAGATGAAAATGCACAATGGACAGTCTTATTTCAACACTGCTCAATAATAAATCAGCAGGCCAGACATGACTCAGTGTCTGCTCATAAATTAGTCTTTTGACATGGAGCAAGGAGACACAAGGAAAAGGAAGGCAGAAAAGAGAAAAGGAGATAAATAGCAAAGCCATGCCTCAAGTGGCTTTCTGTTCTATTACTCTTGGACAATTACATAAAATATTAAATAGTGAAACTACTGACAAAAAGAGTAAAACAACATGCTGTAATGGACCAAGGTATTGAAATCAATAGTAGATTAGCTATAAATTGATATAAGACCACTGTAGAATTTGTTCGGTTAGATACAACAGTAGGCCTAGAGATGATTCCCATTACACTTACAATCCCAAAACTGGCAATTTTGAGAACATGAAAGTATTTCTTATTCCTATCAATGGCAACAGCAGGAAAAAAAAAAAAAAAAAAAAAAAAAAGGCAGATTAAATTGACATAACATTAGGAATTTACATGGGTCAAAACTACATGACACAGAAATCCCACATTACGCCTATAGCCAACATAACCAGGTCTGTCTGTTTACCAGCAAAGAAACTGGTGTTTGATTTAGAGATCTCAATTATGGGCTTATTTTACACAGGACAAACCCAGGCCTGTTGTGCTTAACTTAGAGTTGAAGGTGATGTTGGAGGGAGTTTGGCAGTGTGTTGTCCTCTGCCTGCCTCTGTTACATGCATATCTGAGATGGCTCGGTTAAACTCAGAGATCTGGCAGTTCTCAGCTTTTTTTTAAAAAAAGTAAAATA
>WBMY01018192.1:126913-164548 GCA_013397315.1 Donacobius atricapilla | reverse complement strand
CGTGCGGGCGGGCGTGGGGTGGCCCTGCCGCCCGGCCCGGAGCCCCGCGCCCTTCTGCCCCTACGGGGAGAGCCGGGAGGCCGGGCCGGGCCCGAGGGGAGGGGGCGGCGGGGCTGGCAGTTCCCCGCCGGACGCCGGCCTTGAAATCGTGCCGTGCCAGCGAGGGTAAATCCTGCCTTGTTGTTGGCGCTTTGAGGGCTTGGGGGCGTTTCTGGCTATTTTCGGCTGTCAGGAAAGCCCCTGTAGCGGGGAGATGCCCCCGTGTTCCCCCGGTGGTTCCGGGTGGTTCCAGCTGCGCGGCTCCCGCGGGCCGCCCCCCGCTCGGCCGCATCCACACCCACCGCCCGCTCCCGCCCGGCCCGGGCATCGGCCTTGGCCGCCTGTCCTGCAGACACTCCTCCTCACCCTCACCCATTGTCCTCCTGGAGATGTTGCTTCCAGATCCGCACGCTGTGGAGAGCAGAGCGCGTTTTAGCACGGCAGTAGCCCGGGCAGACGCTGTTGTCTGGTTGTAGTTCCTTCTCCGCTAATCTCGCGGCTTAGATCTTCCCACGCTGAGCATCAATCAGGCGGTGTTCCCAGTTGCCTGGGGAGCTGACGGGAGAGGCAGCCAGCGTCGCTGCGGCCCCTGACCCCGGCCGCTGCTGGGCCGGCTGCAGTGTGGCTCCGGCCGGGCACGGGGTGCCAAGGTTCTGGCTTGCTCTGCAGGCTTTGCGGGCAGGGGAGTGGGAGGAATGTGTTTCAAAAGTCGCCTTCATTTAACTTTTTCTTTTTTGAGGGGTTAGAAGCGTGATTGCAGAGAAGGCGCTTTGTTGTCGCAGCTAGGAGTGGCTGGAGGAACCTAATATAGAACTAGGTTAATCTATACAGTGCTACACAAATATCTTCCTCGTGAATTTGTGATTGATCTGCTTGAGAGCCTTTCTGTAGGTGATTGATGTTTGAGGATGTACTCTGTTGTCTCCTGCCCCTAGGATTTGGTTGAAAACAATCTTAAATGTGGCAAGAGAAATCTAAGAGACTTTGGAGAGCTGACTTCTCTAGAAGGCGGGAGGGGGAAAAACTTTGATACTTGCTGCTCTGTCATTGAGTTAATGACATGCGCACTAAAATGATATCAGAAATATTTACAGCAATGTAAATCTGGGATACTAAAAGGGACAAAATAGTGTTTTGTTATCTTGGGGTTTTTGTTACATTTGTTTCAGTAAATATGTTAAGTTGGCGATTCCCAAAAACATGAAAGTAAAGTCCTAAGAGCGGTGTGTTGTCATTTATTGTTTTTCATAGGAACCGACCTGGCATCTTAGTTGGGATTGTTTGATAGCCCGGTAATGCCTGTCCAGAATTCATTTGGATTGAATTCCTACTCCACTTTGCTCTCCTGTTTGTTTGTGTGCGTGCCCGGGCTGTAGGTGCCCTCTGCAGCGCAGCTCTGTGTGTGGCTGTGCTTGGGCTGCTGTGACAGCGAGTGCAGTGTGTACGGAGCAGCCAGGGAACAAAGAATTGCACTTTGGTGTGTTCGCAGTCACAGCTTGCTGCTCTGCTCCAGCACGGGTCTCACTGCTCTCTAAGGGTCACCAGCTGTAGCCTCTATGGTGTTTTGCCCAAAACTTGGTTTTGTTGAATAGCCCAGATGTATTTTAATGAGTATTCTAAGAAAAGCTGATTTGTGCATCTGTGAATAAGAAAGTGAATGCTTTCAAGTAATATGAAGTTTAATTAACTTAGTGGTAGATCATTCCAGTAGAAAAAGCCTCTTAAGTATTAGTATCTGCTGCATGAAGTCTCATATTAACTCTTGAATTACTTTATTTTCCTGTAATCTTTGAAAAATCTTGTTTGCTGCTCTTTGTCTGCAGGCTGAAATACTCAAATGAATTTCAGCAAATGAAAGGAAAAATCTCACAGCACGGCATGCAAGATCTACTCTTGGTCTGAGAGATTAACCCATAGTAATAGCAACCTAATTAATTACTCCCTGTTTCCTTCCTGTCATTGCGTATTAATTCTTGAGATAACTTTAAAGTTTGCTTCAAGGTTTTAGATTAGGTTTTATATACTTAAGCAATTTATGAGCAGTCCAATTATTTGAGATTATGACTGTCAACTGACTTGCTAAATTCTGCATGGTCTCTATTACTGCTGATCAGCATTTAATCTCATTCTATTTTAACCTGCACTTTTTTAGAAGAAGACAGAATATTGTGTTAGTCTCTATTGGACTGTCATGTAAATTAAGTTATTTTCAAGATGTTTCTTGACATTTGAAAATAGGTCCTTAGAATATTGCCCACAGGAAAACATGATTTTTATATATATATGACTTTGTTGTGGGTTTTTTTTTTTAATTTGCAGGGGGTTTGTGCTTGAGCACTGAATGAGTGCAGCAGAAAATAACCATTTTATAGCTCTCAACTGTGCTAATGTCTTTGTACTCTGATTCTGCTCTTGTGTTTTGGATGCAGGATTATGTATCTTGTGTGACTCATTGCTGTTTTCCTGTTCTGTAGTTTGCTCCTGCTAGATGCATTATGCTGTATTTGTTCTATATTGTATAAAGTGTGCTTTACAAAATATCTTTGTTAGTGTGTATGTAGAAAAAAAATGTATTTGTTGCACATGGATCCACCCTGCTAAGCCCAGCCTTATAAGGTCTCTTACATTCTAAATAGCTCCTTATGTTTATTTCCAGAAAGGCCTTGGGCACAAAACATTTAGTAAACAGATGAGAAAAAGGTACAGCCTTTAAACAACTTCCCCAGCCCTGACAAATTATTTTCTTTGAATGTTTCAGCAGTATACCACCATGATTATTGTTAAAAAAGACCAACTTTATAACAAATGCTACTTCTTGTTTTAAAAAAGAAGCCAATATTTTTAAGGTAGTGGAAACAGTGCTTGGTTTTAGCAGGTGAGTTTTGTATCTTATTGAAGAGTGAGGCAGAGGAAACATACAGATCAGAGGAATACTCTTGGGTTAGGGTTTAAGGTATTGCTGCCAGGTTTTCATGCTAAAACCTTGCATTCTCAAGTATTGAAATGTATGGAAATGAAATCTTCATGTGCAGAGATTCTTTGTAGTGGCAGTTTGTTAATAAGTGGAGTTTGAAGGACATAAGCCCTTCTGGACAAGACTCTTCTATATTATCTTGGAATGGTAGTTCTTCACAGCAATGAGAAAGCCCTTTGCACCTAAACCTCCATTTTCTTTATGAACCAAGGACAACTCTAGTATAAACAATACTGCTTTAAAAATTTTTGAAGTCTTGCCCATATACATGAGACCTGATTTTTGTGATCAAAAAGATCGTGTAACATCTTCATAAATGCAGCTTTGCATCCTCACTCATAGAGAGAGAAGTACTGTGGAGGCAAGAACCCCACACAGGCCTTTGCAGTTTAAAAATAAACATCTGAAGTACATGTTTGGTTTTAAATTTAAGAAATTGCTAACTTAAAATTACCATTCCATGTAACTTAAAACAGATGTTGATATGACAAAAGGCTGTTCCTGGTAAAGAAGAATTTAGTGTTCAAAAAGGAAATTAAAATAGTAGTGACAGTCAGTCAGTGAGAAACATAACCTCAAACGAGGGAACCAGAACAGTTTGACCACCTGAACAGGGTAATTGTCATGTTCCTCCTGATTTTTCCATCTCGGCTTTTCATGGATTTGCTCTGAGCCTCATAAAGGAAGTTTCTCCACCTTTGCCACACTTCTCCCCAAATGCAGTAAGTATTCCCATTTTTCAGTTAAACCCAATCCAACCAAAACAACATGACATGTAGGGAGAAGTAAAAGTATTTTTTTCCCACATCTATGCAAAACACCAGATGTGTGTACATAAGTGGAAAGGTATGTGGGTGGGATCATGGGCTCACATTTGTGACTTGCAGACAAAATCTTAAAACTATAGGCCTAACTGATTATCTCAGAGTCCTATCCACAGCCTGTTTTGGCACAGAATAAGGTCTTTTGACCCTTCTCAGTCATTTTGGGACAGAATAAGGTCTTTTGACCCTTCTTCAAATGAATTTTGATTTGCATGTCACTTTTATGCCGGCCTCACCCTTTTCTTATTCTTCAGACTGACAAAATTGTCATTGTGGGTGCAGTTAAAAATATCCAACACTGTGCCTGTTCTTGGATATAGCTGAACCTCACTGTATAGACTTGTCCTGCTGTCATTAAAGTTCTCCTGGTGTAAGTGTATTGCCACTAGACTGACACAGTGAAAATCTTCCCAAAGTCTGACAATGGAAGGTTTTCTTTGTATAATCTGTTGTGGTCTGTGTGGCAGGCTGGACTGGGGCAGATGTGTTGATCTGATGTGTGGAAAGGTTGTGTTTCCTGACCTGCCAGCTTGACATGGCAGCAGCATGAGTTCTGTATTGTTTTTCTGCTTCCCACATGGGACCTGCCCTTGGAGTTGGGTCACTTTACAGGTGCAGGGGAGTTTGGAAAAAGAGATTTCACACTTAAGGGTCAACTTTCATGAAAATGGGAACTTTTTTCTTCCCAGCTTCTAAGTGTGAAATATAATTAAACATGCCATCATCTAGGTGTATCTGACCAGACAGAGGAGAATTCAGATCTTAGTCAGCACACAAGAATGTCAGAGAAGTGTTTTTAATAGGAGCCTTTGGTTTCAGTCTTGTTACCTTTGCATATCCTTTGTGCTGTCAAGTCCAGCATGATTACTACAAGTTGAGCAACAAAGTTCCTCCCTTCCCAGCCTTTCCTATTCCCAGTTTTAAAGTGAGGCAGAGCATGAGAAGGACAAAAAAATCCTGAGATGTTTTGGTTTTGCTTCTACTCTGATTTGCTTGGTATCTCTGGTTGTAACTTGCGTTGGACAAACCTGTTTCCTGAGTAGAAGTTTCTGTGTGCTGCCTGCTGCCAAATGTCTGGGTTGCAGGCGTGCCTAAATAGTAGGATGAGTAGAAGTCTATTTAAATCCTCTTTTTACATTGTGTGGACTGTAACAGTAAAAAATAAACTGCTCTGTGCATAAATAACTGCTCGGAATGATCCCTGGATAACCTGTCAGACAAAGATACCAGTATTTATTTTGCAACAGACAGTATGAAATATTTAAACCTGAAGGTCATAAACCAAGGACTGGGATTTTTGAAGATTTAACAAAAAAAAAATTAAAAAACAAGTAGTGTAGTTTTTAGTGCCACATACATTTTACAGCAGTTTACTTCTGTCTCCCTTCTTTCCCAGTTGAAGAATATACATTTCTATATGAAAAGATCTTGAATTGGTCAAAGAACAAACTATGATTGTCTTGGTAAAAGTACAGTTTGACTGGCGGTAACATTAGTGAGGCTTTGCAAAGCTGATTTTTCTCCATAGCTGCCAAACTTTTTTTAGTTCAATTGTTCGTTGTTTCACCAAACTAAATAAAACGTTGACCCTCAGGTAATCCTAGTGAGCAAAATTCCCCTGTGGTGTTTGTGATGCTGGATCCTCCTGAAAGACAAGAAGACAGGTGAGTTGCACTGGTGCAGCTCAGGGCTCGGTGCCTGCTGAGGGTGTCTGTTCAAGCACAGTGTTTGCTGAAACTCCGAATAGCCTGATGTTCAGCACACAAGCCCTTGGGACCCAGCTCAGGGACACAGCGGCATCATTTGTTTGCTATATGCAAGGTGTTACAGGGAAAGACAAATTGGTGGACAGTTACAGAAAGTAAAAAAATACTTCCTTAAATGAATCTCAGCAAAGGTGAAATCACTTTCCCTAGTATTTTTATTTTTGTTTTGCCAGATAGAGGTGGTGAAGTCCTAGGTCTTGTACACATGTGTGAGGTTTTACTGTTTTGTATTTATAACCACTTGCCAGGCTTTTGGGTCAGTTCTGCATTTAAATTCTGTACAAAATGTGAGCTTGGTATACAGGCCTTCAGATAGATTTAAATTTTGTTATTTTAAATGAGTCAACACTGTGCCCAGATGGCCAAGGAAACCAATGGCATCCTGGCTTGTATCAGACAGAGTGTGGCCAGCAGGACCAGGACAGTGATCGTACCCTTGTACTTGGACTGGTGAAGCCACACCTTGAATCCTGGGTTCAGTTTTGAGCCCTTTACTGGCCTCAAAACTGGTGCTGGAGCATGTCCAGAGAAGGGCGACAAGTGAAGGGGCTGAAGAGTAAGTCCTGTGAGGAGTGGCTGAGGGAACTGGGGTTGTTTAACCTGGAGAAAAGGAGGTTCGAGGGGATCTTATTGCTCTCTACAACTATCTGAAAGGAGGTTTTAGCCATGTGAGGTTCGGCCTCTTCTCCCAGGTAACAAATATTTGACAGGACAGGAGAAAATGGCCTCAACTTGCACCAGGGGAGATTTAGATGGGATGTGATAAAAAATATCTTCACCAAAGGGGTTGTTGAGTATTGGTGAAGGGTCCCCAGGGAAGTGGCTGGGTCACCATCCTTGGGGGTATTGAACACATGTAGGTGTGGCACTGAGGGATATAATTTAGTGGTGGACTTGGGGTAGTGCTGGCTTCAATGGTCTTAGAGGTGTTTTTCAACCTAAGTGCTGTGATTCAATGAAATTGTGATTCATTGGGGATCATGTAGGTGATCTGACAGTATGCTTACTCTGCAACAAAGGGTTTTCTCCCTACGTCACTTACACAAGTCCATCTTTTGTTTCTGCAGCCTTCTAGTTAATGCTTCAAGCTCTCTTATCCCTGCAGTGTGTTTGGTCTGCTCTGCTGCTGTCCATTGAGTAGCATCTTGGTCCTGTTCTAGGGGCTACAGCATTTACTATGCTTTCTTTCTAGGAGCATAACCCAGTGTAACCTTGAATGTTAAGGACTTCTTGAGATTGATCTTTCACTACAGACTATTCTGAAGTACAGTAATGATCTCATAAAAATCAGTCTGTGCTTAGTTGTGTTGTTGGGTTAATTGTAGGCTTTGGACCTCCCAACTGGAGGGAGGGTGTTTTCTTGACAATATCAGCTGAGACAAGTTATAGATGCTAAGACTGGTCATCATAATCTTGAAAGTGAGCATGTTACAGCAAATAATATGTCCCTTGCAAATATGTTGATTGTAATAACTTTAGTTATGTTCTTCTGGGTTTTCTTTCTTTTTTTTTTTTTGTCCGTATGATACCTGGGGTTTTTCCCCCTCCAGGATTAAAAGAAACAATTGTTTGTTGCATTGACTTTTTTTATTTTCTGGTGAAAAACACCCAAGCCCCCCAAACTCTGATATCTGTCTTCAGTTCCATTATGTGCATATGGTTTTGCTGAGAGATTAACCTCTTGAAGACAATTTAGTGTTAACTGACTCATGCCTCCATATTTTTGTTCTGTCTGAGAGTTGCCAATACATCCCACACTTCACAAATTCTGATCTAATCTTGATTCTATATCTTGATTATTTGTTAAATAAAATTTCATTCAAGAATAAGTTATGTTATCAATAGTCAAAATACATCAGAATCCTCAAGTACAATTTTTACTGTGTTGCTGGGGCATTTAAATTGACTCCATTGTGCTTATTGTTTTAAAGCAAAAATATTTGGTTAGTTTTATGTTGTCTCTTACTCAGATTTCAGCAAGACTTTCACTGTGGCTTAAGTTAGGAACAAAATTTCCTGAAAACAGAATGTTTCATCTGAATTCTTCTCAAATTCAGATGTATCTGATGGTTGAGCATGAAGGACAGGAAGTATTGGGGCAGTAATAGATACTGAGTTTCCAAGGAGGTTACTTTCTTCAGTTCCCGTACTTCCTTGTGTTCCTCCAAACTGTTGAATTTGGTCGTTTTATGTTTGTGCTGGGTAATAGACTGGAGAAGAGCACTGGTTTCTGTGTAGTGTCGCAACTTGACATGAATATGTCAAACTGCCTGGTTATGCTGGTGTCAGAGTACAAAACAAATGAGACAGCACTTGCAGGAAGTTTTTTGTCAGTGCTCTCAGTTCCCCCCTTCCTTCCTTTCTGCTGCTTTTTCTTTACATTCAAACTGCCGTTAGATTTTTCATATCAAAATGCTGCGTTTTCTATATTTAACTTCTTTTAAATTTGAGGCTCAGTGGTATTGATTTTTCTCACTGCACATTCTTTGACTCTCTGGCAGAAGTCCTGGAGGGGATTTGGGAGCAAAAGAAGAAGAAAAAGAAGCAGAAGAGAAAAAAGGAGAAACCAAATTCTGGAGGCGCCAAATCAGATTCTGCATCTGATTCCCAGGAGATTAAAATTCAACAACCTTCAAAAGTGAGAGCCTGGTTCTGTTTTAATTTGTGCTTGCTTTCCAATTTAATTTTAATCTGTGTGTCTCTTGTTGTAAAAGTGAGTTGGTAGTTCTGCCTTAGTGTATGAAAATTAAGAAAGTGGTTCCTGTCCTGAACAGAGAGAAGCAAGCCAAGACCTGGTGTTTTCAGAGCTGTCGTCACCACCACGGTGGTGTACCATGAGAAAGGCAGAGGAGTTCAGTCTTTGTCTTTGAGCTGATGGAACTTGGGCTAGTGACAGCCTCATTGCACAGAATCATAATCTGCAATGGTTATGCTTTTAAATAGAATCTGTATTTGATGAATTGCCTTTCGTTTTTAACCACCATCTAACTTGGCTTGTGCAGTTTTGGTCACTTGTGCAGCATGAAGCTCTCTCAGCAGCAGCACCAGCAGGAGGGAAGGTGGGCCTGCTGTGCTAACCAGAGTCTCTTTAGGGCAAGCCAGCAGCATGTATTCGTACATAAGATGTGATAATCTCAAACACGGAGATACCGGCTTATGAAGAAAATAGTGCTGTCTTTCATGGCTTTCACTTTTCTCTCGTCACAAGTGCATCAACATTGCCTGGGGGGTTATTTTGCCTTCTTTGCTGTGTAGCAGGTCTGTTTTTAGACTACTATTCTGCTTTAGACTTTTTGAAAGCATCTTAGACTGCTGATGTGGATCAGTGTGGAAAAGTTTTTTATTTTGTCTGCTGCTCAAATAATACTTAGATTTTGTATTTTTATGCTATATGAAATTTATTATAGAAAACAGGTGTTTGCTTGCTCTTGTTTGAAAAGAGTATATTGTAGAGGAGAATGACATTGTACACCTTACCTCTAAGAGAATATATGCAAGATCATCAGGCAGAACTCAGTGGGGCTCCTGAACTCATTGAAAGTGATTTTGAAAAAGGATTTTGAGGTCATGTGAGTTTGTAAACAGATGTATCAGTTTGGAGATGAGTAAAGCAGAACAGTGAGTCTCCTCGGCTTCTGCCTTCCTTATATGTGAGAGTAGTGACAGTAGACCTTTTGAACACTGGTGTGAGTGTAATCATAGCAGGAAAGGATTGTTAGCATTGTATGCTTACAGTGACCTTGAGGACACTTTACTGCCCATCTCACAAGACTTCATCTCTCACTATTACAAGTTCCAGTATTGCAGGCCGTCCACACTGACACAAAGAAAGCTTGCCATATCTGTAATCTTATCATTCCTTATTGTAGTCACTAGTAGCCTACACAACCTAGTCACAGAGTAATAGACTGGAGGGACATGTGAAGGTTTTTTGACCAACCTGTTGCTTAGAGCAGGTCCAACTAGATCAGGTTGCTCCAGCCTAGATCAGGTTGTTTGGTCTCCCAGGATAGAGACTCCACGATCTTCATGGGTAACTGATTCCAGTGTTTGACTACAGTTTTTGGTTCAAATAAATAGTAATTCCTTGTATCTAAATGGATTTTGCTGCTTTGCAACTTGTCTCCTTAGTTTCTTGTCCTATCACTGTTCCTCTAAAAAGATTTGGCTCAGCTTTCGTTATACCCCATCCCATTAGGCAGTAATAAGATTTCTCCTACTCTCTCAGCCTTCTTAAGGCTGAGGAAACCCAGGTCTCTCATTGTCTTCTCCTTGTGTGTGATGTGCTTCAGGCCCCCATTTATCTTGGTGGCCTCCAAAGAACTCGCAACACTCTTTCAATATTCTCCTTGTAATGGAGAACCCCAAACTGTAAGGTGTGACCTCAGGGATGCCAGATAAAGGGGAAGACTTCTTGGCCAGTCTTACTGGTACTACCTGGTATGCAGCTGTCCTTTGCTGGCCATCAGTCTGCTCGCTCATGTCCCGCCCTCTGCCCACCTGGACCTCCAAGTTCTTTTCTGCAAGCTGCTTCCTAGCCAGTCCATGCTGGCCTCTGCCTTTGCAGGGGCTTTTTCTATCCCAGATGGAGGACTTAGCATTTGCCTTTGTCAAACTTGATTAAGTTTCTGTTCCCAGCTTGTCAGAGTAGCTTTGAATAGCTGCTCTGTGGTTCAGCATATCAGCAATTCCAGAAGTTCTTCTTCTAGGTATCATCTGTGCACTTGCAGAGAAAGTACTCTTTGTCAAGTCCAAATCATTAAACAGTATTGACCCCTGAGTCCCCCCCCACCTTGCATTCTTGAAAACAGGTGTGATATTTCCTTTTATCCATTTATAGAAAATTTCCACCAATTGCTATTTTAAACTTAATAGATGTTAGTTGCACTAACATCAGCCAGCTGCCTTAGCATCCTTACATGCATCTGGTCTGTTTTCAGGGACCTGCGCATGATTAGTTTGCTCAACAGTCCGTAACTTTCTCTCAGATTGCTACAGTGCACAGGGATATCAAAGGCCTGAGATCATCAATAAAACTGAGGCAAACCCACCATTTCATACCTCAGCCCCCCTGCACAACAGGGCCATCTTGTGCTGTGATATCTGCCCTAAACTGAAATTAAACAGAAGAGCTGGGTTTTGTTTTTCTAATTCATGTGAAGTCTGTGTAGGTTTTCCTTGCTTTCTATTAAAAAAAACCCAAAAGGTGTTGAAAGTAAACTTCTTAGTGAGGCTGATCTCTGATTGTTTTGAAATGAAAGGGGATTCCTCCTGATGTCCCCAACTATGACCTATTTAGTACCTGAATGTTACTTACTATTATGCTAGTAAGAGCTTTCTTAGAAACTTTTTTTTAGAATTTCTGCTTTTTTAATGTCGAAGACATATTATAGACTTTAAATAAATATACAGAATAAATTACATTTATGTATGATTTCATGATGTACTGATGAGATTTCAGAATTTATCTAGTGGCATTAGTAATTTATGTCTCTATTGTTCTGATCTAGAAATAAAGTAGGCTTTTTAGGCTGGAACAGTGTTGCCCTAAACTATATAAGCATGTTAATTCACAGTTGCTCAGTTGACAGGTGTTCAAGGCACACTTACAGGTGAAATTTGCAATACTTAAACATTAGGCATTTTGTTTCATTTAGATAATGAAAGTGTTTATTATAAATAGTAAATGATGGGCTGCTTGAGCTCTAGGCACAGAGTTTTGCTCCTTTTGTGATTGAGGATACCAGAGGCTAATCAACCAAATTAAGCTTTACCATCATTATTACATTTATTTTATGGTGGTTTCTCAACACATGAATCCTAGAAAGAAAGTGAAATATGGAAATAGTAGTCCATTGCTATTCAGTAAAAAAACCCAACAAAATGGTCTGGCTTGAAATCTCTATGCAGAACTGCTTAAAATTTTCCAGTACATTTGAGACTGGACACTTCAGAGTGTCACATTCTTTCAGATGCACTATTGCACTGCAGTCTGGGAAGACCCTAGCACAGACATGCTGTTGGTATGCCTCAGAACAGGACTTACCACTAGGAAGATAACAAAACAAAGTAAACAGAATTAAAAAGAGGAGAGGGAAAATCCCTTTAGATTTAGAGGCCTGTTACATTATTCCTCTGTACTGTCCTTTGCAGGAAAAATTCTCATTCCTGTTTCATTTAATCAGAGTGATCAAAAGTGAGGGTTTAACAGCTCAATTTAGAAATGCATAGGTTTATGTTTTTAAAATAACTTTTCTATACAGAATTTTCAACTTTTAAGTGGAAAATGAGTTTATTTTATGTTTGTCTGCTTCAGTTAAAAATGCCTTTAGTTGTCACTGTTTCACAGTTGCAATGGCAGCAAGGTGGTTAACTCCTACATGTATGATGTAGAAAGGTATTACCTGCTTTAATAATTGCAAGCAAATACTAGGCAGTATAACTAAGGTTAAAAAGTAGATAT
Organism: Donacobius atricapilla; assembly: GCA_013397315.1. NCBI lineage: Eukaryota > Metazoa > Chordata > Aves > Passeriformes > Mimidae > Donacobius > Donacobius atricapilla. The sequence continues at coordinate 152,482 of WBMY01018192.1, read as the reverse complement.
TTGTAGCACATCAGTGTACCTTCAGGTACTACTGAACCGGAGAGAATATAAATATTATCTTATATTGTATGTGTAAAATGCAACTTCAAACAACTCCATGTGTACCAGTGATACCTTTATTGTTAAATACCTAAACTGAACCTTTTTTGGTATTTTATTGTGTTTTACCATGGGAACAGGAATATAATAAGCATTTATTATTGTGATACAGTATCCTGCCTTAATGCTGCTGTATTTGTGTTGAAAATGTTGATTTTTCTTGGTTAAATGCAAGTGCTACTGACAACTGTTTTGTGAAGTTGCATGCCTGTTGCCCACCTTTTTCCACCCTCCTGTCTACAAACATTGTACCTAAACTAACCATGATGAGAAGAGTACCTGTAAGAAAAGGTAACAGTAAAAGAAATTAACGTTTGTACAACTCTTCACAAAGTAATTGTACTCAATAAACCTCCTGTTCTGTTTGTCTATGTGTGCAGAATCCAGCCATTCCAATGCAGAAGCTTCAAGACATCCAGAGAGCAATGGAGCTGCTCTCTGCATGCCAAGGCCCCGCAAAGAATATTGATGAGGCTACCAAACGTAAATACCAGTTTTGGGATACGCAACCTGTACCTAAACTTAGTAAGTTTAACTGAATCTGTGTGAAAGATCTGTCTTATGATCACTAAAAAAATGTTGTGGCAGCTATGTGGCATGTTCTGTAAAATGGGTATAAAGTTGTACTGTGTGTGGTAGGGATCCTTAGTCTTCTGTGTAGTTTATGTGAAATTCTTGATGTTTTCCAGGGAAGTGCTTGTCTTCCCCACAGATAATACGCAAGATGCAGAGTTAATAAGTCTCATTCTGATGTCCTCTGTAAAAATGGGAAATGGTATTGAAATAGGGTTCTTTTGTATATTTTAGGTCTGAAATCTTGAGCAATAGAACATAAAAGTCTTTTCTGCTTTTGGAGAAGTAAGAACTCTTTAAGTAGTAGCAAAGAGTAAACCTTAATTCCTTCTTATTATTATTATTAGTTTTGTTTGTTTATTTATATTTCCTTAATTTTTTTTTCAATAGATGAATTTGCCATCACAGAAATAATGACTCTCCTGCCATATGTTGCACTGCTTTCATACAGCTTTAAGTGGATAATGGCACTTTTCTGATACACAGACTCTTTCTCTGCTGTGTGTTCATGTGCTCTTCCACAATGTACGCTACCTTGAAGATATGCTTTCTCAGATTCTGTTCTCTGTTCTTGATTCCAAGTGAGATGATGAGGTGATCTCTCCTTGCCTTTAAATTTGTAATGAATTTAACAAGTTATTTTTATACTGCTCTGATCCCTGATAACACATTTGGTAAATCTTCTCATTGAAGAAGGAAAGTAATTGGGAAAAGTAATTGCTGACTGTCTTGTGTTTTCTGCACTGCTTTCTGAGCCTCCTTTTTTTGCTTTCATTATCTTCAGATTGAGCAGTTCTAGCTTTTCAGTGTGAACATACCTTGGGGGCCCCAGAAGTAAAACATTCTCAGCGCAGTACCTGGTGCTGCTCTGTCCCGCAGGTTTCTCTCCATTTCATTGGAGACTGGTATAGAAGAAGCAGAAATAACGTAGGGTCTAAAGCACAGGAGCACTTAGCTCACTCTCTCTCCACCAGCAGCATTTCACATTAATCTGTGGCTGTAGCTTAATCCACAGCGATCTCATTTCTTCCTGATTTTTCTTGCATAAAGAAATCCAGAGCAGAGTCCCTGAATACAGTATTTTCCCCTGGATTGTATTGAATTGACCTGCCATGGCTTTTCTCTGTACAAACTCTATCCAAATACCTGCATAAAGTAATGATAATAATTGTCACCAGCAATCCAGCCTAAGTGGAGAAAGACCCTAGCCAAAACAAATTGAAGTGTACATCAAAAAAATGGCCATAATCAAGCTTTTCCAGAGCTAGTTCAGGTGTCTGTGCAGTAGTGCCACAAGGTCAGTTCAGACTAATTAATGTATATTACAGCATGGATAGAGAGGAGAGTCTGTCACCTGCCAGTCTAAAAAAGACCCATACAGTGGGTCAGAAAATGATTTGTTAGTGTTGTTCAGTAGAAATATGTTTCATTGAATTTGGTCAGTGACGTTTTGTCCAACAGTGTTTATGAATTTCTTCTTAATCCCAGAGATTTTTTTTTAAGCTTTTCTTTATCTGCTGAATGAGCGGATTGGGAATTCATCACTAGTTGATATGCTTTATGTGTTTAGGTGGAAAAAATATTTTGTCAATTCAAGAAAATGTGGTAAGGAACTTTGCATTAAATTTACTTCAGAAGTCTCTGGCCTTCAAGTTAAAATTATTAGCAACAGGTCCTTTAGTTATGCCAAACCTGCCATGTAGTGGCAGTAATATTTGGGCTGTTGGTTCTTTTCAGTGTTGCTTAAAGATGCTAATAATTATGACCTTCCAAACTGGATGGCAGGCCATAACTATTAGCCTGGATTGTGCATGATGTGGAAAAATTCATACTCACAGGAAGATTTGACGGTCTAGTTTGATGATGCTGACGATACGGTTGAATGTTTACTGGTAAGAATCAGCAGGAAGGCCAGCAGGGAAGATACCGTGGTGTGAGTCAGTTCTAGACCTCCCAACCAGGATGAAGAGGCAGATGAAATATTCTTTAAACATCTGCCAGAAGCCTTACAGTCGCTAGCCGTTGTTCTCATAGGGACTTCATCATACCAAGTGTCTGCTGGAAGTACAGAACAGCCGAGGGGAGACAGTCTAGGAGGTTCCTGGAGTGTGTGGACAAGAACTTCCTGACAGTTGGTGAGTGAGCCAACTAGAAAGGTGCTCTGCTGGACCTGTTGTTTGTCAAAAGTAAGGATTTGTAGGTGATGTCTTGGTTGGAGGCCATCTTGGGCCCAGCCATCATAAAATGGTAGAATTTTTGATTCTCAGAGAAGTAAGGAGGAGGTCAGCAGAATTGGAGGGATGACTTCAATCTGTTTAGGAGACTGGTTGACAGAGACCCTTGAGAGACAGTCCTGAAGGGCAAAGATGTCCAGGAGGAGTGGAAGTACTTTCAGAAAGAAAACTTAAAGATGCAAGAATAGGCTGTCCCCATGTGCCAAAGGATGAACCAATGGGGACAGAGACCAGCGTGGCAGAACTTGGGCTCAGACTGTTGTGATTGAGTGGTTTGGGTCACCTAAAGAATCACCATCAAAGATAATGGCAACAAGCAGGTCTTAATGCACGGTTATGGAAGTGCAGCTTAAGAGTGTTTGATGGCAAGGTTCTCTCTATTACGTACTACATAGATGAAGCACACATAGCAAAACAGAATTAGCAGCAGTTTAGAATTATTTACATGAAAAGTGGGGATGCATGAGAGTCAGGGTACCAAGGATACAGGGGCAAAAATATAAGGCTACAAGAGTTTAGCAGTACTTAATCATTAATTTAACATTTATGAAGTGATTCAATAGGATTTACTACAATTATAAGTGTGACTTGATTATAGGTTCTAGATAACAGCACTCCTACTATACTTAAATCACACACATGCACACAGCCACAGAGTTGTTTACATGCTTCTGTGTTCAAAGATGCCTGTTAAAAATTCCCCTTGAGCCCAGTGACATACATTGAGTCCCTTGCATTTCTCATCAGGCAAGGGTTGAGCCTTGAGGAGTGGAGAGTGTCAGCATAGGCCTTGTCCTCAGCAAGTCTTCAGAGTGTCAGAGACTTGAGGGTTTGCAAACTCTGAGAGACATCCCTCTCAGAGGGAGGAGCTGGTGCAGCCCATGGCACTGTAAAGGGCCTCACTTAAGACCACTCTTCATAAGATTGCAAGATAATTGGCTTTAGTCATCAGTAAGTTTCCAGCATGGCCACAACGCACGTTGGTTACTGCTTTTTGAAAAAAAAGCCAAAAAATCCCATCCATTAACAATGGTACCATTTCACTTGGGCTACAGTTCAAGTAAGTGGTGTTCCAAGGCTGTCAGGGATAGCTGATTATTAGGGAATAACTGATTATCCCTTGTTCCCCACCTTGTTCAGGCAAGTGATGCTCCTGATACAATGAGTGTTAACTCCCACTTTTACTGTGCAGGAGCTCCTGTTATGATCAAGGGACATTTCACTGCCCAACTGGTTTGGTGAAGGCCTTCCAGGAACTCCTGAGACCATAGAGCAAGCCCAAGGGTGGATGGGGAGATGTACCACCAGAGGGACTGAGGAAAGAAAATTAGAGTTTATAGTCACTTAAGCAGAGTCAGGCAACTCATGAGGACTACAAGGATGCTGAGGTTATGCAGGGAGAAACTCAGAAGGTTCAAAGCCCTTACAGTGTAATCTGACTTAAAGGACAATGCTACAAGAAAGACATGGAGGTGCTGGACTCAGTCCAGAGAAGGGCAACAAACGTGGTAAAGGGTCTAGAGCACAAGTCTGATGAGGAGTGGCTGAGGGAGCTGGGGTTGTTTAGCCTGGAGAAAAGGAGGCTCAGGGGAGACCTTATCACTCTCTACTACTACCTGAAATGAGGCAGTGGCCAGGTGGGAGTCAGCCTCTTCTCACAGCTAACAAGCAATAGGACAAGGGGAAATGACCTCAAGGGGAGCTGTGCCAAGGGAGACTTAGATGGGATGTTAGGAAAAATCTGTTCACTGAGGGATGGTTGAGAATTGGAAGAGGCTCCTCAAGGAAGTATTGGGGTCACCATCCCTGGAGGTATTGAAAAGATACGGAGATATGATGCCTAGAAAATATGTTTTAGTGGTGGGCTTGGCACTGTAAAGTTGTGATTGGACTGATCTTAAAGGTCTTTTCCAGTCTAAATGATTCTATGATTTAGTAGGTGCTGCTCCTTGGAAGAGGAACAGCTGTAGTTTATAAGTGTATACTGAGGACTGGAGCTGTAAAGTAAGGGAGGAGAAGAAAGCATGCCTACAAGTAGGATTTTGGGAACACATTTCACATACCTCTAGTATCTCTTAAATGCCCTGGCTTTGCTATGTCATTACTCTTGAGTAATCCTGTTGAGTTCAGGTCTGTTCAAGTCAGTGGTGAACAGGATCTGAGCCATAGCTTGTTAGCTGTGAGTACCTGTTCTCATGATGAGGCTGTGGATCTCTGTGGCTGGCTGAATGTGGTGCTTGTGCTGATAAGCTGTTGTCTCTTGTGTTATGAAATGCAGGGTATCAGCTGAGATTGAGTGGTTCTGTGCATATCTATAAATATTATGATAAGACAGTCACTAGTCTGAATGTGGTCTGTGAGAATGAGAAATAGTATAAACTAATAATAACATATTTTTCAGCATTTTTAAAAAGCTTCTTGTTCCATTCACAGAATTATGAGGAAACACATGATGCATATTAAATGAAGTTTACAGAACTGTCAGGAAAGCTAGCAATGTAACAGTTTTTTGTTGGTATTTTTTTCCTTCCTCCTCCTCCCTCAAAAGATGAAGTTATAACTTCACATGGTGCAATTGAACCAGATAAGGATAATGTCCGCCTAGAGCCATATTCTTTGCCACAAGGTTTTATGTGGGACACATTGGATCTTAGCAATGCTGAAGTTGTAAGTAGAACAATTTTTACATGTATCTAAAATAATTCAAGTTTTTTCTGATTGATATGTGGATAAGTATTTGGATTTTTTTGTGTGTCTTTTCAGCTGAAGGAGTTATACACACTATTAAATGAGAATTACGTAGAAGATGATGATAATATGTTTAGGTTTGATTATTCACCTGAATTTCTTCTGTGGTGAGTAGCAAGTTCCACATTCTGTTCTGGCTGGAGTTTAATGAAGGGTGTTTTTATTACATCTTCTTAGGCAGTAATTTGTAATTATTTCTGTCATCAATTCTAGGGCATTACGTCCTCCGGGCTGGTTACCGCAGTGGCACTGTGGGGTTAGAGTGTCTTCAAACAAAAAACTGGTAGGATTCATAAGTGCCATCCCTGCAAATATTCGTATTTATGACAGGTAAAATGCACCACTACTTTTGTGTTTGTAAAAGAATTATGCCACAAAACAAACCTTAAACTGGTGTCCATTGCTGTAGAGAGCTTAATAAGAGAGAACAAGGTGAAGATCGTCGATATTTATTTAAGGAATTTTCTTAGTGATGGATGATACAGATAATGCCATACAATTTTCTGACCCTGCTGAAAAGCATTTATAGGATCAGCTGGACTTCTTGGCCAAGTCTTCATACACTGACAAACATAAAGTATTGTGACACCACATATCATTGCTTGGATGCTATACTGCATCTTAAAGTAAAGCAATCAGTTAAGTCTTGATAGAGCTCTGGTAAAGGACTATTGAAAACCCCATAGAAAGAGCTTGCATATTGCACAGTTTGTCACTGCAGTCAGTGTCACAGATTACTGTTCACTGCAGATGTACTTTGTCACAGGCAAGTTTGTTTTACTTCAGTATCTTCTGTTACAGTATGGAAAACTGTAATTATAAAAATGGAAACATGCAATGTGTAATTCCCTTTAATTTTTCCACTATTAATGTCTTTTTAGTATGAAGAAAATGGTAGAAATCAATTTTCTGTGTGTCCATAAGAAACTGAGATCTAAACGGGTGGCACCTGTACTGATTCGGGAAATAACCAGAAGAGTAAACTTGGAGGGAATTTTTCAGGCTGTTTACACTGCGGGAGTGGTACTTCCCAAACCTGTGGCCACTTGCAGGTAACCTAGGTGATGTTCTTAATAATATTGGTTCCTATGACAGTTATTTTTTTAAGAAAATTTAACGTAATTGTCTGAAAACAGTAAAAGCATAAAATTCAAAGGTATTAAATGTTGTGGTCTTGACTAATCTGAAGGCCTGAGTTTGTCAGTGTTGGTTTTTTTGGTGTTGCGTTTTTTTTTCCCCTTCCCTCCCAGTGCTTCAGGTAAAACAGCTTCTCTCACTAAATGTAATTTGTGATTTGTTTAGCGTGCTTTAAATAGACTAACAGATGTTTCTGTTGACCTTCTGGTGGCAGCCATACTAGCAATGACAACATTGTATTACCTGTGTTTTTCAAGCGGTCTGTGTCCCTACTGGGACACTTCCCTGTCAGCCTGGTTACTTGCCAGAGATGGTAGAGCATTTCTGGTAATCGTATGGTTTTTGTGAAATACTTTCATCTTCCCTGGAGAAAAAATAACTTTATTGGCATTGGATAAATACAGGAACACCACCATATGGGAAGAGTTACAGTCAAATATACTTTCATTTGCTTGGAATGGATTTTATTTCTACTAGGAAAAGTTCAATTCCTGTACTTTTAGTCCAGCTGTTTAGACTTCTGGAGGACAGAGTACCTTTTGATTTGAAATTGTTTCATACCTTTCAACACCAAAGATCTTGTAACTTTCTGTAAGGAATGATGGGGGGGGAAAAAAAGCTATGCTATGTTAGAATAACCGGAGATGCTCTGTTGCACAATGATCTCTCAGGAAGGGGACAGCTCCTTCAAAAAAAATACTTAGACATGAGCATAGGATCCTGTCTGCACAAGAAAGTAAATGTTACTGTGTATGGTGAGTTTTTCAGGGCTGTGAAAAATGCTAAAATGTTTGGCCCTGTGCTTATTCATTCTGTATCAAAAAGCAATTGATAATTGAAAATTATCAAATTGAAAATACATTAGATTATGAATTAGATTGAAAATACTGTGATAGCAGGCTTGTTTAAAACCTATTGCTTGGATATAGCTTTTCCTTAATTTTTTTTTTGGTTTATCAGCCTTCCTACCAACATAGTACAGGCCTGCTTAGAAACAAATTTGGAGTAGAAAAGGAGCAAGAAGGCCAGGCAATGGATGCAAGTGACACTGACACTTGAAATACTATTTAAATTCATTATTTGGTTGTATTTCCAGGTATTGGCATCGATCACTAAATCCCAGAAAATTGGTGGAGGTGAAATTTTCACATTTGAGTAGAAACATGACTCTACAAAGAACAATGAAGCTCTACAGACTTCCTGATGTAAGCAGTATGACTTCTAGAGAATCCCCACAGTTATTGTGAGGCCCAAAATAACCTTCCATCTGTCTCTGACAGCACAGGCTTTTCTGTGTAAAGGCAGTGCGTGCAGGACATAAAAAAAAAAAATAATCTCTGGTTGATGAAAAAGACCTTAAGGGCTATACTAAACAGAAGAGACTATTGCTGGAAATCTGGATCTCTATGGAGAAAATACAAATTTTGACCTAAAATCCTTAAACAAAGGAAAAAAAGCCCAGAAAGCTTGACTTCACAAACATGTGGGATGAGTTGAAGATGCATAAGACTATTCTCGGTATGTTTAATCTGATAAGAGATTACTGGAACAGAAAATCAACAGTTCATGTCTTGAAATTCTCAGAGAAGTCCATCAGCAACTTGGCTGAATACAATTGTATTGTTGATTCCACTCTAATTCACATTTTTTTTGTACTCTCAGAGAGCGTTGTTCTGCATTGAGCAGGCTCAGTAAAAGCCACTTCAGTATGTTGTGCACTGTTAGTTTGCATGGGCTAGTAAAAAACGTGTTCTGGCATAGCTGGGTTAGTTAAAAATACTTTTTTCTCATGTTTGCAGCTAATAGTTAAGCTTGCAAAAAGCCTTGGGGTGCCTCTCCATGGCAGGGCAAGTCACTGTAAATACTATATACTTTAAAAAAAACCTCATTGCCGTAATTAATAGTAGAATTTAGTGTGAGCTTTATGGCTGAAAACAATTTATTTGCTTGTAAAAGCTATCTTTTTTTAAGGGATTGCAGAGTATCCCTTACCTGTACCTTGTCAGTAAAGCTCTCTTTATTTAAACAAACCCTTTCTTTTGGTTACAAACAGCACTTTTTTCCTCACTCACAGTACTTTATAATGATTTATCTGATTTTGGAGAACTGTGTCTGTTGCTATATTTTACTTGATGCTGCAGGTTCTCTTACTGCTCAGATATTTGAGCAGTAGGCTGAAGAGCCCTTGGAATGAAGCAGATGCCATGCCTTGATCTGTGCTCCTGCTGCTGGCGGAGAGCCTCGTTTCCTGCTCTGCCTGGTGCCACCTGTGCCTGCACATGCAGCTTCTCCCTTGCGTGCAGGGCAGCAGTTTGCAGAGCTTAAGAATTAATAACCAAATTAATTGGGTTTTAATCTTGGGCAGCTAAATATAGCTTTCATCAAATCTTGGAGACATTTTCAACAGTCTGAAGAGTGCAATATACAATTTCAAGCATAGGTTTTGGTGACAACTCTAGTAACATTGCTTATGGAAACAACTCAGGGAGTCAATGGTTTACGGATCTTACTAGTAGTACCAAAGGTGTAACTACAGAGGATCATTAGAAATAGCAGTTGTATCCTGACCATTTTCCTTTATTATAAAACCCGTTTCAACAGAGAAGTGAATTAGGGAAAATAAGTAATATATCATATCTCATCCATAAAATACAGCCAGGGCAAACATACACTACAAAGAAGTGTAAATAGAAAATAGGTGTTTTCAAAATCAGCTTTTAAAACTAAGTGATGTAGGAGTCCATAAACCTCAGGATTTTTGTTATTTTTAGGTTGGATTTGGGAGCTTCTCACTGGAAAATAAAGAATTAATCTTTGTTCTGATATTTTCTCTTTAGGTCTTGTGCCTTGGGTTTATTTGGAGGCCTTTTCTTTTTTCCTGAGAAAGGGATTAAGTGCTGTTGAGGCTCTTTTTCCTCAGTTTCAGGCAATTATAAACATTACTGTCTGACAAATTTGTCCATTCAGGCCATGCTGTCCTGTTCCTCAGCACTAAACACTGTTTCTTGCATTTTAACCTCTTTTCTTAGTGTCCTTGAAATATCATTGCCACTAGGAGCTCATCTCCCTTTAAGAGAATTAATCATTCCTAATCACTTGAACAGCCTGAATTAAAAAGCTTTTCAGGTGTATTAAATACTGTAATAAATAAATACTGTAATTAATAAATATCACCCTCCCTAAAGGCTGTGTATGTGTGTACCTATAGATAAAAAAAAAATACAAGTGGTTTTTTCCTAAGTGTTTAATCTCTTGAGCGAGGAGTTTTCTGGAAGAAGTAAAATTTGTCTGTGTTCAGAGTCAGGACAGGAGTATGTTTGTCTCTGTTGTCTTTTCCTGACCAGCTGAGATCCTGATGCTGGACAGTCACATGATTACGTGCTCAGTCCAGCAGAGAAACAAATTTTAGCACACTTCTGTACACTTTCCCTCACCTCTGGGATTGCAAATAGTCACTTACTGGTGGCCGTTCTGAGCATTACTAGGAGGAAAAGATCTTCCAGCCCTGCTGCTTTTCCTCCATCCTTCCTTTATGTCAAGTGTACACCCTTCTGGAATAAGGGCATTTAAAAATATAGATGATGTGCTGTTGTGGAGTCAAACCACAGTCCCAGGCTGCCTAGAAAAGCAGGAAGACTGAAGTGTAATACACAGGCTGGAGCTATGGCAAAATGTGCCTTGATTTCTCGTCTGGCTGCTGACTCCCAGAGCGCGTGAATAAACACCTCCCCCAGAATAATGCCTTTTGGGCAAAGCATAATCAGCTACACTAATTTCAGGCTGCCAGTAATCAAGTCTCTACCTGGCTGCGCTTGCAATCGACTTTGCTATGATTAATGTGGGACGTGCCCAAGTATGTAGCTCAGGCAGATGAGGCACGATAAATGAGCACTGAAGAGAGCAAGCATTAGCCTCCCTGAAAGGAAATACCCAGGAAGGCTGGCAAAAGATGGGAAGAAAACTTTAATCACTTTCACTTGTTTAAACAACAATTGCATAGTACTAGAAAGTAATTTTTTTCCTTTTCTGATGTTTAAAGTTGGAAAAATAACTTTATTTGTTAAAATAGGTTTTTAATTTCGGGCAGCTTTGTTATGAGACGCTTTCTTGTTAACAGAATAGCTGTTATGCCTGTATAGAAGGTTGTTAGCAAGAAAGTTTACAAGTGCTAAAAACAGGTAGAATCTTTTTTGTTAAATAATTTGTTAATTAAACTGAATCAGCAGACATTGATATATAGCTTGACTGTAATCTCCAAAAGTTTGCATTACCTGTGTTCTTGTCTTGAGGTAACTTGTGATAAGCAAGATTCTTTGTTTTGTTTCTGTGTCTTGGGCCCCAGGTAGTTTAGAAGAAGATAAGAAATAGATTGACCTAAAAAAAATAAATAATACGAACTGCACAAAGTGTAGGCAGTTGGTGATGGTATGTCTTTCTCTGGAGAAATTAAGCTGTTTCAATAATGAAGTAGAAAGATTGAAGTGCCCCAGACTGTCTCAATAATTAGAAGAGAGGGAATTCTGATTGAAAGCCTTTTGTAAAATAGCATAATGAATTAGGTGGCTGGGATAAAGTAGGCTAATAATGAATGCATTATAGCAAGTGGAGTGACTCTGCAACCTACTTTCAGTCTTTGCTGTATTTGCAGTTTTCCTTTCAACATCTTAACATTTATTTTTCCCTTTTTACACTAAGGCCACAAAGACTTCAGGTTTGAGACCAATGGAACAAAAAGATACTAAAGCAGTACAAGAATTAATCAATACTTACTTGAAACAGTTTAATCTTGCTCCTGTAATGGATGAAGAAGAGGTGGCCCACTGGTTCCTGCCTCGGGATCATATTATTGACACTTACGTGGTAGAGGTAAAATATGCACTAACATATATGAATGTGTGTGTGAGTGCCACTGACAGTAGTTCACATCACCATCAAGTTTTTGAAATGCAGGCAGTATGAAATACGTGTGTTATAGGTAGGATTTGATACCATGAGTACAAGCTTTGTTCTTTGTATTACATTCTGTTAATAAGAAAAATTTTGGCTGTGATAAACTGCAGTGCTATTATAATAGAATATCTTAAAGAAGAATTCTGAAATACCAAAATATCACTATCTTGACAAGAACCCTGCATATTTTAAGATCAACTGCATTTCTCGATACTTTTTTACAGAGGTATGACATGATACTAAGCAGTGGTCTTCAAACTTCCTTTTTTAGGAAAAAGGAAAACTGATGCTGTGACTGAGATAAGGATTTGGTTTGAATTGACCATCATTCTCCCACATTTCTGTACATGTTTCTGCCATACACCATTACAAAATTCTTTTTTAAAAAAACTAATTTGAGAGGCACCTGCTGGGGGAATTATGTTTTCTGATGGTTTGCTTCAGTAAAGTGTGTTTTTTACAGTAAAAGAATGTGTGTATATATGTGTCTTAATTTGCATATATATACACATACACATCTACCACCTCCACCCTCTGAAGAATTGGTCATAATGCTTCTCTCAAAGTAAGGAGTGCAGGAATAGATGAGTATTTGGATTGGAAATCTCCCAGATGTGTGGAATAGGTGCACTAAGGCTTGTGGAAAGTTACATCCTTCCCTTTGAGTCCATACAAAATCAGTTGTAGATAGCATATTTAGACAGTGTATTACTTTGTTGAAAGTGATAACATTATTTAAAAATTACCAGCACTACCATCCCTAAACCTTCTCCTCACAGATGCCTTAGGTTGTGAAGCACAGCTTTCCCACACTGTAACTTGGATTTGTGCAGGAGCCTTAGCTGAATTAGGAAACCTAGAGCTGCTGGAAATGAGTGGTCCTGCCCATCAGTTTTTATTGTCCAGTCTTAGCTTTCTGCTTGCTTCATAGTGGGTCTAGTGTTCACTGGACTCTTCCATGGTCTAATTTATTAGCCCCACGTTCTTTCTCCACTCCCTCTTCTTCCTGACCTCTGCCCTCCTCCCTGAGTTGGTTTTTGGCTTGCTTTGTGAGTTGAAGCCTACAGGAGAGTTTCACAAGCACCAGGATCAGCATGAATGTGACATTAACAGTGCTATATTAACTGAACAGCACGGCCTTCACTTACTTGTTTTATGCTGTCTCTTGGACTAGTTTTTTACTACACAGACTGTAGGTTTGTTAGTGTTTAAAATCTTCTTAAGACCTGTGTGACCTGGAGAAGCTACTGTCAGACTTCAAGTCATCTTTGTAATGTGCAGATCTAAAACCTTAACATACTCTGTATAATTTATGAGTTAATATTTTCATAATCCTTACTGAATTTAGTGAGTGACTTAATAACTTTTCTGTTCCTTGTAGTTAGTAATACTCTACTACAGAATCTGTACCTGCTCTAAGACAAAAGCTTTTTTGCATGTGGTATGTTCAACTGTTTTACTTTTTACTGTAGAAGTACTATTAATTTAAGGAGCCGTGTGAGGTCCTTCATTGAACTTCAATTAGTGGTTACTAGTCATTCAAGAATAAGGCAAACAAGCAAGAAGAAGTATTTCTGTGTCTCCTTTGCCTTATTTCTTGGAGATACTCTGGGGAGTTTTTGTGCTCAGCACGTTAGTTGTAACCCATGTAATAATTATTTCATAGCCCATGTAATAATTATTTCCTATTTGCTACTAATCCACACTCTTGAAGATGGTCAAACTTTCTTAGATATGTGAAATGAAGAAGTTTTATGTAGTATACTTTAGATTTCTGTATGAACACCTTTTTTGATGACTACTGGTTTTATTAGAATTCCAGTGTGATTTAGCGCTGTTGTCCAACAAATATGTTGTGCTTGTTGATTAATATTTAAATATGCTTTGTATACCAGCACAGTATATTTTTTCTCTGTTTTTGAAAGATGAGAAAATTATTCTTCGATGTCAATGTCATCAGATTTTTTAAATATCTGTAATATTATAAGTGTATTTTGTTAAAAATGAGTTCAGTCAGAAAAAAACTTCAATACTTTCAGTGGAAGTGAGCTTTGTTAGCTTTGTCTATAGCAAACTACTGCTTTGACAATGGCTTGTCAAAATATTTGTGGTGTAATAGACTAGAAAAATCTAAATATTTGTTTCCTCAAGTCTTAGCTAAGACTAGCTGTTACACTGTAGTACTTACAGTGCACAAACCTCGCAGCATTTATTACTTTCTGTAGAACCTTCACATCAGCCTAACCAGTATCTGATTACTTATTAATGGACTTTTTTTGTTTTGGTTTGGTTTTTTATAGGGTTCAAATGGTATTTTAACAGACTTCCTCAGTTTCTACACATTACCTTCAACAGTGATGCATCATCCTGTTCACAAAAGCCTCAAAGCTGCTTATTCCTTTTACAATATTCATACAGAGACTCCCCTGTTGGATTTAATGAATGATGCACTCATTATAGCTAAATTGGTAAGTTGTCAGTTGGATTTTTTCTGCTTCATTCACAAAAGTATTTTTAGGAATAGTGGCAAGGTAAGAACTGGAGTAATTTATCCATGCCAGTGCATTCAGTTTTACTATTTACAGCACAGACTGCAGTTGATGAGACATATATATATATATATATATATCAATCAAAATATAAAGCAGTATGCTTTTTTGTTCCTTTTTACTTTGAGTGATGCTGGGGAATGACAAATGCATAAAATATTTGCAATAGCTTGAACTGTGGAAACACCCAAGAGCACACTGATGACCATAGTCACTAAGAAGAATGAAAAGTATCACTAAAATAATTTCCCTTGGAGATGAATTAATAAGCACTCTCAAATACATTTTGCTTTTTAAAATTACTTTTTATTCTTAAAAAATGTAGAAATTTATTTATGTGAGCTTTATCTTTGCTACATGTAAAGCTCTGTAGATGATGTCATGGTGTAGCTTTTACGCGTACCCTTAGATATGGAATGATAGTGATAGATGTTTGGTTAAATAGAAGGGAAAAAACTATAAATGAAGTTCTTAAACAGAAGAGTTTGGGGAGTTTAGTACTGTCTATTGAAAAGCTGTCACTCAGCTCTTAATGACTAGGGTTTCATGGGCGTGCAGTGCTAACACCAATGGCACATGCCAGCGCTCTGAAGGAATTTGCAGAGACCTGTTTGCCCTGGGTGGTTCAAAGCCCTGCACAGGCGTCATGCGGTGTGCACATCCACTGTGCAGCCATTCCTGGCCGGCTGCAGAGCCCAGGCGGTCTCTGCCTTCCTCCCCCTGCGGGGCTGCTGGTGCTGTCACAGCCTCCTGGGGAGTGCTTTGAGCTGCCTGCACCTGCCACAGGGATTTCTGTGTTGGTTCTGCATGAAGCCAGTGATGGTCTGCAGAGGCTGTATCTGTTCCGACTTGAGGCTGCATGAAAGCAGCCACACAATCTTCCCAGCCATGTTCCTGCAGCGCTGAAGCTGAGCTGCCATTTGTGACAGCAGCTACTTGCTGAGGCTTGTTACCTAGAAGCAGTTCAGTAACTATTTGTCAGGGAAAGCTCCTGGATAGCTGTGGGAAACACCGTTATTCAGGCTCTAGAATGATCAAAAGGAAGTTCAGAGACAAACTTTGAGAAACTAGTATAATTTTCAGGACTGGCTAAAAATATTGATAGTTACTCTTAAAAGTCAAGGTGGAAGAAGGTTAGTCTCAGAAGTGAGGCCCAGGGAGCTGTGTCTGGCCATTCTCTGGCCATGGCTGAGGAGGCAGTTCTGTGGTCTGACCTCATGACCACATATGCACCTTCCCCTGCATACTCTTCCCTCTCAGTGTGGCCTGCAGCTCCATAATGATCCTTTTGAGTGGATCATCCTATATCCGTTGCAATACTGGGATTTAGACACCTGTGGATTTCTTAAGTACCTGCTGGGCCTGTAATGCATCACTGGATGCCTAATTATAGTTGCAGAGCTGGCAGTTGAGATTTACATGAGGAGAGGTAAGGCAAAGGAAGAGAGATGATAAATGCAGTTCTATTCACAGCCTTTTGTTTACAAACATACCGAGTCTGGCTGGGATGGAGTTAACTTTGTTCCTAGCAGCCCATATGGTGCTGCACTTTGTCACTTTTGCTTTCTCTATGAAACTGTCATTATAACAAGTCATAAGATATCTGGCCTTCCTTCTATTTTCTCCTCATCCTATGGGAGAGGAGTAAACCAAAGGCTGTGTGGGTGTTTGGCTCTTGTCTGGGGACAGCCCATCACAATCTCCTTTCTGTTCTTTAACTCTAAAGCATGATGTTTAGAGGTACAAATTCAGCTCAGCAAATTTTAGGGTTTGCATGTCAGCTAATGTTTTTCTTTTTTTATCTTCATATCACACTGCATAAAATTAGTTTAGAATTAGTTTGGCAGTTACAGGAGAAAACACCTGACTTCAAAGTAAAACCCAAAATTTGGAGTTATTAACTTAGGTTCTATGTATTCTGCATGGAGAGAGAGAGAAATTTGGCATCAGGATAATCCCTCTAAAACTCTGCATATTTTGTTGTTGAGGCTGACACTAAGTTTCCAGAGCTAGAGCACAGGGAGGAAATTCTCTTCTGAATCTGCTTCAGTGGTCTGTCAGAGCTGTGGAGAAAGTACCTTTAAACAGAAGCCTTTTTATCCCTCTCAGAAGATGTTAACCTGAAACTAATCTGCTGATGTTTAGATGCTGAATTAAAACTACATTTGTAGAATTTTGTTTGAATTCTGAGTATTTGATTGCACAGCTTAGTGTGCTTGTATCTAGTGTCTCTATTCTCCCCTACTTCCCTTCCTGCCTTCTGAGATTGCTGTTACTGTTACTTAATAACTTAGAATATTTAAAAATTTACTTTCAATGCCAAATGTCAAATACTGTCACCTTTGTCTTATTTCAGTGTGATTTTCACAGCACATTTAACTTAGCAAGGCATCATCTGCATACAGAATGATCTTTGAGTAAGGTAGTGGGAAGCCTTACTAAACTCTGTGTTTTGTAACTTTCTTTTAAGTAGTCCTGATGAAGAGTTTAAGTGCTCTTTTTCTTCAAACCCCTTTTTTCCTAATATGGGATGGTCATTTAGAAGAAAAAAAAAATTTTACTGAGTAAAGAATGTTCCTCACCCCACCTTCTTGTGCTTAAGTAATTGAGCATTATTGTTTTGTACCTTTTGTCTTAAAAGTGTATCATGTCCTGCTAGTGCACTACTTTTGTGCTGTTAAGACCCCAGGAGCTTAGGTCAGACTCCCCTGTAGTTAATTGCAAATAAATAGACGCTTATGTCCACACCCGCGAGCAAATTCAGCTCTCCACACGTGATGATTATTGCTGCAATGGCTTAACTGACCTTGGGTTTATGTTGCTTGTTAAGAGTTCCCAGTGAGGAGTTTGGATTTGAGTATATGTTGATGCAGCAAAAACTCTTGAGAGTGATTTGCCTGTGTGGCTCTTCTGAGACAAATAATGTCTGTTTGAGTGGTGAATTTGGGAGGATTATGAAAAGAGGAGTTGGTAGAGGGTGCACTGGTGGGGGAGGGAGAATCACAAGAAAGATTTGAGTTCTAAAGAGAATGACATTTCAGAAAAGGACTAAATCACAAAAATATGTTTATCATTAACAGAATGATAAATTGCTGAAAAGCACAGTAAAAGCTGTATTTATGCAGCTTCAACTAGAATAGGCCATATACAATCAAAACACTCTATGTGACTGAAAAAAATGCATATCTGTAAGGATAAAATAATGAAAGATGCTTTAGGCACTCTTCAGACATTAGGCCCTGAAAATAGCTTTAAAATTCATACCCTTTTGGAACTAATCTCTAAGCAATGTTGTGCATTATACTTCAGTTTTCTTGGGAAAATGTCTTTGTGTGTGTACCTAATTAAAAGGCAAGATTTATTCTATTTTATTTTTTCCTTTTAATTAGCCTAAGTCTCTTGTACACCATATGCCACTCTGTAAAGTATCATTTGTGTGTCATTTGAAAATTTCAAAAGTGAAATTTTGAAAATGTTTTGCTGTTGCCAGAAAGGATTTGATGTGTTCAATGCACTAGACTTAATGGAAAACAAAACATTCCTGGAAAAACTCAAGTTTGGGATTGGAGATGGAAATCTGCAGTATTACTTGTACAACTGGAGGTGTCCAGGCATGGAATCTGAAAAGGTAAGGGAGAAAAATGAGTTCCTGAATTCCATTAGATGTAAATGTACATTAATCTACACTGGCCAAAAATGGGCAGAAGTTTTAAAAATAATGTAATTGGCCCTGTTTATGATCCATAATTGAGATGCAGAAGACTGTTGATGTTTAGATTTACTGCCATACTGGAACTAAAATACTATATTTTTCTTCTTCCTTTAGGTTGGTCTTGTATTACAATGAGAACACTTACGTTTCTAGAACTCTTGAGATCATCGTTTGAGTTAATTTGATCTCCATATCTCTTGAAATGGTGTTGTTCAAGAGGAGTAAAAGCACAACGTCAGTGATACTGAAATAGTCCATTAAATCTGATCAATGAAGACATCCACATGTGACCAAATTTATGCATTTTCAGATAGATCAGATGGTTCATGAAGCTCTTCTATTGTCCATGAAAAGAATAAAAAGCACATTCATTTAAGTTTCAAAGCTTAGCTTGCACCTGGATGAGAAGAAGGTATTTTTTTCCACTCTGTAGAAAAGACTGTTTTGTACAAACTGAACTTCAGTGGTGGATTAGGGTACAAAAATATTTGCTATTATGTGGATGAACTGCTGCATTTCTATTTATTAAGTGGTGATGTATGTATGTCAGTGTAACAGAATGAAGGATACAAACTGGAGTATCTTTGCTTATTTACTTAACATGGATATCATCATTTGGGGGAAAATCACAAAATACGATATGTTTGTAGCTCTATGAAAGTCCTGGATGTTTTTGTAACTGGAGCAGTATGACAATGTACTGGTTTAACTAGTGCATTTGTTTCTCCATAAGCAACGCTGCCAAATCAATAAAAAATACAGATTTGTACTTTGATCTTCAATAGATCAGTGGATTGATTTAACAGTATCGCACTGTTCAGTGCAGGTGTTATCTATGTTGCCAGAATGATAATGCATTACTGTACTTAATTTACAGTTGTGGCACAATACCTTAGTTTTTCCTCAGTAGAATAACATCAGCCTGTGTGTAAAACTAAGAATTTTAGTAGTGCTATCAGGATATTTATAGTTTGAATGTTTTCAACGCTTCTGCGAAATTGCACATATTCCTTTGTCTACTTTGATTTCCTATGAAGTCTGTAATTCTAATGAAAAGTACCTTGTGTAAATATGTATTCATAAACTGTTCCTGGTAATGTTTTTATCCTGACTTTGGAACAAGAAGTTTTGCTATATATGTGGCTGGTGAGCACAAGAGAAATGCTCTGCCCTCAGTCCTTGGAAGTGTCTGTACTGCACTTCATGAAATGTAGGAGGGCTGATCTTTGTTGTTGGGTGGAGCTGTTTTAATTCCCTCATGAATGCTCGGCAATGGGAGTGGCTTCTGAAGCACTTTATATGCATTCCAGCATAGTGTCATAGCTAGAGATGATAGCAGTTCTTTCAGCTCATGGATGCTGCAGAATCGTGAGCATTGAGAAAATCTGTGTTAAGAAACTGTTCTAGCTGAAAGTGCCAAATTGTGGTAGTGAAGCCTCTGTGCTGTGAGCATCTTTTGAATGTGACTTGAATATCTCATGAAATGCAAATGTCTAACTTTCCTTTTAATTATGCCTGTAATTCTGACAGCAGATTTTGCTGAAAGTTTAATTCTGTACATGAAGATAAATTTGTCCTTCATAACTGTTAGCCCTACCCACCACCTTGTAGCAGTGGGGTTTTTCTTTATTCCCGCTCCTTTTCCACTGTGTGAATGGTTTGTGGTTTGGTTTCTTTTTGTTGTTGAATCGTGGTGGGAGGATTCTGCCCTAGAAATACTTTCCCTTACTGCATTGTAGCTGATTAAAGCATTCAACCTCGTTCAAACAAAGGAAGGGACTGAACGTGGTTTGTTTGACCCCAGCTTGTGCACCTGCTTGGGACCTCATGAATTTGAAAGGACTTCAAAGGAGATCTAATGGTGCAGTTGGGCTTTACATCTCTGGCCACTCTTGATACCTCTCTGCCAGCAGCAGTCAAAACAGGTGGTGCAGAGATAGCTTGGACTCTGTGTGAGGCCTGAGCAGAATTAAGTGCCTGAAAATGGAATTGATGGTAGTGATACCTGAGGTAACAAGAAGGATTTAATCTTGACCCCCATCAAAGACTTAAGTTTTAACTCCTAAAAGGCAAGAAGGTGCCTCCCTGGCAGGGCATTCTCATGGAGCGCTCTGGGATGAGGTTCACCGAGGAGCTCAGTGTGTTCTGCTTCATCTCTTAAAGGCAGAGCCTCAGCAGTCCTCACTCAGGGCTGCCTGAGGTGAGGTGGGACAACAGGGCATAGCTCTGTCCTCATGGCTAAGATACTTCCTTGCTGAGACAGGCCAGGTGAAGGATATGATCATGTTCTCTGCCTTCCTTCCCCTCAAAAAAATGCAAGTGGAAAACATGTTAGGCATATGGTTTCTCCTCTGAAACCAGAAGGCAGATCCTCCCAAGTATTGTCCTTTGTGAAACTGAGGCCATGATAGGACCAAGTATGTCCAGGCAGAAGACAGACTTGAATGTGGGTTTCCTGCAGCCTCTCTTCTGCCTAAATCTTCAGGTTAGGGCACCAGAAGGAAGGAACGTAGCTAGTCTTGTGTTCTCTAGTAAAATAGTGCCATTTGCTTCTGAATCCAAGGGATGAACTTCTGTCTTGTCTGGCTCACTCTGCATGTTCGCTGAGGGGCTGGAGGGCAGAGACATGCTCCTGTAGAAGCTATGCAGCACTGTAGCTCAGAGAGAAAATCTATCAGCCAGAGCATGAGGGAAGCAGGCATCTAAGCCTGAGTGTTGGGGCAGCTCTTGGAGAGTTCTGTTCATGGACTTGCGTGTGTTAAGCATGGCCTCTTCTGTCCCTGCTGAGTGCTCTTCACCTGTAGTGTTTTTCTTAAGTATCACAGCATCAAGAGGAATTGAATCTTGAAGGTGTCCCAGCCTGCACCCACATAATGACATTTACTCTGGAGATGAAAACTGGGGCAACTTACTTTGCCTTCCTAAGCAGGTACTAAACAAAAAGTGACTATCTGCATGGGGCCACTGTCAGGAGCTCAGTAGCAGAGACCCTTCTCTTGTTTCCAAGGCTGAACCTGTGTGCATTAGTCCTGCTATGAAGGCAACACTCCTCAGAACCTCATAGGTGGTTGCAGAGGATTGGCAGATGTAAAGCCTGCTCTACCACCTTTCTCACCCAGGCTTTTTAAACATCTCTTCTTTCCCAAAGTAACTTCCTCACTGCAAAGGGAACCAAAATCCCTGTAGACAGAAATAGACCTGGGCAGGCAGTGAAATGCTTGAAAGATGATTGCTGTGCTTATGTTCTTTACCAAAGCTAATCCTTATGCTCTGTGTAAATGCTCTGACTCTTATGCTACCGTTAGCCAGCCTGGGAATGAAACACACTAGTTGCTAGCATGCCTTCAAAGTTTTATGCACCCAGAAGGCAGAAGAGAAGACATGTATTAAGGAATACGAAGCAAGGCAAAGAAATCTCACCTCTTCTTGCACCCTCAGACAGAGGCAAAAATTGTAGCTTTAAATGCTTTGTTTAAACTTCAAGGAGCATCACGACTACACAATCACTGCTCATTGCTTCTGCCTGCCTTCATAGTTGGTGTCATGAACTAAAGTAATTTCTAGATAAATTCAAAATACAGATGAGCTATTGGATGGCAGTGGAAGTCCGGATTAACAAATATCTGAAAAATACATGGAAATTTTACCTTTTAAGGAACAACAAAAGTTACTCAGTTGAAGTATTTTATGCTTTCTTCTACAAGTAAATTCCTAGGCTGTTGATTGCCTGAATTGCAGTGCTATTTCCCTTCCTTCCTACAACCCAACTCCCTCATTAGGAAACTGTTCATAGTCCCCAGTAAAATTAAAGGAAACTCAGAAGTTACATGGTATGTTTTCAGTCTTGTAGCAGTTACAGTTCTCATCTACTTTATATAAGAATATGGCTTATGTCAATTTCCTGGGAAATAATTTTAGACTTCATTTACAAGGATTTTGTTTGGTTTGTTTTTTTTTTTTTTTAATACTGCAGCAGTAGTGATTTGGTTTTGTGTTTGGAAATCGTTTTTCCTTCAGCATACCATGCACCAGGTATCAGATGGAACCCAAGTCTGCATACATTTGCTACCAAAACAAGTTGTTCAGTAGAACAAACTATAAGAGTTCAAAAGGGAAATCTGCCTGTGCTGTTTACTTGAACCCAGCTTTAAAAGTCTTATACTGGCATGGACCTTTGTTTAAATAAACTTTCACTTTTGGTATTTATCTGTTTGAGTAATTATACTTAAATCTCTTTTGCTTAAAGCATGTTCATCTGTGTAAAAATACAAAGTTCATTTAATGCTTTGTATTAATTCCAGAGAAGTATAAATTACGTCTTAAAATTACTTTAGCATGTTCATTACTGGCTTTAACTCGGATCTCTAGCTGCAAATGAAAATACTTATCCCCAGTAAGGACTAACACTCAAGTCTGAGCAATCATCTTTATTAAAGCAGGAAGTGCCTCGGCCAAATGCAACATAAAGTTCACTTGTACTGAGGAACTTTACACTGTAAAACCTAAAAGAATCCTTCAGTTAGAACTGTACTCCGTCCTGCATTTAAAAAATCTGTTTAATAGAAAGAACCAAACTAAAATCAGTTACGCTGAAAAAGCTTTTCTCTTTTTGCGGGGCGGTTTCTTTATCTTATTGGGATTTGGGACAAGTTTCTTGATTTTCAAAGGCTGCAAAGTTACATTTGAAAGATCAGGCAGATTGCTTTCTGTATGCTTCCGCTTCTGACTTGTGAGCTTATCCCCCAGCACCTCTGCAGGCTCTTCGGGTTCCAGATTTTCTGAAGAATCTGTATCTGCATAAGCCATGGATTCTTCAGTTCTGTACTGAAACCACGGCACTTCCAAAGCTGGTATCTTTGGGATTATTGCTGCTATTGCCTCAGTGAATTTGTCGGAGGGCTTTTTGAAGCCGAGTGCCAAAAGGGATGTTAAGCCCAGAAGGGGCGCGATGGTCTGGCTGAGCCGCGGCACCTGCCCTGCCGGCGTGGCGCGGCTGGCGCTCAGCTCGATCAGGTGCGACGTGATCATGGCAGGTTTGGCAGACTTGCACACCAGCAAGAGAAGGAGTTCATCCCTTTCCAATGCTTTTGTAACCTCATTAACTCCAATAGCAAGCTGTCTTCTGATAATTATGTCAGTCCATCCTGGTTTTTGTTGGTGGTTTTCTGTTTCCTCCTTAGGGAGTTCATCAGTGCCAGCATCACGCTTTCTTTCTGTTTGCTTTTTTGTAAGGGAACGTTTTTTCTTTCTTGGATTCTCAATCTTTTTAAGTCCAATATGTTTAATCCTTTCTTCTAAGGTCTCTAGTATAAAATGCATATCTTCTCCATCTATGGTTTTCCATTGGAAAACAAAGGGGTTATCTAGACTCGTTTTTACAGTGGTTTTCTTTGCTTTCCGAAGTGTTGCTGTCCCTTGCTGAATTACAGACATCCTGAGGTGGTTCTGTGTTTTGTCACCCTAAGGAAGAAAGAGCAAGAAGACATAGTTCAAATCCTGCACCGCCTGCTACAGACATTGTTACCAGCAGCTCCTTTTGGGACTGCAGCAGAGAAACATTGTGTGTCACGATACCGGCATCTATCAGCCTCCTCACGTTGGCACCAATCCTCCAGACATCTTCCAGGGGGCAGGTGTGGAGCTGTTTTTTTTTTTTTTAATAAAAGCTAGACATGACAGTAAGGCAACAGCAGTGACAACAGACCCTTCTAAAGCTGAACAAAAGCAGCTGGAGGTATTACAGATGTAAAAAAACACAAGCCCAACCAAACAACAACCCATCCCCAGAATTACAGGTTGAAGGACCACTCCATTTTCACTGTTGCACAGCTGCAGTGCCCCCTGCAACATGGGAGGGAGAAAAAAAAAAAAGGCATAAACTGAATCACAACCCAAAACAAGTTCCTGAATTTTTTTAGGATTTTTAGAAATTTGTCTTTTTAGTCCATACCTTTGTGTTTTTCTGTATTTGTAAGGCATGATAGAAACTTGCAGACTCTTTAGTAATTTATGCTTTCAGCAAAGGAAGACAATCCCCTACAGGCCTCCCAAAGTTCAGAAGGGGCCTTTTGTGTCACCTGGACAATGCCTTCAGGGATGAGAAAAACCGAACAGGAGCGGAGAAAGTGTAATTGTTCTTGCTCTGATTGATCTAGTCCAGAGTAGCAGTGAAGACATGAGGTCAGGCCTGATGGCAGCCCCTGGTAAACTGCAAAGCCCCCATGCTCCTGCTTGGGAACTAGTAATATCTTCATTCAGAAAAAGTGCAGCTCAGGTTTCTAATCCCTCCTAGGTCTCCTGGTTACCCAAGCAGGCATACAGAATGCATTTACATAAAGCTCAAAAGACACCATTTGGGTAGTCATACCAGTTGCCTGTGTACTGGTAGTGAGCTACCTTGATACAAAAATACAAATACCATCTTCACCCCAGTGTACTGCCATCGAGTAACATCTATCTGGATAGATTTTCATTCAGTCAGACTCTTGTCTGGAGGACAGCAGGAGAAAGATGCACATGGTGTGATTCTGGGGGCGGTCCACGAGTTGGACTGGAAAGGTCAGGAGTTGAATTTGATGATCCTTGTGAATTCTGTCAAACTCAGGATAGTCTATACTCTATGATTCCACCTTGAACAGAATTGTATCAATGCAATGTCAGCTGCTACCCAAAATGAAAGTCAAAACCACCAAAGGAGTTTTCAGAGAACAGTAAAACTGAGAATTCCAAAATACAAAAACAAAAACCAAACATAGCATTCCTGAGAACTCTCAGAATAATCTATGAAGTACCTCGGGCCACCTCAGTGATGGTCCATTCAACCCAGTTATCTGCCTCCAACAGTGGAAGCTGGAGAAACCATCTGGGGAGGACAGGGCTGGCATTCTCCTCAGCTCCTAAGCACCCAGAATAATTGCATCTGGGATGTAAGAAGAAAGATGTGCCAATTTAACCTACTAGTCCTTTATGGAGCTATCATTCATGCAGTTATTTAATCCCTTTTGCTTACCGTCACAGTGACAACCAAAAAGTGAACACAACTAAAAAATGGAAATGGCCATAAGAATTCTTATGTGTGACCGAGTTAGAATGGAAGCTTGTGATTGTTTAAAAAAAATGAACTCTGGGTTATAGCTTTTAAAAGCTTTCAATTAGGGATGCTCTGATGACCTTTGACAAGCAAAATCAGCAACAGATATGTATGAGAAAAAAAATATGAAGCATGTTCACAGTTCAAAGATTACATTTTTCTTTTCAAAATGGGCACTCCTGAGGAAAACCAGCGTGCAGGAAAAAGGAAACAGAGCAACGAGTGAAAACACGACCACTAACCGCACCTCGCACCGCCGTCGCGCCCCCCTCGCTTCCGGCGGAAAGGGAGCTCGGGAAACCACGCGCACGTCCGCCCCCAGCCGCTTCCGTCTAGCGCTCCTTCCTCTCCTGCAAACAGGGAAACGCGGGTGAAGCGCGGCCCCAGCACAACCGCCGGCACCGCAGCACCTTCTCCTCGGGCCGCCGCATCCCGGGCCGCCCGCCGAGCACTGCGCGCCGGGCCGGGCCGGGCCCT